>VZTG01003872.1:410201-523968 GCA_013397845.1 Melanocharis versteri
CTTCCTTTTTTTTTTTTTTTTTTTATTTTTTTTATTTTATTTACTGAGTGGATTTGAAAGCATATCTGCTATGCTCTGTCTAATCAACAAACTGGGATATTCTGTATAAGGCTCCCTCAATCCCTACTGCTAAAGCAGTTCTAGTTTGCATGACACTATGAAATATTCTGTGGACTAAAATCACCGGAATAGAACTTGGAGATAAAGAATGAAGGGAATGGAATTAGCTTAGGGAAATGTGGCTTTTTAAACCTATATGGGGAGCTCCACTATTGAAATGCCTTGGAATTAAGCTGTGTTTCCACCCAAAGGCAGGAATAATTGCTTTGTTGTAGTCACCTAAACAAATTCTGTTCTTCAGAATTCTGTCCCTAAAAACCAGCTAATTGTATTTCTTGACACAGTTATCAGGGTAAACACATGAAGTACTTTGAGATGATCAGAAGTCGTTGTGGCTGTCTACTTTTGAGGGGAAAAAACCCCAAGCAAAATAAAACAAAACAAAAGCCCAATGACCCATCTAGAAAATGTAGACTTAGATCTGTGATTTGATCAGGCCAACACTGATTATTATATATGTGCCTCTGTACGGTACTACATTGAAAAATGGATCTGATTATCCTCCGTTTTCCTCCGAGTAAGCTCTGCTTTTTTTAGATGGAAAAAAAAAAGATTAATCTCAATGTTCTTTGAAGGTCAGCAAATGACTTTGGGCATGTATATTTAATACCTCTTTTCCAAGCATGAGTCTTTTATTCACATTACACCTTTTCATTCTAAACATTATGAGTCCAGTTTGCCTGAAGAAAATATTGTAAAAGGAATTTTTTTTTCTCCCTGAACATGAAATCAAAACACAACATAAAAACATTGTTTCTGTTCTTACAGACTGCTTGAGTCACTGTTCCATATTTTGTTCTATATAACACAGGTGTGTTGGACAGCACGACCTGGGTCTTCGTAGATGAGTATAACCAAAAGATGTAAATGTTAGCCCTAATGGGAATATATTACAAGGAAAGAAAAAATAAATTAACTTACCAGATAATACAACATAATTTATTTCCTCCAGAGAGCATATTTTCAGTGCAGATTTTATTTTAATAAACTTGTCTCATGCAATATTTCCCAGCACCACTTTCAATCCAACTTCAAATGCATAACAGCTTTGGAATATAAATGATAGTTTACCTAATGCAACTTGAAAATTCAGCTCAGACTGAAGACTACTGATTAGTGTTCTCATTTGCAAAAGATGATGGGTCCGTGTCTGACAAATTTTGAGACAAAACACTTATCTGCCTCTTCTGTCACAGACTCAGGTTTATTTTTGTCTCTTCTTGTGTTCCCTTACTGTGGCGACTGAATAAACTTACCTTAAAACTCACAGGCCCTGAATAAATCATCACATCTAAGTTTTGTAACGTAACTAACTAAATAAATAAAATAAAGGAAGAAGGTTGTTTCTGGCAATGAAGGATTTGCTGGAAGGTAGTTAATAACAGCAGTATACCTTCAGAGTCCTTTTGGTAAAGAAAGTTCTCTTTAATACAGAGATTCTTTTCCCTCTCTTTTGAGACTGCCCTAAACCTAACAGGGAGTAGCCTGTCTTCTACCACCATCTACCATTACAAAAAGTTATAAAATACGTCACAATCATAAAATATGGTTGAGATAATTTAAATGGCAGGAAGACATGTTTCTGTTAGCAACACACCACATGTACTCTTCTGATAACTCTTCCTGTCATCTGAGCCAAAAGAAACCAAGCTCAGGTGTGAGCCATCACGCATTTAGAAAGCTCAGATTTTGCCACTGTAAGTAACTTAGGGGCCTTCATGAAGAATAAAAAACACTAAAACCTGCCCTTTTTCTGTGGCTGTCATATATACTTAAAACTGCATCTCCTACATTCTGGAAGAATAGCTTCTGGTTTTCTGCACCTTACAATTAGAGTAAGTCCCTTCTGATGAGTTAAGCCCTTTTGTCTCTGCAAGGTCTCCCAGAACCAGTAACTCTCCAAGTAGGCAGGATCCCTGATTGAAAGGAAAATTGAAACAAAATAATAAAATTAATATCTCTTTGTTTTTGCTGGCTGGGTTGTACAGTGTAACTAAAAGCATGCTACTGGATGAGTAAAGAAAAAGAAGTGGGAAGGGAGGGAAAAGCAAAAGCTCTTTGTGAGTAAGTGTGTAAGTCACAAGGTTAAAGAAAAAAAACCCACGAATAACACGATAGGCAAATCCATAAAACTAATAACGTGCTTGAAAAGGTGAATTTGACCTCGATATATTTCATGAAGCAAAATATGTTCTCTCAGTATTGTGATCCCTGGAGACTCATACTAAGGATTTTTTTAATTTGTTACCCACTGAGGCACCCGTAGATGAATGTGCAGAGAATGCAGCTGACTACACTTCTGCTTTGTCATTCTATCTCCTCACAATCACCTCTACTTTAGTAATTATGGAATCAGAGGAAAAAAAAAAATATCAATCTTTCACATGTAATCAGAATAACAAAGCAAGTTGCCTTAATTGCAAACAGTGAATATTGCATATTGATATTTGATCTTACAGAACTTTCTATTAAGTATTTTGAGTTTTCTTGGGGAAATGTGATGCAGTTGCAGGATCTGATCAGTAGAAGCTCCTGACAATGCAGCTAGGAACATGCAAAGTAGCATTTCTAGTTATATGTGCTATTTAAACGTATTTTATACAAGTTTATTATGAATTGTATTTTTTGGTACTATCCATCCAGCTGTGAGAAAAACAGAGAAAAAAAGTACAAGATCTCCTGGAGGCAATGGTGTTCCTATGAGATTCACTGCTATAAGTGATATTAATGTCTTTACAGAATTTATCTGTTACAATGAGCGTAGCTGGCTTCAGCAGCAGAAAAGACACCTTAGATCTTTTTTGTGTTCCTCTACCAGGACATTCTGATCATAGAACAGTTTTGTTGGAAGGGACCTTTAAATGTCATCTAGCTCCAACTCCCCTGACATGAGCAGGGACATCTTCAACTAAACCAGGGTGCTCAGAGCCCCTGATGGAGAAAGGTTTGCCTGCATTTGGGAGAATGCGTAGCTTCCATCAGAGGAATGTCATAAGCTGGGTCAATGAAAAAAAAAAACCCAAACAACTTTTTCAATATCATCCCCATCACTTGCACTGAAGTCAGAAAAAGGGTACAGCAGGGAGTGGGTGACATGATCCATACAGTGGAAAAAAAAATACTTCCTCAGAGCAGGAGTTGCAATCAGTTTTGCTCAGGCAAGTAAATATTAGGAAGACGCAGAGCTTGTTTTTTTCTAGGTGTAATTGACTTCACAAAAAAACAATCTCACGTATCAGAATAACTTCTACCACGTAGCACGGGGCTGAAGGAGAGTTCCAGCACTGCTTAGACCTTTGCATACGAGTGAGCACTATCCCTCAATAATTCTTCACCCCTCAGATCAGGGTTGCCTTATCAGTCCCTTTGAGTTCTCACCTCCACGTGTGATAGATGATGACAGAGGTCATGGGGAACACAAGCTGCAACAGCATCCTACTGCCTTTATTTGGGATATTAGTTTTATCAAGCTCTCATTTCCCTTTTTGCCAACTTTAAAATCTCAGCTGATTTCCTTTTTGAAGTTGGTTTTAAAAATGGAAGTAGAAATACAGCTAAAATCCCCCAACCAAATAATCAAGCAAACTGTTAAATTCAGCAATAAATCCCAGTCTCTTGCTCTGTCAGTCTTGTTAATTGCCACTTTATGTAATACCTTCCTCTTCTGCTAAAGGTTACTAAGAAGGATGCTGAAGCCAGACACACAGTCTGGTATTTTATTAGAGATTACACTGTAAGATTTTCATCTAGGCTCTCACACAAGGGACTCTCTCTGCTCACTGGTCCATAATGACTGACCTACATATCTCTGCCGACCAGGATTTTGCTGGATGACTGCATTACCCAGCAGAATTTGACTGCCCTCACTATATTCATTTGTCACAGCAATTAAATCCATGTGTTGATTTATTGAGTGCAGGCCTGGTGTGAAATGTAGGAATGCAGAGGACTCATTCTTTTCTTTCTGACTTTACCTCTGCCTGAATGGCATTTGGCTGTCTTCCCGTTGCTTTTAGCTTGCCTAGATTTACTTTTGTCTTTTAGTGACAAATAATGACCACATCCCTTAATTTTGCAATATCTTTTTTCCCCCCTCTTTCGTTCTCCTTTATATTTATTAACATTAATTTCATTAATGTTATGCCTTGCCTTTACTGTGTAAAATGGAATTTACTCCATCTCTCAACTGCCATTCAGTTATGAAGATCTGAGAAAGACCCTGTAATTCTGGCTGGGGATCCAAGTTGGAAGTGAGTATACAGAACCCTAAAAATTAATACAGTGCCAATGCTTCTTCAATTAGCTTATCAATACATGCATGAACACTGTGTCTTTTGAAAATTAGGGATTGTAAATGGTTTCACCACAGAGGCCATGGGGTATACCCTTAGATAAAAATAGCTAATCAAAAAATGCACAATAAAAGAGAGGAAAATGAGGGCCAAGATTCATCTGATACTTTGGGTGCAGATCAGGTAATCTGTGTATGTAGTGTGAAAACAGGGCTGGAAAGAATCTGGAGAGTGAACACGTACTGAAACCTTCACCAAAACAGTCACCCATGGTCACAGCACTTATGGCAAGGCACAGGAATGGCCTGATATCCCAAACCAGTCAGTATGTACCTCATAGAATCATAGAACCATCAGAGAGTGGCTTCAGATGGAAGGCACCTTCAAAGATCATTTTATTCCAAACCCCTGCCATGGGCAGGGACCCCTTCCACTATCCCAGGTTGCTCCAAGCCCCATCCAACCTGGCTTTGAACACTTCCAGAGATGGGGCAGCCACAAATTCTCTGGGGCAGCCTGCTCTAGTGTCTCACCATCCTCCACAACCTTCTCTTTTCCAGGCTGAACAGCTCCAACTCTCTCAGCCTGTCTTCATGGGAGAGGTTTTTCAGCACTGTGATCAACTTAGTGGCCTTTCTCTGGACTCATTCCAAGAGGTCCATGTCTTTCTTCTATATTTCTCGAGGAAATTCATAGTTTTTTTTCTTGGGAGTCAGATCTGAGAAAGGACTTAACCTAAAGAGTCTGAGTGCAGTGGTTGTCTCCATATCTTTGTTTCAGCCTCCTCTCCAGCCCTCCTGGTGCCCAAGCCGTGCAGGTAATGGAATATTTGACATTACTGTGAGTCAGGAGGCAGACATTTTGCTTCAGACGGGGCTGAACAGTCCAGTCCTAAGGTGATATACCTTGGTTCCTTGGGAGAAACAAAGAACCCTCCTCTTTTGAAGCATACCTACTAATTCAGAAAATCCTTGACCATTTTTCTTTACAGTTTATCCCTGGAGTAGGCAAGAGCAGTCCTGCTCTCTATTCTTGTTACAGTATAAAACCTACATGGTTGCAATGTTCCCTAAGAATTTGCACACCAATGGCTCAGTTCCCTCATGAAACCAAGAAGTCCTGGTCCATGGTTTCCCCTGTGGGAGAAAATTTTTAAAGAAGCATGAGACAGAAGAGTATAATATTGTGAAAAGGGCAAGTTATCCGTGTCATTCTGTGCATACCCAGGTGCAAAAGAGGGGGCTTCAAGCCTCTATCACAACAAGGTGATTTTGTAACTGTCAGTGAATATTTTTGCTCTTTTAGTGTCGAATTAAATGCAGAGAAACAGTGGAAAACTATTAAGGTTAATTAAGCATATTTTCAAGCCTTTGCTGTCATCCCATTTTCTAGATATAGGAACTCTGTGGCTCCCTTCAGAAATGGGCTCGGGGCTATGAGTGGAATGGACAGAGATGCTTTAGAGTAACCTTGGGAAAAATGTCCCAATACTGGCAAAAGGAGGGATTAGAGCAGCTTTCCAGTCTACTTCATCGAGATGGTGCCCACCGGATGCCATGATGTTGGGGCCCTTTGGGGAGACTGACCTGTCCCCCTCTGTGATGTGATCCCAGACAGGATTCACTGGCGCCCTCACGCTAGAGCAACATGAAGGTGAATTGGGACTATTGATTTCCTGAAGGAATGTACTTCACCATATGCTTAAGACACAGAGTAGAAACAAATAATACATTTTCTCGATTATTTGGCCCATTATACACACAGTGTGTGGGGTTGACACAACAGCACAGGATTAAGGAAGCTCATACTATCAAGGAAACCTCTCATTTGCTTCAAGTACTGAAGATTTAAGTGTTTATAAACAGCGAGTACACACTCTTCCTTTCCACAAAAGACTTGTCAATAGTTATATTAATTTCCTTTTTAAACTCTTCCCCTTGGGATGACCTTACACCTTGTCACAATCTGAAAAAAAAACAAAAAAAAAAAAAAAAAAAAGAAAAGAAAAAAAAAAGGAATAACACTCAAAATTGAATAAAATATGTATTTATAAGTAGCTGTCTCAAATCACCCCATGTGCAAGAAGAGATCCCCAATTTCATTTCTCTCCACAGCGAGAGTCAGACAAGCAGAATGAAAAGTATAGCAAGGAGGGGTTCCCTTGGCAACATGTGCTTGAAACGATTCAGAACTTCTCCCTTCCTCCTAAGACTCATTTTTGGGGTTTTTTTTTATGTTTTTTTTTTTTTTTTCTTTCCCTCCTACACAGTTTTGTATGAAAGGAAGTCAGGATTGTGATTCAGGCCACTGAACCTGGTCCTTCCCTGCTGGCAGAAGCAGTTGCACACATCTGACATGGGATTTGGACTCCATTAGGGCTTTGAAATGGCTCCTGCTTTTGATGGACTTTGCCAGCTCTTGAGTGAAAAGCAAACTCTCCTTGATGTGCTCAGTATCAGCATTCATTGTTAGTCCTGCTTGGATGCACTGACCCACAGGGGTATTTTATCCATGTTTTTCTTTTCTTTCCTTTAAGGCTAAGCTGGGAAATGAGGTAGGAACATTAGATCAAATAAGCAGCTTAGCGTGATTCAAAGATTTTAGATAATCCAGGTTAATTTCACCTGGTTTCAGATGCCTAAATGAAAAATGGCCATCAGAGTGGAGTGACTACATTCCCATTGATCTGGCAAACACCCAGAGTAATTCAGATCACTGTTGGGTTGTTTTGTCTTCTGCAGGCACAGTCCAGGTATAGGATCATAGAATCACAGAATCATTAAGATTGGGAATGATCCTCAAAATCACCAAGTTATGACTTTGTTGTTCAGTCAGGGATGCTAGAAAGACTTTGCCTCTCTCTTATGTCTCTCACTGTGCATCTGAAGGCATTAGAGACTCTCTATTACCATGAAAACACCTCAAAGAACAGAAGGATGCAAACTCACATCAGCTTCCAATCAGTCCTGCAATAACAACTCTGTTTTTCTTTCTAATCATTCCTCCAGAATTCCAAATCAAACAAATATTCCAAATATTCAAAATCAAAACTGTTTGGGTCTCTGAAACTACTCCAGACTTACACAGGGGAAACTTAATGATTAATTACGCCCACAGACAGTGCTGAATGAAGTTCAGAGCCAGGAGCTGGGCTGAATGATCCTGGTGAGTCCTTCTCAGCTCAGCATATTCTATGAGTCTATGACATGAGACTTAGGCTTCTTTGAAGTCTATGGGAAACTGCCATCCCTTTGAGTAGAGCTGTCATTCATAGATGTAATAGACTTCTCTTGAATGGGGAATCAACTGAAAATATGTTTTGTAGTTGATCTGATATGGGTGCAGAAGGCCACAGTAATGTTCTTTTACCCTTGGTGTTCCATTTATTCAAGTGTGTTCTCAATGCTGCATCAGTTTTCAGTCCAGACTGATTTATGAAATTTCATAGGAGAGCTTCTTGTCTGGGCATCTCAAAGAAACCTTGAGAAGGCAATTGAGGACTGATGACTCTTTCCTGTATGTAGGCCTTAAGATTTGCATGGTAGGAGTAGTTAAATTGTGTGGCCTAGGCTTCTGTCCCCCATGAACTATTCTAAAAAACTTAATAGCACCACTATTTTGTGAAAGAACATTGTGTGTAGATGCAATACAACAGTTACAGGCAATAGCCTAGTAATAACCTGCAGTGCTTTTATACTGGACACAGCCTCTTTCGTCGGAGTCCTGTGACAGCTTTTTGTCATTAGGCAGAATAAAAAAGGACCTCAATAAGAGCAAAGTTTGGGATAACGGGTTTTCATTTATTAAAAAAAAAAAAAAAAAAAAATCGTATATAAAGGGCCAAAGACAGGCAGCTTGGAGTCAGGATGAATTAAATTCAATATTGGAGTTGGGGTGGGGGAGCTCTGACCTTTAGTAGCAGGAAGTCAGGAGATCAGAGAGTTGTAGAAGAGCCTGTGAAATAGAGATGGGAAATACAAACTTTCAATGAGGAGCAGATTGGGACATAGGGCAAGAGGCCTTATTTACTTTCTCTGAGCTTTGATCTCTTTGAATTTAATATCTGGGGTATCATACAAAGCAATATGAAGCTTACACTCTCCTTTTGCTTATTTGGAGAAAGATTACTTGGTATTGGAAAGAAATTAGGGTATTTTGGTGACTGTGCTTTTTTTTTGTAAAAGCTATTCCACAAACTCATTTGTTTTCATAATAATTAATTCGAACAAACTCCAAAAGTATGTTTTAATACATCTGCAATTCCCACTTGAATAAAGCAAATTGCATTTTTACATCAGGGGACAGATCAGTGACTCTTTCTTCTGGATGCACTAGAATTGTGAAAATAACAACCCACTGGGAACCTTGCAAGGCCTCAACTTCTGATTTGTTTAACCATAATTGCATATTTATAAATTAGAACAGACTTTTCTAATTAATTTTGTATCATGTGAGTAACATTGGTTAGTAACAACCTGCTGTATTAGTAAAATCCTTGCCAAGAACATAGCAGTCTGCAGTCACATTCAGTTGGAAGGGAAATGAAAGGCAGCCAGAGCAGTGACTACCCTTTTGTTTCACTCATGAGAGGTAATTACCAGCTCCAAAACACAAGGATAAAAGCCTTTCAATAAACTGACACCTTCCACACATTAAGTCCCCGGAATGTTTTTAATTCTGTCAGGCACAAAGGAGATGAGCAAATAAAAACACAGTTTCCAGTCAAAGTAACCGAAGCAATATTATTTGATAAAAAAGGTGTTTACGATGGATTTCCTTTGTGCCTGAGCAGTCAGCATATGGAACAGTGCACAACTCCATCCTAAGATGTTCAGAACTACCTTTGGTGACTCTGGATGCCCAGGTCTTTCTGCAAACAAACTGCTTTGATTTTGTAGGCAGGACATCATTTGGGTATGAGCTGGCAGCAATGACACAGAATTTATGGGAAATCCATAAACCATAGCAGCTGTAAACCAGGCAGGATGTCTCAAAGGGCATTAAATGCCTGTGTTTAGGTAACTGAATCCTTCCCTTGATCTCTACAAGCCCATTGTACATGGTCTTTATTCTGCCTGAGATCAAGCAGCTTATAAATCCCTTCTGTTTTTACAAGGAAAATCTAGTCATGGCATCCAGTTGTCAGAGATGGAAATTACTTTTAGTGTAATTAATGTATTAACTTTCTAAGCAGAAATACTACCATTCTTATTAGGCCAGGCATATTACTATACAATTACACACTGATTTAGACAAACTCTAGTATTTGCCCCCTTTCTTGTTATGTTTTTACCCTTGGCCTTGCAGTGTCTCCCTGACTGCCAAGGTCAGTGTTATCTGCATTTCCCAAGGAGGAAGGGATTGTGACGAGTTACCAATATCCCGGGTTCTCCGCCCATCCTCAATGCTTACAGTGAGGAAATTCTTACTCCATAATCTGGGGGGCTTCCTGGGTGTAATTTGATGCTTTCTTAACACAGTCTGCTTTTTTTCATTGGTTTCAAGAAAAAGTGAAGCTTCACCATCACCTTCTCCTTCTTCAATTAACCTAAAGGCACGATATGTTTTTTGCAATGACTACTCAGGTTTGCTAGACCTTTCCACACATGACATTCAGAGATGAACTAAAATTATTTAAGCTAAAGAAATTTGGGCAATACTCATCTGACAGCTGAGGAACTGTTATTACAGCTAAAACAGGCTAAAATCAGCTTGGACTGAGATTAGGGTGGATAAATCCTCATTCCAGCCTTTGTGAGTTCCTCAGCGTTTTACGTGACATCATCATTTAAGTGACATAGCTGGAGCTGTCATACAGTGCCACAAGCTGCATGGCAGCTACAGGTACTCTGAAAACCCTTCCGAGCCAAGGACTCAGCTAAGGGTTCCTCTTCTGGAAATGCTTGTTGGGGTCTTTTCAAAGATCTCTGAGGATAAAGGGATAGTTTAAGTGGATATTTTGGCCTGGAAGGTATTTCAGTGAAAAGGTAGCTCGTGAGTCTCCGAGCAGTTTTTCCACGGACCCGAAGGTTTCTCTTGGGTTTTGACCTCTCTTTGTACTTCGCGTTCTTACTTTGTATCACAACAAAATTAAAATTAGGGCTGTCCTGCATTCCCAGAGCAATGCTGCAGCCTGGTGCCTGGACATTAAAAAGGTCACCAAAATCACTGGCCTGAGTACTTCAGTCAACATGTTTTCTCCTCAGAAATGTGAACATTAACTCTAGGGCTAGAAAAAGAAATCTGAAAAGTTTTTTCTCTCTCAGAGACAGAATGCAATTTTGTAGAGCAAGAGATTTTTGCACATCTTTATGGCTGATGCCCTGTATTCACTGTGGGATTTCCTATTATTTTTAAAACTTTAATAGTAGCACAAAGCTGCGTGGACATGAAACACAGGCAAACAAAACTCAGTTTTACTCCTGGAGAAATGGTGAGAGAGAATGAATTCCCCATGACCAGCATTAGTCACATCATTTGCAGTTCTGTTGGCAGGCATCCAAATGTTGTAGTGGCAAGGGTAGAATAATAACTTATAAAGAGCACAATCATCCAAATTATTGGAACTAATACCTCCCTTGTCCGTCTCATTTGCTTGAACAGTATCAGGTGACTACAAAGGGTCTTTGTAATGCAGGTCCCAAATGCAAAGAGGAGTTTGGAGCTGTCATTGCAAACTACTAAGAAATCTAGGATTTAAAAAACAACTACTGCCTATTTTTATTTTTATTTGGCAAAGGTCAAATCTGAGGTCTTCATGGGCTTCTAGCTCTATAAAATCTGATTCACAGTCAATCGACGCCGTTGAAGTGCACTGGTTGGCCCTCGGGAAACACGTATTTGGTGAAAACTGAGAAAAACTAAAACATTCAGTGGAGTTGGGATGCTCTAAGTGCCAGCTGAGAATATGGTCCATATTGTTCCATTCTTGTCCTATTGCTGGCAAGCAACATGAGAAACAGTATCTGTCCATGTCAGACTTCTGTGACCATGCACGAAGTGGCAAAAGCTTATCCCATGCTGCTTGCACTTGGATTTTTTTCCGTTGCATTATGGCAATTTCTGCATTCAAGATTAGCATTCTCAGTTATAATGTGTTTGCTTACATGAAATGCAAGTTGTAATTAAATTTCAGGCTGCTTAATTGTGCCTTCATTTGTATAAATTAGAAAAAGAGAAAAAAAACCCCACCTTTCATTTTCATTTTCCTCTCAATATTGTATCTGAATTAATAGTTAAAGAAGAGGAAACTATATATATATATATATATATATATTTAAGAATCAGTGTTAATTAGTATTTCCCAGCCTGGGAGAGATATGTTGCCACAGAGCATGTATCACTTGCTTCACAAAGACAAAGTGCTTCAATAAAATGTTTTTCTGCCCAGGGAGTGAGAAATGAGCACTGGCTTAGCAAAGCAGAATTCAAAGATTTTGAAAATTTTTGAAAGCTACATCCTGCTCATTGTGGGTAATTGGAGCCAGATCTGAGAAGGGATATAGGCTTTTAAGGTAGGACTTGGGTCGAATTATGGCACATGAATCCAAAAGGACTTAGAAAATTCATTTACCTAGGCTTAAGACACTTGAATTGATGGAATGGAGTTCGTACTAAACCATATCAGCTTTCCGACACCAGGCAGTCTCATGTTCTCGTGGGCACTCCCAGACCCTCGGGAATACGCCAATACAATACACAAATAAAGTTTTGGATTACAGGTTGGTTACCACACAGTCTTCCTAGAAGTGGGTTTGCCCATGGGCATTGCTCTCCTCAAAGGATGCAAAATGCATGGCCAACTCTGCTAGGGGTGGTGTTACAAGGAAAGAATGGTTGCTCTGTATTTCCTCTTTTGAAATTTTGCCTGCAGGAATTCGTAGAATCATAGAATGGCTTGAGAGGGAAGGGACCTTAAAGACCACCACGATGCAACCTTGTATTATCTTAATATCTATCTTAATACCTTGTACTATCTTAATAACTTGAAAATATTAAGAAGAAATTCTTTACTGTGAGGGTGGTGAGGCACTGACACAGGCTGGCACAGGAGAAGGTGTGAAGGCTCCATCCCTGGAAGCATTTAATGCCAGGGTGGATGGGGCTTTAAGCAACCTGGTCTGCTGGAAGGTGCCCCTGCCCACGTCAGTGGGGTTGGAACTGAGTGATCTTGAAGATCTCTTCCAACCCAAACCATTCTATGATTCTCTGATTCTCTGAAGGGGCATATAGATACAAATTTTCTTCATGGACAAAAAGCAAAATAATTTCAAATGTTGAGAAAGGTATGAATATTCAATCAGCATTCACTGACCCCTAGCTGATATATCTTTTAAATATTTACTTTTTGCTATCACTGTGACAATTCTGGATATTCTGGGTATCCTCATAAATCACCAGTATCTTCTTAAACCAACCTGCGTGTCATCTGAGCACCAGCTGCCAATGAGAGACATTTTGAGGTCTTCAGCAGACTGTTGCTTCCTTGCAGTGGGGTCTGAAATGCAGGAAGTTTGTGTTGATATTAGCCACGACAGAAGGTAGAGGTGAAGCTGGTTGTAAAGAGCGAGCAGGACAGAAGGGCCTCACAGCAGTAAGGCACGACTGGATCATGGTCTCTGTAACAAACATCAAGCAGATGGCTCCCTGTGCTGTGGGGATTGTCCTAGGAATAGGACATTGCCAGGACAGAGATTTTGATCCTGACAAAGGAGCACACACCGCAGGCACTGCTGTGTGCAGGCACCGCTCGCTCTGCCTTCTGTAAGTTTTTCTTGCCTTCCTCATTACACTGGAAATTAATGGGGACACTTGAGAGCAAACCATGCACAGAGATAGCTACTCTAGATGCCAAGCAGACAGGAACTTCATCTTTGAATGTTTTCTTTGTATGAACACTGACCTGCTCTGTCTGTAACAAGAAAGGGCTCATTCTGCATTGCACAGGGCTGGCATTTCCCCAGGCTGACACACACAGCATCTTCAGCAAAGTCTGTGTGCCAGGACTGTCTCCCAGCAGTAAGGCCTAATGGTAGATGCTTACTAAAATCCGTAACATTCTGTCCCACTCTTTTCCCCTGTGGAAAGGTGATCATACACAAAACAAGTTGGGAAAGAATCTGAAGTTGTTCTCTGTCTTGTACTATGTGTGGGAATAATGTGGGAATACACAAGACAGCCTGTGCAGGGGATATTCCAGGGAGCATCTCTGTTCCCAGGGACACTCTTTGGAACTATTTACCTCAGCAGGAAGATCTGGCTGGAAAACCAAGATGGAGCCCTATGTTCAGTGACAGAAAGCAGAAAAAGTTGTTATTCACTCAGTGGTCACTCACAGGTTAAAGAATGAAGCAGAGGGATTAATTAGTCTTGACTCTCAAATTAAATACATTTTCTTGGGTTTGGGGTGTGGAATACTGACAAAGGTATTTTTAATTGCCCAGTTACAGTTGAAAGTGACTCAAGTTAACAACTATTTATACTTACCTTTGAAAATCAGGGTCTACATGAAAAATGGGAATAACCCACCTTCCCACCTGTTTATTTGTTTCATATCAAAGTATCACAGTAATGAGAACAGGAAGTTTAATCAAATCCTTCTTAACATATACTTTCCAAGAAAATCTTAGGAGGGGACATCCAAGAGTTGGGAGGGGAATTACATGCAGCCCTTTATAAACCCTGAGATCAATTGATTCTTAAAGAGTGCTCACTAATTCACTAAGTCTGGGATTCAGAAAGCAGAGGCTCCGTTGTCATCATGCACCCTGTGATTGTGTTTTCCTGGGCTGGTTGGTTTGGGGTGTTTTCTGCAGAGGTGCCTTTGACAGAGCAGTGCAGTGCTGCAAACAAGAAGTAATGTGTATATGTCAGAACTCCATGCCCCATTTGCTTTTTGGGATAATCAATAGTCTCATCCTAGCTTTGGAAGTGTTATTTCATTTCTTCAGGTCTTTTGTGTTCCACTCTTGAATATCTTTAATTTTTTTTAATACATGCTATTTGTGCATCACTGATGCAAACCACTCTTTTGCTGTTGCAGTTCCTATTATCAAGGAATATATTGTATCAGTAGACAGATTGAATTATACATTTAATAACCTACTATGAATATTCATATTATGGTTGGGCTTTCATACTTCAATTAAGGGAATAATTCTGTGACAGCCATAGATTTTGTCCATATATTTTCAAAAAAAGGCCAGCAAAATAAAAACTTAGGAGCAAAACTAGTTAAATTTAAGTAAATTTTCTGTAACTTTTTCTTCACTGTTAACATGAAAAAAACCTGTCACCAAAGCAAGAGGTACAATCAAACAAGTTCCAGGATCAAGCAGACTTGAGAATGGCAGTTTCAGCTGCTGGTCAAATTTATCTTTGATCCACCAGCTGATGCATTCCTAATCAAACTGTTCAGAATAATTTTAAGCCTTTATCACTATTCATGAAGGTGAAATTATTGCACGTGCAAAATTAGAATTACCTACTTGATAAGCCTGTGATAAAAGTGTAGCTGACTTCAGCACAGCAGCAGCTCTTGCACCTGAGAGATAAGTCAGACTCAAGGAGGCATTTTTTTCCCCTGGCTTGGAAGGTCAAGAAGAGGCAGAATTTGGGTGTGGTGCACTTTTCTCTAACAATGGATGTATGTCTTGTCTTGCTGAAATAGAGGCTGGCAAAAAAATGGATCACTTCTGAACAAATGGCTTGTTAGTATCCATGGCAGAAATTTATGTAGTGTTTAGGATCACGTGAAAAGTATTTTTTCATAAGTCTTTACTGATAAAAAACCCAGAATCTGACATGGGTTTGGAACATTTAACAAGTACATTGAAATAAATCTGCAGGGGTTGACTTTCTTCCTTTTTTTTGAGGAATTACAGCTATCACATATATACTGATAAGTCTACATGCACATAGCATATGAAGATGAGACTCACAAGCTTTGAGCAAAATGAATCTGTTCATTGCAGAGTTAAGACAGTACTTATACACTTAGTGTGAGAATCTTTGTTCAGTCCTTCACACACAAACCGGTTGCAGGCCTGTAATAAATCCATCGGCCTGACAGTTTGTTAGTTCCTTCAAGGTTTGCAGGCTTTCAAAGAAACACGATGCCTTTCCTGTTCCCAGAATGTGTGTAATCTAAGTTCTTCCGTGCTTCCCAGGAATTTTCTGCAGTGCCAGGCTTTGCTGTTTCCTTTCACATGCATAGTGTTTCAAATCAGACAAAATGCTGCATCTGGCCAGAAAAACACATCCAGCCATTGTTGGCCAACACCCCCAGGTCCTTTTCCAGAGGGAATTTTCCAGCCACTCTGCTCCCAAGCTGCAGTATTGCATGGGGCTTTTGTGAGTTTAGTGCAGAACCTGGCACTTCCTTGAGCAAGCAAATACAGCCTTTTAAATTCATATATTTCAACATTTGGTGCCTGAGATTGCAAAGACATAAAGCACACCACACAATTTTAATCAGACTTTTATTTAGGGTTCCCATGAAGTGGTGACAGGCTCTGCTCCTTTGACCTGATTTTCACCTTTTCCATATCAGTCAAAAACTGAAGAGTTTCATCTGTGGACTTCATCTGAGTTTTAAAAACTTCTTTAATTCCTGGAATATTTGTATCTCCCATAACCAAGTATCTTAGATGCGTAACCTTATCAAAAGCTTTTTGAAACTCGAAGTTAAACCCTGTGGTTTCACATCTCACCATAGCAGGAATGAGTTCAGAAAAGTATTATCTGTTTTTCTGCTCTGCACATTCTATCCCGACACATGTGGAAATATGATGGCTATCATCAATAGCTTTTTATCTCTCTGTATTATAAAAGAAACAAACAAAGCACTCTGGTGTTAAAAAATATATAAATTTCTTACTCTGGTCTCTGCCTCCCCAGTAGCTTCTATATTGGTCTGAAATATTGGTTTGTTTGGTTTTTTTTTTCATCTTTTTTCCGTTAAAATGTTTTGGGAGTTTTAACTGTGGTTATTTAGCCAAATAAAAGTCAAAGCTTATGATGTAACTCAGTGATGAGTGAGGAGCAAGTGAAAAAAGCAAAATGCTCCACTGGATATAAAAAATAAAGGAAGAAACAATAAATATTGGAGAAATAATTTAACTAATTAGATTTGACTGTATTTTTAAAATGCCCTCTCATATTTAAGTCTCAGCAATAATTTTCTTTCCTGTCTACAGTGTTAATTCAACAGATAACAGTTGTTTTCCTTCTTTCAATCACTGACACCGTAGATGTCTGCCCTCTCATCCACCTAGCTACCTTTGCACCTTACTGTTTCTCTTTTCTACTGTTACTTTTCTATAAACTCGAAGTGACCTTGACCGTTCTTTTGAAATTTTATAGGAATGTTTTAAATTGTTAGTGCTCCTCAAACTGTTTCTTTCCTTCTTTGGGTTATTTGACTTGTTACCATCTTGAAGTAAATGTGAATGAACTACTGTATCATTTTAACTGAGATATTGTATTGACACAGTATTTATACTGCACTTCTGACCTTTAGAAGGGCCATGGAAGCATCAGCTTCTCCGCTGCCCCTTTCTTTTTTTCTTTTTTTTTTTAATCTAGATGAGAGGTTTCAAGGGCACTTCTGTTTTATTATCTTTGTTTGAAAGGTATTGTCTCATAACAGAAATAGATTTGAGCTGGTTAAACCATGGTTCCTAGTAATACTGGAAGATTTTGGGCATGTTGTTTGTATATCTTTCTTATAAAATTATGATTTACATACTTCTGGGACAAGGAGGAATTTTTCCTTTTCAAGGGACAGCATTGGTAGTGTCCTGTATTTTTTCAGTAATAGAGTCTAATTTTATAGACTCCTAGACCTTATTCCTTATGGCATGAGAAAGCTGTTCGTGATATGTGTGGGGTGAAGATTTTTGTGAGGAATTTTTACCAAACATCCGGTTGCCAATGACCCCAAACCTCACAGCAATCCTGTGTCTAGCTAGTTATTAACAGTCTTATTCTGCTTTTCAAAAGACAGGCTGTGAATAGCCTGATTTTAAAATGACACAAGATGAATAGGGATCAAAAGGCAACTGGTCTCCTCATAACTCTGAAACCTAAGGACTGCCAGGTGGATCAAAATGCTCTCGGTAGAGTCCGAATGGTTCCCAGGTCCCTCTCACACCAGAGAGAGGAGGTCTATTAGCAGAAGTTACAGGCCTGCAATGTTTAACATGTCCTTTTTTTTTTTTACTTTTGTCCCAGAAAATCCCCTTGAAAATGGAAATTATTTGACAGCACTCATAAGTCAGAAGCCTTAGTCAAAGAGAATATTAAAACTGCTTTCTCTTTATCAAAGTGATTATTTAGACCAATGATTTCATATCTGTGTGTCTCAGTTCCAAGATGTACCTGGCTGCAAATATACAAATATTATTGATGGTAATCAGAGGAGACTGAGGGGAGATCTCATTATAGTCCACAGCTTCCTCATGAGGGGAAGCAGAGAGGCAGAACCAACCTCTTCTCTCTGGTGGCCAGTGAAAGGACCCGAGGGAATGGCTGGAGCTGTGTCAGGGGAGGTTGAGGTTGGGTAGTGGGAAAAGGTTCTTCACCCAGAAGGTGGTTGGGCACTGAACAGGCTCCCCAGGGATATGGTCACAGCTCCAAACCTGACAGAGCTCAATAAGTGTTTGGACAGTGCTCCCAGGCACATGGTGGGATTGTTGGGATGTCCTGCACAGGGCCGTGAGCTGGACTTGCTGATCCTTCTGGGTGCCTTTCTACTCAGAATATTCTGTGATTCTGTTATTAGTGGGAAAGGACCTTCCACCCCCACTAATGCAGAATGATCTCTACTTTTATTCAGAGAGGCATCTTGAGGATTAATTTACCCCTGGAAACCACCAGTCTTAGAGAGCATCAACCAAAATCACAGAAACAAATACGAGAGTGAGAATTTTGCAAGCGATATTTTAGGAGGCTTTATTTCATCTACCTACATTCTCACCATGCTATGAGTTGCATGGAAGTCTTAGTTCTAACTCCCTCGTTACCCCTCCAATTGAAATGCTCTAAAAGATTCAGTTCATCAACCCAAAATGCAATCAGCTCAGCCAGCTAAGTGAACACAACAGAGAAATCTATACCATTTGCCATGCAAGGAAGAAACACTGAGATTGATTCATTAGAGTCTGTCTTTCTTATGCTAACCTGCTCAATCAGAAAACACATCCTGTTGAAAATTTAAAGGACTTCGTGATAACTTAATAACTATATGGAAGCAGAACCTCTCTGTCAGCAGGTTTAACTCTATAGTTTTCCATTAGCTTCGAATTCCCTGATATAAATCACTCCTTCTAAATTCCTCAGATGTTAGAAGCAGAGGGTCTTGAGTCATGAAATCATTTATAACTGGTCATGCCTTCCCTCAAGGGAAAAAAAAGACAAAAGCAAACAAACGAACTAAATTAATTCTGCTGCAGTATATTAAGCAGGAATAGGCAACGAACACAGTCTGGAGGTACCATGGATCATAATCTATCACTATCAGGATAATTTATTTCCGGATTTCCTACACTGCAGATCAGAATAAAGAGAGAAATCTCAAATATGCAAAGGACTTTTTGTGTACCTGCTACCTTTAGTAAAAGTCTCAGCCTTAATTTACAAACCCCAGATTTCTGTTTTGAGATGGGAATTTACCTAGCTGTGTATCCTCAAAGGTTTCTGCTCAGCTAATGAAGTGTGAATGGGTTTCAGAGAGGAGCACAGGGCTTTTTGTATTCAAGTTCTCCATGGATAAAACACCCTGGTCCAGATAAATGAGCATTCTAATTTAGAGATGCAGTTACCCATATTGGATCATCAGGCCGACATCCTTCCAGCTCGGAAAAAAATATTACTATAAGTTGTGAATTGTCCTTTTAATACATGAACTGGTTGTTCAGAGTGTTACGGATTCACCAAAGAGCTTCTTCCCTAGTGCATCACTCCAGGGGCTGTCTGAGTCTAAGTGAAAGTAATAGTGCAGTTACTGTGAGTAACACACACTTGCAGCAGTGTATGCCAGCCCTCTCATATGTCTCACTCAACGCTCCCGGACTGTGCAAACAATACAGTCCCTCCAACCTTACTAGTCAGACTTCAGATGCCTGACTCATGGCCTTTATCTATATTAACAATCTAATACTGACAGAAGTTGAAAATTTTATTTTCTTTAGCCTTCCTATATTGCATATTCCATTTTCCTCTTTGTATCTATAAAGCAATTTTTTTGTTATTTTTTGATTTTATTTGTTTGGTGTTTAATTACTGTAATGTAATTGATGATCTTCAAATGATAGCTTCCTTCTGAGCCTGCCTCCTACAGGCATTGCCCATTCAGCACAGTCAGTTAAGATTTAGCTCAGGATCAAGGTTCTTCCCTGTAGGATTCTGTACACAGGAGTCTATATATAAGCAAGATGCCTAAGTTCCCATTACAGATCTAGTTTGCTGATTAACCAGGATGGACTTGATATTTTTCCCCTTTTTTTCTCCCTAAACACAGATATTTAGTTCCATTTGCGATGTCACAGTGTATCCAAGGCATCCATTTACATGTTTTATATATAGATCTGCTGTGAGATTTGCAACCAGGAGTGGTACTCTACCCTTGTAATCCAGGGCAGAGTGAATTTCCATGTACTGTTCAGACACCTACAGGTAGACATCTACATTTAAAGATCCTTAACTGGAGCTGAACTCCATCCTACCTCTACAGTAAAAGCAACAAAGAAAAGCTGCATCTTTACTTAAGGTGGAACCAGGTTCTGTGTTCTCTTGAAAAGAAGACAAGTTTTCTTACCTAGTCCTGTAGTTTTAATGTGCAAGTGCTTTGCAACCACACACAAGATTTTCCCAAGAAGTTAGGAAGGATTTTGACGTAGCTGTTATGGTGGAGCAGCTGAGTCAGAGTTCAGTGAAAATTAAGATATGTATGATTCATTTTATATGATTAAAAGGTGTTGTGGTTTCACCCCACCCAGCAGCTAAGCCCCAGGCAGACACTTGCTCACTACCCTAAAAATGGAATTGGGGAGAGAATCAGAAAGGTAAACACTGGAAAACTCATGGCTTGAGATGACAGTTTAATAGGGAAAGCAAAAGTTGTGCACATAAAAAGATTAAAACAAACTATTAATGCCTAGCTTCCTGAGGGCAGGCAGATGTTCAGCCGTCTTCATGAGAGCAGGGCTCCATCACACGTAACCGTGAGTTGATAAGAAGAACTCCATCATTACAAACATCCCCCCTTCCTCAGTCTTCCCCCCACTTTATATACTGAGCATGATGTCACATGGTCTGGAATATCCCTTGGGTCAGTTTGGGTCACCTGTTCTGGCTGTGTCTCCTCCCAACCTCCCCTGCATCCCCAACTTCCTCCCCAGCGTGGCCACAGGAAGAGCAGAAAAGGCCTTGGCTCTGTGTAGGCCCTGCTCAGCAATAACAGAAACATCTCTGTATTATCAACACAAATCCAAAACACAGCCCCATGCCAGCCACTGGGAACAAAATTAACTCTACCTCAGCTGAAACCAGCACATATGCCCACCAAATATTCTTTGTACATATGTATAGCAATGAACAGAGCAAATGAAAGGTTTGACCTGGCTCAGGGTTATCTATTGTTTGGTTTTAATCCAATACTTTCCAAAAAGGTTATTTGAAGTATAAAACTGTTTGTTAAACATTTGCTGCTTTCTCTATGTACTTGAATCCATATTTTATGTTAAAGGTGAGTTTGTTTCAGAGCTGCAAAAGCAAAGCTATTGCTTTAGACATCGTAAAGCACCTGGTTAAGCACGAGCCACACATCATTAAGATTTGGTAGCGTTCTGCATGCGCGCATCATCTGAAAAACTAAATTAGAATTGAACAAACAAAACAAGCAAACATTGAACAATAAAAAAAGAAAGAATAAAAACTGAGGTGTAGGTTTCAGCAATTTAAGTCTCATTTGTCTTCAAACAGACTTAATGCGCTGTATTACAATCCAGCCAAATTACATTCAGATCAGCATGAAAACAAATTCAGGTGCACAGTGAGCTTAATTATGCTATAGAGAAGAACATCACTAATAGCAGAAGGGGCACTAGAAACTAGCTACTATATTTTCTGAATCTGTTTCTTCTTTTGCAATCACCTTAATATTTATTATATGTATTATATTAAATAAATGCACATAGTCTCATTTTATTTAACTGGTTGCCTTTGCACTCTTTCCCAAGGTCTTACTGGGTGTACTGGGATCCCACCTTCAGCCTTTGTCTTTTGTGACTGGTGTTCTTCAGCTGCTTTAAAGTTGCATAAGAGTTGGCCACTTCAGCAGGCCCAGCAGGGGTAATTGGACCCTACAGCAGTTTCCTTTTAGTAAAATGTGAGAGCAGGTTTGCAGCGATGCAGAAACAAAGAATTACCTCCCAAATAAAGCATTATCTATTAACCCTTTAGAAGAACAAAAGTACTTGGAGCAAAGTACAAAAGCAGCTGAAGGGGTGAATGCTGAGTACCTACAGCAGTACCCATACCTCATGTGAACATCCCTTCAAAGAACCTGAAAAGTTCTCTAGAAGCAAAAAGGAACATTATCTCCTCTCAGCATCACCATTTCTTTGTCTTTCCCATGGTAAATAGATATTTTTTGCCTGTTATATTCAACTAGTTTCAATGAAGAACTCTGATTATTCCGAGAGCTTGGTCATTTTCAGTTTCCTTTGATTTGCAATCATGACCTTAGGAAAGAAAACTTTTCCAAACAAGAGGCATTTAGAAAACAGCAGCTATCCTGTTATCCTAGCTGGTTTAGACGTAAAGCTGTAAAGCTGTACAGGCTTTTTACCCTGGTAATTATTTAAATTTCTTTGGCTTCAGTCAATTTTGGTATTCTCTGGGCCATCATCATTCAAACACAAAAACAGCAAACTCTTCTTAGAGGCACAGTAAGGCTCTCTAACTTGAAAATCATCTCTGTGCAATACAGTTTCTCTCTCTTTTTTTTTTTTCTTTGCTAATTTTAGGTGTCCAGAGACTCTATCTCTTCCTTTGAGAAGCCATAGACCTTTCCATGGGCCAACAGGTTTTATAGCCAGAGTTACCTTTTTTTTTTTTTTGTCTTTTGCCATCTGCTAGCTAAAGTAAGGAAGGCAACATAAGCTAAACGTAAGCATATCTTGTTACCCAGGAAGGCAACATAAGCTAAATTTCATATTTTGACATATTTTACTTGGAGAAACTTTGTCTAGTGGAAGGTGTTTGTACCCATGGCAGGGGGATTAGAAGTAAAGGATGTCTAAAGTCCCTTCCAACTCAAACCATTCCAGGATTCTATGACTTCTGACTCTTTTATTTAGCTCAAATTTTCCATTATGCAATTTAAAGCTATTGTGCTTTTCTTTCGAAGAGACACTCGGAAATCTTTCCTTTCCCAAGTGTCCTGAAACTCAATAAGAAAGGGAAGAAAATGTGCTTTAAAAATTTATACTGAGGGGTTATGGCGGATGACACTGCAATTAGAGGTTAAGAAAATGCTAAAGGCATATTGTCCTTTTAATGGAGGTTCTAATTCAGATCTTTTTTTCTCCCCATGTAGAAGCAGGTATACAGGGACTTGGAAATGGATGCACGCAGGATCTGCTAAATGTGTTTCTAATTGTCTGAGTTTAATAATTGATAATATAGACAGAGCTCGCGAATTTTTCTTTCACATAAAAGATAATTGTGCCTGAGTTTCGCATAGTCTGAAATTAAATGTATTAAGTGCTCCAGGGACCAGCAGGTACGTGCTATGAAAGATCATTCCTCTTGATAAGAAGGAGTTAGAATATGTAATAACTTTTATTTATTTGGATTGTAGTGGCATTCAAAGAGCTAAAGCAGGGCTGGTGAGCCATGGTGACAGGTGATGGCCATTCTCTTCCCCATAAGGAAGCAGTAGAAGCTGTTGTCTGCCTTCATTCTTGTATCCTTTACTTCTCATCTGAAAGCTCAGAACAGGACCTCTGGCCTTCCAGGCTACTCCCTCTAAGGTGATCTACCTTTCTTTTGTGCATATCTCTCTTTTATCCCCTTTCTTTCAGTCTCCTGCACCTCAGGGAAGCAAAGAAGAGGCAGAAACAATTGCTTCAGATTTCTCCTATTTTCTGCTCCAGTCAGGAGGAAGAAGAAGGGGTTTTTCAAGGACTGAGAGCAGCAAAGGGCACAGGGCTTATGAGTGATGTCTTAGGAGGATATAAGATCCTTAAAGTTTGGAGAAAACAAAAGCTATGAAAAGACAGCAAGGGAGGTGAGGTGAAAGCTGCGCGTTGGGGGAATCTTCCAGGAAACAGAGGTCAGAGTGCATCAGAAGGAAAAGAGACAAATTTATGCTGGAATATGATAGATGAGCAAAATGAGACAGTGGGCAAGAGAATGAAAGAAAGAAAGAAATAACAGAGAATTGTGAGTGTGTAAGAGTCCTAGTCTGTGCTTTAGAAGTTGAATAATTATGATTAGAAAATCTGTCATAATCTTTATATATTTATAGAAAAAGAAATGGAAGTCATGGGCTAAAAATATAGGAAGAGTCTAGAAAATGAATAGAAGAAGAACTGTGGGATACAATAAAAACTTTGCTCTTTCTTCTGGATCTCCAGGAGGAGATATAAATGTGCAAAAAGAAACTGATAACAAGAAGCAATAATTTTAGCCAAAAGGATTTGTGCTTGCAGAGGTTAGGGTTAGGTCTGAATAGAAACCCATCACAATCTAGGTCAATATTGTATCAAAGGGTTTTTGATTACGGTTCAATGGACTCTATCTGTTGAGACGCCTGATGAGAAGTGTTTTGGTTCAGCAAACAAACCATACCCCAGCCGTATGAAGTTCTTGTTGTGACTGAGACAGAAAAAAAGGTACTTTCACAAAATTCTTGATGCTGTCAAGTGTTCACCGGTAGTTTGGAGTGTTCCCTGTCACCACAGTGACTCCCTGCAGTGAGATTTGGTGAGGGGCTGAGAAGGGCAACCACTGACAAAAAAACCTCCTGAATGTTTTCCATGCTTCTTGCTAAACACAAAGATAATTTTGCAAGTCCAGCTTTCCTGGCATTGTTTGTTTTTCTGGGACAGTAAGCAGCAAGACATCACCTTTCAAGAGGCAAAGTGATCTCTTTTATCCCAGTATTCTTCTGTGTGGTTTTGCAAGACTGTGCTCTGGGATCATCAAATAGACGTGCAATGAATGTTCGGGAGATGGATTGGGTTCTTCCGGGCTTATTTTCTTTGTAATGGTGCTCTTATATACTAGCCTAGACAGTACAAATAATACTGTGCTGGCAAATCTTCTGTGACTTTCTCAAGTGTGCCCGCATTGAATGCTTTTATGCGTTTCAAATCACAAGCTTTCATCTCTCATTCGAAGGCACAGCAGCTTTTAATATGTGTGGTCAGGTGCCTGCAATTGCTTTCTTTAAATACAGAGAATCAGCACTGCAGAAAACGAGACACAAATCCTATATATGGGAATAACTCTGGATGAAAATGACTCTTCTGTTGTATTTCTGTACTAAAACTGGCTTCATGTAAAGATTTCTCTCCCCACTCACACCCCCTTCCAAGCAAATCAAAGAAATTCAGTGAAGCACAGGAAGCTGGATGCCAAATAAAAAAGTAAAAATAATTGTCACTATTGTGGCCATCATCCTTAACTTTGTAAAAATCATAGGCAAAAGCTAGCCATGAAATTAAGAAATTAGAATGAAGTATACAATGGTTAATTTAAATGCAAAATTGACTCAGGAAAAACATTTTTCCTGTAATGAGAAAATCTCTGTGAAATTACAGCAATGTAATGAAGGACACTGGTAAGTGCACAGTTTCTGATAGTGAAGATAAATGTCAGTGATGCAAAAGATGATCCTAAAATGTGGATTAGAAAAATCACTACCATATTATAGCAGAAATAGATGATATTTGAAATTATTCATTTATGAAAATTTAATGGTCATTAGAGCAAATCTAGAAATAAAACAGTGCTGGAAATATTTTTGCGTTATATTAAAGACATGCTCATAAAAAGTTTGTGAAGGGTTACTAAGTGGTTAATCAATTGCAGAAGACTGTTCCAGAGTTTCTTCTTTCTCACTGATATTATTATACCCTCAATAGACCATTATGATCCTTAGATCAAAAAGATCTTTAGATCACTGGTTTCTTTTTTGAGATAGTACCCTTTTTTCCATTCTTGATTTAGTCCCAGAGGTTGATGGTCTTACAAAGCTGAGCACAGAGAATTGTCACTTTGATACACTGTCATAGACTCTATAAATAATTACCCTAAATTTTCATATAAGAAGACACTTAAAACAAAGGACTTCATGCTTTCATATATATAAAAAAGGAGCATGCTCTATAATGAAAATTCAATATTTTTTTCAAGAAATGTATGAACAAAGGAGCCCAAGATATCTCTTGTAAATGTATATTTCCTAACTAAAGTGCTTCTTGAACATGGATCCTAATAGCAACATTTCTTCTATATAATTCATTAGTCGGGTATGACTGAGAAAAATTCTGTCATTTTATCTCATAAAAGGATGAATATGGATAATGTGAAGTAATTGTGGAGGGAAAAAAAAAAAAAAGTTTTTTTCTTTTTACCAGAGGATGAAATTTCTGTAGAAATACCAAAGTCTTTGTGCCATTTTCCAGTGAAAACTCTGTTGGGATATTCTGTACAGTTGTGGCAGGATTATGGGGTTTAGTTTGAGTTGGAATTATGAAATTTAAGTTTGTTCATTATCTATAACATTGGGATATCCGTTTTCAGAGCTGTACCTGTGTGCACAACCAGTGCACTCAGAGTCCTGCTGGCCTGATCCAAGAGGTTTCTGGACAGGCACCTGCAGAGGCGGGATAATGGATTGCTTGAGAACAGCATCAAAAGTCAAAACCAGGTAACTGATCCAACTTTTAGAATTAAGTATTGGACTGTTGGTTACAGGAGCTGTTCGGATGGGAATTTCATCATCAGACATCATACAGTTGTTTGGGAAAATTAAATTATCATGGCATTATCCTCTGCCAGAATCTCAACAAATTTATCTCTCACTCTAGCCCATTCTTCCTTCCTTCCTTCCTTCCTTCCTTCCTTCCTTCCTTCCTTCCTTCCTTTTTCTTTCTTCCATTCTTCCTTTCTTCCTTTCTTCTTTTCTTCTTTTCTCTCTTTCTCTCTTCCTTTCTCTCTCTCCCTCTCTCTCCAGTTTTTGTATCTATGTAAAAATTCTGATCAGTCATGTGTAGGTAAAAAAGAATATCAGTTCAGGCAAGAACAGATATTGAGACAAATTATTGTACACAGGCAATGAAAAACCACGCCTCGTGAGAGTGTGCTGAAAGAGCTTGGCTTATTTAGCATAATAAAACAAAGACTGTCAAGGAATATAACTGTGATCCATAAATATGCCAGGGGAGTAAACACTAGTGAGAGACAAGTACTGCTAAAGCACAATGTTGTTACATAGCTACTGTAACGTAGCTATGACTAGACAGATACTGAAAGCTAGACATTGATCCCCATGGAAGAGATGAGACATAAAGAATATTCTGGTAAGAGTAATATGGGTAAAAAATTTGGGAATTTTATACTGAAGCTATAGGTTTATGTAAGGGAACACATGTGCATGCCTGGGACAGAAAAGCGCTGGTCTTCATGGCCCAGGAAGTCCCTTCCTTTCCAATATTCTGTGTTTCTTTTTCAAACTCTCAGAGAATTATGGTCTTTTATCTGTTGGATTGTCTTTTCCTCTACTAGATTGAGATGTGTAGTGATCACCACCACCACTGCTGTACTTTGTGATTTGCAACCTAAAACACAGGCCCACAGGTTTTCTGCAGTTTGGATAATCGTCTGTCTGGAGGCATCTTCCTGTACCAGCCATGGTGATGCCTATTAACAGCTGTGGTTCCTGCATTCGTGTGCTCAGTAAAATAGGGTGGGCTCAGAATCATTCAAAAGCTGAAGAGGACCATCTTTTAGCCCAGATTGAACCACAGTCTGCATAGCCTTGACTAACATCATTGTGTATAATAAAGTTTCAATAAGCAAAGAAATCACTGATTTCTGGTGGAAGGGTGCTGTTCTCACTTGATGTTGGTGATCCTAATTAAAAATGTATTCAATGATTTAACAAACTCATTAAATTTTTTTCTAGGATTCATTACGCTTCAGCTGCATCTGATGGCCTTTCATTTGGACAGGGTTCCCAGTGCTCCATCAAGCTGCCCTGCTCTGCAAGTCACTCGATGGAATTGTTTGTCTGAGTATAGTGAACCATCTGCGTAATGGAGAAAGCAAGACAGGAGTCTGCAGGTTCTGTCTGGATGTTTTAATAATACCCCTGTTTGGCTAGACTAATTCCTAATGGTCTGGTGAAGTGGGTTGCATCTGCAAGATGGAATTTTCAGGGAAAAAAAAAAAAAAAAAAGGAAGTGTTGCAACTCTTTTTAAAGTAATTAAATTGAATTCCTGCTTTTTTGGCAAGATCCTTAGGCAAGACAAAAAAAATAGTATAAATGGAATAAACCAACAGCTGAAGGTAATCACAAGTCACGTGCAAACTGTTTATCAAAGAGGATCTTTAATAATGGCATTCACTCAGATTTCAGCAGGCACTCATCAACAGCATAGGAGTCTTATTAAAAGCAATCGCAGGCTTTTTGCTCATCTCTCTGAACACTCTTCACTTCAATGAGCTTCAGTTCAGTCCAATTAGTCAGTGCAATTTAGTTTGCTCAATGAAAGTCACTGGGTTTTAATTGAGTCCAATTAGGCACAAATCAATAAAAGTCAATTCAAACGAATTGTCTTCTATGCAAATCAATAGGATTCAATTGCAATCAATGAGGGTCCTATTCACTCTAATGACTGACCTGTTCCTCCCCTTCAGTTATAAAAAGAGGCCACACACTGTTCAATCTGGGGGTTTGTGACAAGTATATCTCTTTCAGTGAGGGGATATAAATCATTAGGGAAAGTATGGAGAAAAATATATGTAACTGGGTTACCCTTTTCCCATTTCTGACTCTTCTACAGTGAATTTTCTGCAGTGAAATCTTCTCATTCAGATTATGCAGGGGGTTGAATGCATGTGCAAATTTAGACGTACTTACATGAAAACTGAGCTATGTAGTCGCAGAACTTAAAAATTGATGAATGTTTTTACTCTCATTTATAATGTTTATTTTTACCCTAGGAATTTCTCTTGATTTTAAAATGTGATTGTGCTAAGATGTGAAGTTTGTTGCTAGCCATGTGTTTAACTGACAGTAGCCTTCCGAGGACTTAATTCATGGAATAAAAAGGTCTTCCAGTGAAGACCTTATGACACAGTTTTACGATGTGTGTTACAAAGAAAACTTTGCTATAAATAAAGGGGGAAGGTATACACTATGATAATCACATAAACATTGAGATATGCACCGGTTTTGGCTGGGATAAAGTTAATATTCTTCATAGCAGCTCATGTAGTGCTTTATTTTGGATTTGTGACAAGGACAGTACTGAAAACACAGTAATGTTCTACCTGTAGAAACACTGTTCAGCAAAAGCTCTGCACAACATCTTCCACCATTTGAGCATACTCACAGTTCAAATGTGGTTTAGGTTTGGTTTTTTTTGTTTTGTGGTTTTGGTTTTTTTTGTTTGTTTGTTTTGTTTTTTGTTTTTTTGTTTTGGTTTTTTTTTTTTGTTTTGTTTTTTTCACTAAGATGGAATTTGGTGGGTTTTGATTTGTGCCCATTACCTTGCATCCTGTCAGTCAGCAGAATCTAGCTCCTTCTCCTTCATTCCTTCTCATCAGATATTTATACATGGGGATAAGATCCAGCTGACCTTGCTCTTTTCCAAGCTAAATAATGCCAGCTCTTTCAGCCTTTTCTCATATGATAGTACTGATAAATAACAAGAATAACTTATTTACCTAAATCTTTTTTCTATACTATTACTGAATGCAGATATCTTCTTCAGAACCACATTTCTGACTTGTGATTAGGAATCCAAAATTTTCCTCTCACAATTAGCATCCAATACTCATTAAAGACCTGTATTCTTAGGAAAATTGAAAGCAGAAAACGTATAACAAAGGAAATTCATACAGGGTTTCCTTACAGCTGACTGAGCATCCTTCATATTTAGGATATGTCTAAATCTGCAAGACTGCTCAGAAGGCAAGACTTGATTGACTGAAAAACCCAGTCTAGTGGAAGGTGTCTCTGCCCATGGCATGGAGGTTGGAACTAAATGATTTTTTAGGTCACTTCTAACCCAAACCATTCTATAATTCTATTATCCTATTCTTGGTAAAGAATGTGGCCTGAAGACTGATACCCCACACAGTTCAGGATCACTTTGGAAGGGACATTTGCCGTGGAAGGCAATGATTAGTGGCTTAGCCTGTTGCTTAAAATGTTGGTGTGTTGTGAAGCATACCCATCTGGTCTCCATGTGGTTAGGATGTGGGTACCTTAGAGATCCAGCTGTGCTAAGCTTTGCTCTCTAAACAGTTTTAGGGGCTGGGATAGGTTGTGATGCAAGAAAAGGTGGTACCTCAATCCTTCAGGCACCTCTGAAACTCTCTCTCTATTCTGGTAATGCTTTGTCTGAGCTGTACAGACTGTCTGAATCCAGCAAACGTTGGATTTTGGAAGGATGGACCTCAGGGAGAAGCAAGGTGCAAAGTATGGGGTGATGAACCCATGAATGAGAACAGAGAGCTGCATATGTCACTCAAAAGATAGGAAAGGCATGTAAAGGTGGATTGAATAATGAGGAATTAAGGAGAGAAGTTGGTAAACCAGCTATGAAAATCTAGATCCACTGCACAGCAAACCATCCCCTAACTTCAAAAGTCAAGTAGATATTTCTTCCAAAAGATTCATATCAATACTCCTTGAAAATGAGGAGAAAACAGGAAAGGTAACAGGATAATTAATTTTTGGATCACAAAGCAACTAGTTATTAAGAAATTGTACCCTATTTCTGTTAAAAATCCATTTTAATTTTTTTCACTGTTTTGAAATATAACATGTTGGTTTCATATGGTAGAATAGATCTTCACTGGCAACTTTTTGCATAAAGATGAGATTATTTTGTAGTGTATTATTTTAATTTGTGCATTAGGTGTCTTTGTGCATTCCTCTAAAAACTAGTTTAAAAATAAAATTTTGTAGAGAGTTCATCAAATTGAGGTAGCCCTTAAACATAGAATAAAAAGGAGCAGAGATACTACCTTGATTTCAGACTGAAAATTATGCTCCATGGGGGTTTGTTTGTTTGTTTGTTTGTTCGTTTTTAAAAATATATTCACTAATATTAGTTTCAAAAGTCCAAAATATTTGCATTTTTGAGGGAGATATGATACCTCTTTAATTGTACGAGCAATAAGAGTTTATGTTTTGGGAAGTTTTCAAAGCTTGGAAATAGAATCTGAACATAGACTAAAACACATAGGTACAGCATAGTAGATTGATTCATTTTGGGCAGCTTAACCCCAAATCCTTTCTTTCTATGCACTTTGCCATATGTATTACAAGCAATCAACATTTAGCAGACAGTAAAAACATCCCTGATGTCAGCTAGGTGTTTGACATAAATTAATCAGCTTATTCATAAAGGGTGAAATTGTCCTGACATAGCATAGAATTGAAACAGGTTTCAAGTGCAGAGATCTGTCATAATAATTGATATTGTGTTTAAATAAAATATGCATATATAATAAAAGCTCAACCCCACCTTTTTTAAATGTGGGAAATGTGTAGTTAGCTGACAAGGACAGGTATTTAAAAATCTTCTGTTAAGCTCTGCAGTTCAGTTTGAAAAGTGTAGTTGGAGGTATAGTGCTGGGTTTGTGGAGTGGCTTTCGTATGGTATCAAATTGCAATATGGGATCAAGCTACTTATTTCAGCACATTAGAGATGAGATTATTAAAAGTTGGATCATATTGTAAATGGCTCTCAAGCTTGAAATAAATAAAAATTTACACAAAAATGGGGTCACATGTGGAAGTGAAATGAAAATTTCTGCCTTAAAGTCTCATAAGAAAAATAAAACTGTTTCCCAAATTTTTCCCACCTGTACATCTTTAATTTCAAGCAAAATCCTTGTTTTCCATTATATAAATTATGTCTTTGTACCAGATTGTTCTTGCTTATGCTAAGTAGTAACTATTTCTATGTTTCTACTGATGTCAACAGTTTTATATGAGACTAAAATGCCACCTGACTTCCTGCAGGGATCATGTTATAACCTAAGTATACAAATTTATAAATAGTGTTCAAATTATTATGATTTCAAGGCATTTTAGGACAAAAAAAAAAGGTAGAAGTTCTCTCNATGCAGAAAGCATGCATGTTCTTTTTTTTTTTTTTTTTTTTTTTTTTTTTTAAATTTCTACTGTGGACACATATTTATTAAGAAAGGGGAAGACCTGATAGAAGCTTTCTTAATCTTAAATGTCCTCAGTGTTCCACCATTTCAAGTCCAGCCATGGCAAACAAGAGTCTATTAACAATTTGCAAAGTTGCTGTTTAAGTAGATGCTCAAACGCACAACCCAGTGGAGTTAAACGGATGTGGAAGCAAGATTTGTCCTAAATATTTCTTGAATTGATGGGTAGACCGAAAACAAATTAAAAAAAAAAAAAAAAAAAGGGATACAAACTATTTGTGACCATATAATTCCAGAATGTACATAAACTTGGAAATAACAGCTGGAGGAACCACATAAAAAAACCCAATGCTTTATTGAAATATCATGAAAATTCATCAAATACATAATAAGCAATTTTATACTATATAAAAGGGGGTGTAAAAAGTGCCGATTACTAGACTGATAAGGAAAAAATCCACTAGTTTTACTGTAGGTATGATTAGTCCAGGCTCTGAGGAACCCCGTCCCACGGCAGGAACGTTGGAACAAGGTGATCTTTAAGGTCTCTTTCAACTCAAACCGTTCCATGATTCTGACACTACAGTACTTACTCCAGTGCCAAAAAAAATCATAACAAATGGGTGTGTAACTTCATATCTTGTGTACAGAGAAGCCAGCCCAGATGACACCTTCTCCGAGTGATCTCTCAGCTTCCAGGGGCTTCCTGCTGAGGATCTTCCTGAGTAATGGTGTCTACCTTGTTGCTAAATCTTCTGATGGATTTCTTCTCCGCGATAGTCAGCAACACCTCTTAGTCTGTAGAAAGAACCAAAGAGGTTATTTCAGATTCTGCACAAGATCAGTCAGAGCACAGTTCTTATTCCAGTGAGCTCCATTTACTTCTCTTTCTCCGTGTCCTACGAGGTAAGTGTGAGGTGATTTACTGTCTTCTGCACATCTCTATAAAAAGTTTTTAGTAATCATGTCATTCCATTGCTCAATTTATCTACTTCTTAATATATTTTCAATATATTAATCATTTTTATACTCTCCAATCTATTGTCTTTTGTTATTTAATTCACTCTCTGCTATTATTTTCATGTTTCTCATCAGTCTCATGTTGTATAGCACATTTTGTTTCCTTGTGTTTCCCCTTTTACCCTCTTTGTTACTTGACATTTCTAATTAATTAGTGAATGAAGATGGTAGTTTGAAAAAAAAAAAAGGGAAAAAAGTTCTCATTACTGGAGATGTTAAGGGAAAATGTATAGAAAAGCTGCCCAAGACCTTCTGACCTGTTGAATGACCCATAAAGAGTGGATTTCACTATTTCACTTCTTTTATCTAGGAAAAAAAAATAAAAAGAGAATGATAGCATATTTAAAGAAACTATCAGCAAAACTGTGTTTGAGAGGTTCATAGAATATTCATAGAATCATAGAATGGTTTGGGTTGGAAGGAACCTCAAAGATCATCCAGTTCCAACCCCCTGACATGAGCAGGGAGACCTTCCACTCAATCAGGTTGCTCCAAGACCCAGCCAACTTGGCCTTGAGCACCTCCAGGGATGAAGCATCCACAGCTTCTCTGGGCAGCCTGGTTCAGTGCCTCACAATCCTCCCAGTAAAGAATTTTTTCCCAATATCTAATCTCAACCTACCCTCTTTCAGTTGGAAGCCATTCCTCCTTGTCCTATCACTCCAGGCTCTTGTAAAAAGCCTCTCTCCATTCTTCTTGTCGGCTTCGTCAGGTACTGGAAGGACAAAATTATGTCACCCCAAAGCCTTCTCTTTTTTAGGCTGAACAACCCCAATTCTCTCAGCCTCTCCTCACAGCAGAGTTGCTCCATCCCTCTGATCATCTTGGTGGCCTCCTCTGGACTTGTTCAACATGTCGATGCCCTTCCTGTGCTGGGGACCCCAGAGCTGGATGCAGTACTCAATTTTGTTGCTGCAATTTCCTCATCCATAAATTTGCCTTAAAGTTAAGAGGATTTGTGCAGGTAATCTTGGAAGGGTGGAAGGTACTGTTCAACCAGAATGAAGGGTGGGAGGAGGGAACTTTTCAATTCTTATTCTTCCAGAGCAGAATGTTTCATGACAACAACAAACTTCCTTTAAAATTGTCTTTTATTTCTTTCCAATATTTCTCTTGAGTTGTCTTGTAGTCTAATGTTGTTTGGGTGTGAGTCTGAAGACAATTTAAATAAGGGTGGGGGTAGTCTGAAGTATGCAAGAGTAGACTTATAGCATTTGTTTAGAATGTTAGCAGATAAGTGGAGAAAAAGGTGTCACTTATTCTTGAAAAGAATTTTCCTTCTGTTCCTTGTTTCATAAAGAAAGGGAAACATTTAGAACTCAAGTTCCTGAAGTTGGGAATGGAAATAACCGTGACACTTACTGAAAAATTGAAAGGTTGAAATACTTAGAATCGGTAGAGGATTCAAAAAGAAGGCTTGGACGAAAGACTGAAGGAGAATGGATAGACCAAGTCCACATGTAATGATGACTTATTTATCATTTATTTTACCCTTGGAAGTTAGATTTGTATTATTAATAGTAATAAAGTTTCTGCCTAGTGTCTTAATCCCTTCAATAAATTAACTAGTTCTTTAAAGAAGATCAAATTTCTCTAATGACTAAACCAAGGGAATAGGGGCAATTTGGCTGAGAGGAGCCTAAGTATTTTTCTGGACCTGGACCATGAGATTCACTTTACACACAGTGTTGCAAAGGTAGCTTCCTACCCACTTTCTGAACCCAAATCACTGCCAGGTTCTCATAAACTATAGATCTCACACATCCAGCTTGTTTCCCTCTCATCCTTTTCGCAGTTGGGTCTATACACAGGGGGACAAGATATGAAGAATGGATAACACAAAGCCAGAATCTCCTCAGTTAACTCATTTGGCTTCTTCCCCAATCTTTTTTGATGTTTCAGTGGAACAAATGGGATGTTCTGGCCTGCACAGCAGTCAACAGAAGACATTTGTTTGAATTCTGATTTTGGCAAACATTGCTACAAATGTGGCTTGGGGATATAAATGGTGTCTGGTAAAACCAGCTGTATTTTGTTAGGGTCACCTTCAATGGTGGTAATTGAGCCAGCTCTATTTAATAACTGTTTAATTCTCTTCCCCTTTAGTGTCACATTGAATCAAAATTTCTCAATTTTATTTTCTTTATGCTTTATTTCAAAGCTAAATGGACTGTACATATTACTCGTCTTAATCCTTCATGGAACTAGTGCAAATTGACATTTTCCACATCCCAGGGTAAGACAAAGATTAATTAAAACCTCATGCTGGCCCATTATCCTCCTGTATTAATTTTGTTTCTAATTCCCATGAATTTTTAGCTAAATTTAAAATTATTCCTTTTCCAAATATGAATTAATCTGAGCATCAGCCTCTCAAAAAAGAGAAGAATCCTCAGGAGACACCCATGCGTTGGTAATACGCATGACCAAGTGATGATAGGAAATTTCCCAGGACATCAAGTTCTCTAGCAAATCCCAGGCCAGTTTGGCAGAGTTCAGATAAATAAAGATGAATGCCCAAACTTCTAATTGCTCATCCAATTAAAGCTGGTAGATCATAGTCAGATCCATTTAAAGGATTACCAGGAAGAAAAAAGCAGTGCAGTTGTGGGGAAAGCTGAATGGGAAAGCACTCTTATGGCTCCCTATTTTCCACATACTACAATTTCATCTTATATGGAAAGACGTTATATTAGTTATTTGTGTGTGTTTTTTTGTGTGTTTTCTCAACTATAACAAATACCCCCAGTAAAAGAAGTTAATTTGGAATGAAGGTTTTCACAATAAGGGCTGTCTTTCTTGAGGAGAATTGAGAAGGTAGGAAAAGATGATGAAGAAATTTAGCTGTTGCCACCTTGGACTTTTACCACTTTCAGTATTGGCCATAACTCTGAGAAAATTAATTTTGATTTTGGTAATTATTATTAAATAGAAAAATTAGGCATCCTAAAAAGAACAGAAAAAAATGATGCAAGTAAATAAATGATCCATAATACTATGGAGATTGAATTGTAAGTATTGATTCAATTGTAAGTATCAATTCAGAGTTGCTAGAAGTTTGAAGAACTACAGACAAAATATATTTTATTTACGTTTTCCTTCAAGCACCTGACTGTACTACACAAATCTTTTCTTCTACTTTTTATAGGATTTTTTGTGTTCTAAAATACTCAAGAAGCACTCAGAGGCACCACCCCACCACTTTTTAAATCCTCCCTGAGATAAGATCCCTCCTAGAGATGTGGAGATGTCTCCATTCCTGATGAGGGTAAGTCCAACAAGCCCCATGCTGGGCAGGACTCTGTGTCACCACTTCTCCTCTAGTAACTGTGGGCAGATGGAGAAAATACAGATGTGGAAATTGTGATGAGGGTGGCACAGAGCTGTAAAGGGCACAGGTTCTTTCCTTCCACGTTGCAGGGGGAGACAGGTGCTGCTAGTGGGGAAGGAAAACATGGGCCATACAGAGAGAGTCAAAAAGTTTTACGCTTTTCTTTTTTTTATATTTTTTTTTAATCTGTTTTACCTCCTTCTCCCCATCACTATTTTCACCTGGTCCATTTCTTTCCATATCCACAGACTAGTAGCATATTTTCCCTTTGGATTCACATTGCATAAGAGGAACACACAACAGGATTTTTGTTCCAAAGAAGAAAGGGAGTGTACAATTCAGTACACCCCCTTGTAACTTGGCACAGAAGTGGAGTTCACCTTGCCCACATGCTCATACCATGTCCAGCTGCAGGAGGCAATGTCAGCCTTATTATTCCTCAGGAAAAATCCAGCACACAGTTATGAAAATTCAGAGGCAGATGTAATTTGTTATAATTTTTTTTTTCCCCGAAAGTTTTATTCATTCACAGATTGTCTTTTCCCATTACTCTTACTGTCCTACTGTATTAATCTTTTGCTTGTATGAATTGTCACCTAGCAGCACTACCACATTATGCTGTTATTAAAAGCTAAAAAATGTTATAATTAGTTTAGAATGGAGAATAGGAGATGTAATTCTGATTGTGCTCACATTACATCTGTTGTAAAACTATGCACTGAACCGGATTGAATAATAGAATTATACAAGATTTCCTGCCATGTAATTATACTCTCCTGAAAAAAGTCAATTTATACATCAATTTTTAGTGTTTGAAACAGTGAATAACTGTTCCAAAATACATATTTATATTAAAAACCTCTATAATCAGAAAGTCAGGAGTAAGAAAAAGTTATATAAATTATTTAATAATATTATTAAATACTATTTTTTAATAAATTTTCTATGCCTTTCTAATTTATAAAATACTTTCTTGTCACTATTCTGGTTAGTTCATATGAGGAGAAAACACAATTTATTCTGTTACACAGGGCCACCAAAACCCCTTATTCTTGCTTTAATTCTACTCTATTCTTCACAGCACCTTTTTTTTTTTCCTAGAAGTTAGTGGAGCAGTGTCATTAGGTCTTTGCAATGCAGAAGTCCCTACTGTCTCTTTCTTTCCCATTTTTCTCAAAAAAAAAAAAAAAAAAGGCATTAGGCAAAGGTATCTTTTGGTTAATTTGTTGTTAATACTGTTTGGTTTTTAATATGAAGGATATGGTGCAACAGCACATTTCCCACCTGGAATGGAAAATTTCAGGTAGTCTTAGAGTTCTACTGGTAGAGCCTGGAGAACTGTAATAACTCCCCGCCCTGCATAGTCTGGCATTTAATTCCACCTACCTGCACAGCAGGACACGTGACTGGGGGTGCATATGGGATCACAGGTTCTTTTTCTGTGCATGGACACAGCATTTCCTTAAGAAATTAATTGGAAATTTGAAGTTGCTGGAAAACCTATTGTCTTTCTATGCAGTGTGATAGGAACTTGTGTGCCACAGGGAAAAAGAGAGGGAATTGCATGAATAAAAATATATACAGAATCAGGAACACTGTAAATGACAAATGTAGCTTCAGGGAAACGAAAAAAACACCACGAAATCCCCAAACCAAAACCACAAAATCCCCATAGATTGTTCAAAACATTTTCCCGTTCTGTATAGAGATCCCTACTTTTCCCTTTTTAAATTTTCACTTTCTTGGATAAATAAACTGCTTTTCTTGTTAATGCCTTTCTAATTCTTTTCTTTCCTTTGTAGTAATTATTCATCTGTATAAAATTTTGGAAAATGACAACAAAGAAGAGCAATGTCACTCGGGTGATGCTGCTTTGAATAAAAATGGGTTGGCAATGAACAACACTGGTAAAATTAAAAGCACTGCTATTAATCAGCTGACCTGGCTGTTATTAACTCCAAGTCACTTGTGAACTGGATAATCTAAGCAATTATTAAAGCATGAATGTGAATTTAGCTAATGCCCTCATCCTCCACATCATTATCTTAGGCATAATCACCCTTTGGTCCTTGAACGTCTTTTTCATCTGAGTGCTGAAAATCTCAGCATGCTGTTTTCTTTAATGACAGCAAGAAAAGGCAAAATTCCCAGCTAACATAAATCCTATGTTTTGCAGTATTCCTCTGCCATATTTGGAGATTTGTTATGCCATTCATTAAAAAACAACAAAAAAAAATATAAACAATGCAATTTGCAATAGCAATTTTGCAGTGAAATGTTTTAGATCTAAAACTAGACTTGTAAGAGCCTCATGTAAGCTGTGGGAAAAGAAGATTTTGCAAAGACAGATTTATTCTGTCAGGGAAGATGTCGAAGGCAGGTTGGATAAATTGACCTCTCCCAGTGCCTGTCTCTTTTCAGTGACTGTAGAAGGTTCCATGAGTAGCTAAGGCTCGATATCTGTGCTGGATGTTGAACCCTGTCTCAGCTTGCAGAGAGAGCTGAGTGAAGAGGCAAACACTGGCAGTGATCCACTGTGCAAGCTGGGCAAGGCACTCTTTGCAGTCCTCTCTTCTGTGTCCCTGGGACCTTGGTTTGTGGGGTTTTCATGGTAGTGACTCCTCGACTGTGTCTTAGCTCCTTTCATCACTGTAAGAATAATATCCATTACAGAGTTCTGGCTATTCTGCTCTCCAGAAGCATCCTTTCTTAACCAATTAATGTTTCCTTGGATCCTACAAGATAAGATAAAATAAAGAGCTGACACAACTGCAGATACACAAGTAATGACTTGTAATTAAATTTTATAATTACTCATATCTACATACATAAGTATAATGGCTGTTTGTGTGTGTGTGCTTGTGTTGTTACTGTGACTGTACAACATGTGCATAGAAGAGAAATTAAATCCCTTTTAAATTCTGTGCTAGAAATTAATCAAAGTATAATGTATGTGTTCCCATGTTGCTGTGTTAGAAAAGGAAAAAAAAAGGGAGAGGGAAAAGGGAAGGGAGAGGGAAAGGGGAAGGGAGAGGGAAAGGGGAAGGGAGAGGGAAAGGGAAAGGGAAAGGGAAACGGAAAGGGAAAGGGAAAGGGAAAGGGAAACTACTACTCTGGTGCCCTGGAGCCATATGCCAAGGTGGGGTTTTTGGTGTGCCAGTGGCTTGATAGCCACTCTGGGGCTGGACCAGAGGCTCCAGTGGGTGGGGCACGCAGCAGTGCACTGCCCCACCTATGCAGAACTTGCCCCACCCCACCCCAAACACACATTTTAGTTGTTCTGAGGCAATAATCGTCTCTCTGATCTCCTTCAAGAGCTCAGTAATGAATGGAAGAGAGCATTAATAAGCTACCTAAAATTGAAATGATAGAATCATAGAGTGGTCTGGGTTGGAAAGGACCTCTAAGACCATCTGCTTCCAATCCCCCTGACATCGTCAGGGTCACCTTCCATGAGAACCAGGTCTCCAAGCCCCATCCAGCCAGGCCTTGAACACTTCCAGGGATGGGGCATCCACAACTTCTCTGCTGTGACATCATTTTTTGAGGAGCTTTTCTTGACATTAATAACTGCCTGCCTTATGCCTGCTGACATTTGACGTGTTCTGGGGTACACCCTGGTGTCTAGCACTTGCTCTGGTAGTACAGGGGTCTTCTGCAAGTCAAACTCGATATCTCTGTATTTTGTACTTATCAGTTCATATTTGCCAGTTCAGGTACCGTCAGAAATTTCAGCAGCTTCCTGATGCCTTTATTTGACAACTGTGCAAAGTCTCTGATAAGCTGTGATTTTCCAGAGTAGTTGTTTAGCTTAAAAAATTTGAATTTCTTGTTTCCTCGTAATTGTCCCCTTGTTTTTTTTTTTTGCACTAAGACCCATCCAACAGCACTGTTAATAGTGTTATGTATTAAACCTAAGCAAGAGCCAATGACAAACTATTCAGTGCAGTTTTTGAATCTGGGGAATGACTTATCTAAGGATTATCTAAGGACAGGCACTTTTTGGGATAGGCTATGGCATCTCACAAAGAAAGTCTATGTTGAAATATGATTGTCTAATGTGTTTAATGTACCACCAGATGTCTACGTCTGGGCAAAGGGATCAGCTTCCAAATGTCAGCTGTGTAGATATTTGTACGTGAATTAACCATCTGTTGTGGGTTAACCCCAAGACGCATCTCAGGCCCACACAGCCCCTCACTCACTCCTCCCCAGGATGCAGGAGAGAATCAGATGGTTAAAAATTAAAAACTTTGTGAGTTAAATCAAAGACAGTCTTGCAGTTAAATCAAAAGTGATACTGTTTTGGTCATAAATCCATAACACAGAGTCATATGAGCTACCATGAAGAAAGTTAACTCTATTCCAGCCAAAATTAGTACACTGTGCTATAAAATCTGTGGAGAGGACTGACAGAGTAGATTGCAGTTGACAGATTTAAGCTGAGGATTAGGATTCTTTCCATGACTTGTCTGAGGAGCCTATATAACTAAACGGTAGGAATATCTGATAAAGTGAAAAGTATACTACATTGCATATATAAACTATTTTCCAAAGTGAAGATGGAGCTACTGTGGTTCTGGATCTCACCCATATTTTTTTAATGTAGATTCATGAGTGTAGGTGGCTGGAACTGCATGAGATGTTTCTGTTCCAAAACTACAGAAGTCTTGGTGTATATACAGCTATTCACCTCATTGTACTCAGTTTTCAAACAGTGTAGAAAATTAGGTAAAAATCTGCTGCCAGGATATCATGATCTATGTTGAATTGAATAGCTTTTAGACTGTCTTATAAAGAAAGAGTGTATCACCTCTATGTTATTTTTTGATTGCAATCTCATTCCTTGACACTGGTATGCTATGGTCCAATTTAATCTAAAACTTGACTCCAAGGAAATTGAAATCAACATTGTCAATAGGATAGATTTTTTTAAAAGTCAGTTATTAAGAATTTATTTGATCAGAACAAAAAATACTTTTTTTATTGTCCGTTTTTCTTGGGATTTATTGACTAGCTCAAATATCACTTGAGAGAAAAACAAATAAGTTTCAGACCTACCAATGGTTTGGAATTTATAGCTACTTACATCGATCAGAGATTTAAAAGAAAAATGAAAACTGCAGAACAAAAAAAAAACAATGATACAAATAGCTCCTAACAACCCAAATGATTTAGGCCACAACAAACTGCTTGACACAATGGAGCATGGTATCAAAACTTTTCAAAAAACCCCTTCAGTTTTAGTTTATCTGTTGAAGAAAAATGCAGATTTATAATAATTTTCTCAAATGACTGCCCATTTTTTGTCTAGAAAATCTTGTGCATATTGTAGGTCATGTTTCTCATTAGCACGTCAAGTGTGAGTATCTGAGAAGGGATTCTTGGGAAGAAAAGCACAGATACCTTATTTAATCAACTTACTCATGACTCTCTGCAAAGGGCTTCTAAAATTACTTTCTCAGCATTCACTTGGTGGCATTCCCCCAGTTTTAAACTGCTGGAGATAATATCACTATTGTATTCAGTTGATTATATCATCTCACACCATTATGAGCAACAGAAGTTGCAGAATTCATACTGGGATTTAGAACTTCAAAGACACCCATTCATACCCAGGTTTTCTCTTTAATGTCCATGAATTGTTGAATTGTGACTGAAAGTGTTCAAAAATTAGTTAGATGGTGTTAAATCAATATCTTTGTCATTATCTCCAAATGACAATGCAATATACCACAATTCATATTGAATTAAAAGACAGACATGTGGTAACTCACAATAAGGCTGGACTTGGATATCTCACTTGAACCGTGATGGATGTCTGTGGATTTCCCAAATGTGGTACATTTGTGAAATGCCCTCATCAATTTAAAGGCAAGAAAATGTACACTGAATGAAGATATGGACCTACCAGCTATTGAAGTATTAATTAGCGAGGCAATGGGAAAGACTAAAAGCAGATTTAGTGAAGTGGACTTTAATTTGGGTTGCTCAAAGTCTTAATTAACTATAAAAGAATTAATAGAAGTTCTTCTCAATTTGGGGTTTAGATGATGCAGTGCTTGCTGAGGTCACCACTCATGCACGTACAATAATTGTTCTGGAGAAGATCATAAATACAATTTGATAGGATTCCTTGTGAGTAAGATGCTGATCTTTCTCCTCACTCTGATTGCCACTTTATGGTGTTTATACAATCATGGGTGTTGAAATGCTTGTAGGGTGAACTGTTATTCAATGAGGCTAAAATATCTGTGTCAGTGAATTCCTCTCCTTTGGGAATGTGACAGCATTTTGCTGTTTTCAGATAGCGATACTGCTCTGTGTTCCTGCACTTTGAAGCCATCAACTCTATTTTTGTACATCACAGATGTCTGATCCTTATAGGGTAGAGATTTTAAAAGGTCCAGATTTGATCAATCCTTGACAATTCTGCTCACACAGCTATCACAGATATCAATTAGTGTTATTTGCCATAGTTTTTTCTTGTGACAGAGACCTTTCCTAGCAATATATTCTACTGGTAATCATTATTCAGGCTTAAAAACATATAGTTTTGTTCTGGGCCTTGGATTTAAAGAGCTACTTGAGCTCTAATTTCGTCTTGTATAATACTACTGCAATCAGGTCCTGGTGAGGCAATTGCATTTTAATTGATCAGCATTATTACTACTAATAATAATAGATTTATGCAATTTGATTTTTAATGAGGCACAAATCAGGCAGTTATTCTGTGGAATGTAACTTCTGGTCCCTGGATAGCTGCCTTTGAATTCAAAATCATGGAGAAGAAAATCCTAAATTCTTCTCTAATAAGCTTCCTTCTGTTCATTAACTTTTTTTTTTTCTTTTTTCATTTTCGAGAATACATTTTAGATCTCATCTCTTCTTTTCTCTCCATTGTGATAAAGACCTAACATTATGGTCTTATTCTTAAAATAAATATTACCTGTCTGATTCTAGTTGCTAATTTTAATAGAGGTTATTAGTGAAACAATAACTAGCTGGGGGAAAACTTGAAATTAATAACTGATGGGATGTCCATGGAAGTGGTCAAAATCTGAAACAATCATTTTTCAAAAAAGTCATAATATTTGACATTTACTGTCAATCAGAAATAGATGAAAGGTAAACAACAATAAAAAGGAAATTTGATGTGATTAAAAAAAAAAAAAGTATCATGGGAAATAGTTCTGAATAAGATATTGGGTATTCATATAGTCAGTTATAAGGGAATAGGGTATTCCCCTGCACCCAGGAGGATCAGTGCTACTTAAACCATACCATTTGAAGCTTAATTTATCTTTTCTTTTCATTCATGGTTGACTTTGGATGCATGTACACATATTTTAATGATGAGAAGCTAGGGATAATCCCAATTTAAAATTAAAAAAAACCCAACAACCCAATGTTCCAATTTAATTATCTCAAATTGTTTCGAAACACTGAATCTATTTTGCTCTCTCTTTTTTTTCGTAAAAAGAAAAAAAAGAGCTTATGTTTTCTACATGTCTATGAGAAGAGTGTATTTTGCCATAATAACTTTTTTTTGATGAAGAAAATAAATCTCAAGACATTATTTCTGAAAGTTTACTTATTGGTTTTAATTATCTGTGTGCTTTTGAGTGGGATGATTTTGTCTTTTCTAATAGCTGTTTAAAATCTAAGAAAAAAAAAAAAGGTTAAGCAGAGAAGGTGAACTTGAAATTCCTCAAGAGTATAACTTGCTGTTGCCTCTGCTTGGGTTCCAAAAGAGGGAAAGCCATCGCCATTCCCTTCCTCAGGACTCCCATGAGCTGTTGGAGACTGGCTGGAAAGGTCACTTTGTCATTGTGTCACAAGCCCATGTCCCTCTTCCTTCTCTGAGGGATGGTCCAGGTCGTTCAGGTCTATGGAAACATCTGCCTCTGAGACCCAGGTTGTCTTTTCTCCCTCTCCCAAATTAGGAATCTGGGGAGATATTTTTACAAAACACCCCTTTATTGACACCCCTGGCAATGGTTGGTCAACTCTGAAGCTCTGACTCTATACACAGAACTTTTTTCTTTCACCAGAAAATTCCCAGAAATTACACCTCCTTTATTTTATTAATGTTTAAAATTAAACCACTTCCCCTTTGGTATAGTTCTTGTGTGGCATATATCACATCAAATGAGCAGACAGGGTTTGGTATTTAGTAGGCAGCAAACCAAAATTTCGTGTTTCCATGTGCAAATGTGCAGAGTGATGCCTCTTTGCCCCTTCAGCTAAGCTGTACTTTTAGTTGTATTAGGACCTAAGCAACATAACCACATAAACAGAGTGATGCTAAACCATCCTAAAACAAACAGTTGGAAACACAAACCAAATAAAGATAAAGAAGGACTAGGGAATGATGGCTGAACATTAGGTTTTCTCTTTAAATGGGCTGTTGATCTGCATGAAGGTGGTTAACCCAACATTGAGTCAGGTACCGCACATAAATTCCTGTGAACTGTCAGGGTGGTCAATCCAGGCGTACCTGCTTGCGACTGCCAAGAGCTTCTGTCCCCCTCAATACCTGGCAGTGCCTCTATTGGCTCTCATCCCATTCTCTGCCCTCTTTTTCACAACGCAAGCTCTTCAGACAAGTGGCAACCTCTGATGATGCATCTGCACGGAGCACCATATCTGTATATAGCATTCATATCAGGAGATATACAATCAATGGCTGACTGACCAGCAAAAGACCAGCAATAGGAAGGCAGCAATTAAGGGAGAAAATGCATTTCTGCTTTATGATTGACACAGACCGATGGATGGAATTTTCAGAGTTTATTAATTTTTCTGACTTGAGTAAAATGTTAAAATATATAGACTTCAAGTTATTTCTGTTGCTAAAAAAAAAATCAGTCATCAACTGCATGCTTTGTGATTTGCTAAATATAATGTTATTTGCTGTTTATGCAATAACATAATTTTAGGTTTGTTTATTTAATGTTTGTTTATACTAAAATAAGGGAGGGTTGTGTAATTTTTTGACCTAGGACAGCTCAGCAGAGATGTAACATCTGGCTGCTCAATGAAATCTTGCATTTCACCCAATTTTCCACCTGGGTTGACTAGAAGATATAAATCTAAAATTTATAAATACCAACCACTGTTTCTGTGCCTGAGAAATTAATTTCCAAACTTCATTGTAAGACTGCACAGCAATCAAGAGCACAGGCAAGCAGCAAAAATAATATTGGTTTAGTGCATCATGTTGGCAGCAACAACACTCACCTCTAACTGCTCTGCCTTGGATTTCACTTGAGAAATATGCAAATACAAGGTTGTTAAAGTAAATGATGGCAAAAATATGGGATCAGTAGAGGTGTTAACCTTGCTGCCCTGGCTAAATTCCAGTTCAGGTAATTAAATTCCACTTACTTAAATTCCCTCATAGGTTTTATTTCTTCACTTTCACTTAAACTATAGATATTTGGCTTCTAAACAGTGGGGCTTTGTGCTTGTTTTCAGTGTCTCACTGTGAGATGTCTGCAAATAAAAATATTCATAGGGTTTTGTCCACATGGATATCTTCTGTAATTTGTGATAATTATGACAAAGAAATCTTGGTATGCTCGCTTGTGGCAACTTAAATTTCCTTTTGATCTTAAAAGAAGAAAACTGTGATATGAGTTTTCCAGGATGACACATAATTTCTTCTCACCAGATATAGAAAACAGGAAATTTTTGATCATTTTTCTTTGTGAGGAAACAAATATGAGAATACCTTAATACCTGTACTAACCACAGGGGGTCAGTTTTAGGATTTAAAATGTAGGAATCAGGTGCTGGTTTGGTACAGATATAGAAAAAAAGAGGTGTTTGATGTTGTCACTAAGCCAATTTTGTGAACTGGATGGGAAGAGTCTCATATTTTGAAGCCAAGAGAGAATAGCTTTACTATCATCTCTTCCATAACTGCATTGATAAGAGGGGGATTTACCTTGTAATTGTCTGGCTGCAGACATAAATCTATTTTAATATTCTTCCTCCCAACTCTATTCTTAAGAAATTCTCATCATAGATAAAGCAACATCAATCTCTTAATTTTTATGAATGTGTTATGAAGCTGGTAAAATAAAGCCAAGGTCATGGGTTCTATTCCCACATTGGCCAATCACTTAATAGTTGGACTTGATGGTCCTTGTGGGTCCCTCCCAACTCAGAATATCTGTGATTCTAATGAAGAGTAATTAAAAAATATGAAATCAGAGAAAAAAATATTTGCTCACAGATTGATCATTTAGTCTTTAATCTATTTGACAATCCATTCCTTCTGCTCCTGGTAGAGGAATAAGAATGATATTGCTGCCACCATCTCAAATGGTTGATTCTCAGCCTCTGAATAGTGTGGACCAGGACAGCTCAGACTCCAAAGATTTAAGTTTCATTTTGCACATTAATGACCAAATTTGTAGCATCTTATTGTAAGTGTTGACCTGAATGCTGATTTGGGGATTTTAGACAGTTGTATCAATTAAAAAAGCTGGAACTGCAGAGAAAAAATCAATTTGTAGTGAAAAGTGTGACTGGAAATAACTGTTCTTCTGCATTGGTAAAGAGAGACTAATGAATTCTATACTTCACATAGGTCAATGTCTAGTGACTGTTAGGAGCTGAGTCCTCACCTGCAAACAAAAGTTGTGGATACTTAAGTACCTGCATTTAAAAAATGTCCTATGTAAATCAGAGGATTTTTCTGTAAAATAGCAATACATTGAAGCTCCATATATTAAATCCTTTTGCTTCCAAAAGTGCCAACAGAATCCGGCAACTGAAACTGAAAAGATAATTTCAGACTACCACAAGATTTAGAAAATTTTGGTCGTTTAAAACTCAGTGGCAGTCCCTTCTGGGAAGCAGCTTAGCCCTGGATCATGTTCTTTGACCTAAAAGTTAAATTGATATTTGCATTTCTACCTGCGGCAAAGCTCAGACCAATTCCTGCCAAATTCAGGCTCCTTTTAGTATTACTGTAGCCACAAAAAAGATCTTTAAGTCTATAAGGCTCACTGGTTTGTAAATTAAACCTACCTCATGCTGAGTTCTTTGCAGATTTAAAATCTATTAATTGTAATAATACCAGTCTTATTTTGCCTATGCAAATAATACTTCTGTCAGGTGCCACTGTTTATGAATACATCCAAACATAAGGGTAATTATATGAACTTTCCTTTCATTTCCATCATGTTCATGTGGCATTTCATTCTCCTTTATTTTTGCCACAGAGACATGAAAAATACAGTAAAATGAGGCTTGAAGTTTTCAGCTTGAGCAAAGTTGTAATAAAACCTATTTTCTGTGCCTACACTTTTATTTACCAAGGCCATCAACTTTGGTATTGCTAGTAGATATTTTACAGTTGACATACTTAATCCCTGGACCTCCTGATTACAACAAAATCAACTTTTCACATTATAATATAGAATTGCAATAAATGTGAGAACTAATTGGCTTGAAAGAGTGCATTAGGAGTGTACCATCAGGTCATTAATCGGTGTCTGACTTCCTACAAATTCAAAAAATACTCTGCTGACTAGTAAACCACATATGAATAATAAAAAGATTGAAGACTGGGCTGCTAGGATAAAACCGTCATCTACTTCTCATCCTGACATTTAAGGAATATGTAAAAAAAAAAAAAAAATCCCTTGTACCAATGATATATTTATTCCATCAGGACTTTCTTAGAATCTCACACTGTTGACACTTTTCTGATTATGCCAGCCCTTTGCAGGATAAAGCTTCCTGTTTATTATTCTGATCACTTTGGAGCAAAATAAACCTGTTTGTTGCATATAAAGAGTACCCTGCCTTTTATTACTGGATTGTTTTTTGTTTTTTTTTTTTTCTTCTGTATTCTCAGTTCATATTTACTGAATTTTTGATAATCATTGCTTGCATCCTTATAGGAGTACAAGATTTTTCTATTTATGAAATTTTGATTTTTTATTTTTTTCCTGCAAATTTGACGTATTTGTTAAACATAAATGGCCCAAACTTTGCTAAGAAGGAGACAAATAAATTTTTGTTATCATGCTGCATACTGTGTTTAAATAAACATTAATTTCTAATCTTGCTCCCTCCTTAAAATTTCTGTAGTCAGAAATCCATAACATCTTGCCTTTTTTGAGAAGCTATTTTTTATGTTTAAAAATATGGAGATAGGAGTATCCAAGATGCTTCAATGTATTTTTTTTCCTTAATTTCCTCGCCAGAATTCTCCCATGTTTTTTTTTCACCGAAAACTGCATGACAATACTTTTTTTTTTTAAATAAATGTCTGTATTTTGTGTTACTTCTATAATACCCTATTGATTAATAAGTGAAAACTGGAATTTAACATGTGTTTTGTTATCTTCCAGTGAGTTCTAAGTTCATAGAGGATTTTGGACTTTGAAAGATAGTTCTAGTGGCTTGCGGTTTTAAGGTTATATTCTGGTTGGAAGCAGTTTTAATCCTGGTGGCTGTAAATTCACAGAGTCATAGAATGGCTTGAGCTGGAAAGGACCTTCAAAACCATCTCGTTCCAACCCCCTGCCATGGGAAGGGACACGTTCCACCAGACCAGCTTGCTCCAAGCCCCATCCAGCCTGGCCTTGAACACTTCCAGGCGTGGACATTCAGAGCTCTGGGCAACTGTGCCAGGGCCTCACCATCCTCAAAGGAAAGAATTTTATTCCTAAGACCTGACCTAAACCTGCTAAGTTGTAATGCAAATGGTGTAAGCAATCAGAGCAAATAAAAGAGAGTTGAAATGAGATTTTTAAGGCTGTAACCCAGCTATAAACCAACTGTGTCTACTTCTGTGTGACAGCACAGGGATGCTCCCAGGTTTGTATATTCAGCAAGCAGATATAAATGCTGGATATGTATCATCCATTCTTACTCCTTAGTTATAATAGAAATGAAACCACCTGTTTATCTGAAGGTAGGAGAGATGCATTTTGTAAAGTCTGGCAGATACCCAGATGGGAAAATATGGTGGCAGGATGCTGGAAAATGCACTTTTAAAAGTACAAGTGTAATTAAGGGGACTAAGGAGGTGAAACTGGACATCACAACTGATTGCCAGGGCATTAGGTCCTCAAGGAGATGGTTGATCATACGTCATTATTTTAGCCTCTAAAATAGCTGATTGAATGGTTTTGATGAGTCACAAATAATAACTTAATGGATACCAACTCTTTTGTTAATAAGCACTGGCCTCTGAAAGGCCCATCCATTTCTTTCAGCACTGTTGCAAAACAATATATTTTCCTGTTATAACCTATAACCATGCTCAGAAAATTGCTACTATTTTATCTTACTGTGATAGCACCAACTGTAGACTAATAATTGGCATGACAAATAATAAGGCACAATCTGAGAGCTCAGTTCAAGACTTGGGATGTGCTAGGGTGGTAGGAAAAAACATAGCACCAGTTGTTATGTAAAAAACATATTAGTTTTACTTACTGACTTTCTTCTCACCTTTACTTGTTTGTAACTTCTGGTACTGCTGCTGGAATGATCATTTGGAAAAATTCGAGGGAAAAGGAAGCAGTAGTTTTATAGAAAGTGGATTTTCTTTGATTATGTTGGAAACAAGTTCTTAAAGACAAGAGTAAGTTTTATGAAGTAAAAAGTTGTAAAAGATCTGTAGAGTAAAGAACTCATGTTGTTGTTTTTTGTTTGTTTGTTTGTTTGTTTTGGGATAGGCAGGAGGAGTGAACTAGCATATGCTCTCAAAATTATCAGGTTATGTTAAAATGAAAAAGAATAGTAATTTAATTTAGATACAAAAGCAGTACTTATTTCCACAGTACATTCATTTTAGAAGATGATGAAGGTACTTACAAATTTGGCACTAATCAACAACTTCTGCATGCAAGTTTGCAAAAGGATGCAGCTTAGAGGTAAAACAGAAGTGCACAGAAAATAAAATCAGACAAGATTTTAGGGTAAAATAAAAGGGGATGAACAGATGTTAAACCATAACTCCAGGCAGTGACCAAGCCCCTCAGAGCTGCTCACTCACTCCCCAGTCTGAGATGGGGGAGAGAATCAGAAGGGCAAAAATGAGGAAACTTGTGGGTTGAGACAGGAACAGTTCAACTAGTAAAGCTAAAACCATGCACATGAGCAAAGCAAAACAAGGAATTCATTCACCCCTTCCCGTGGCTGGCTCCAAATGTCTCCTCTTTCTCCTTCACCTACCTTTACATGCTGAGCATGACTCTGTATGGTCTGGAATATTCTTCAGGTCAGTTGGGGTCAGCTGTCCTGGCTGTGTCCACTCCCAGCTTGTTTCCTCCCAGCCTCCTCACTCCACACCTCAACTCTCTGTGAGCTCTGATCAGCAGTAATGAAAACACCCCTGTGTTATCAACACTGTTTTGGCCACAAATCCAAAACACAGCCCCATATTAACTACTGAAAAGAAAATTAACTCTAGCCCAGTCAAAACCAGCACAACAGGGAAATCTGCTAAAACCTTTAAAAATAACATGAATTGTTATAAATACACAAGGACTGTTTTTTGGCTCACAGATATTGGACCCTTTATGAAAAGACGATGTAACTCCATCAGTTTTTACTGGACAGTTCAAGTAACTTCACTTTCAAAGGGACAAATATAGTAAAAAACATTAGATTTTTAAAATTATCATTATTGTTTTTAAATTTTAGTCCCAGGATTTTTTCACGGTAAGTTTTATCCAACTGGAAAATCTAGATCTGGAGAAGAAAAGCATTAATTCAGACCCTTCCAAGTTTTGAATCTGCTCTTTCCTAGAATCGAGTGGGTGGATAATGTTGACACTTGAGTCTGCCCACATAATCATCATATCTTGGAAGAGAGCAGAGGAGTTACATTTATGTTGGAAAGTAAATGGGAGAAGAGTTCATCTCTGATCAGTAGTGTTGTAAAATATATGTGGAATTAACAATAAGAGAAAGATAAAGCAAAAGACTTAGCGTTTTAGTAGATGGTGTATGTTAGGCGGTGGATTATTTTCTCCTAACCCTGAATCTATTTTTTAGCTATAAAATTCTGTAGAGTGAGGCAGGTCATCCATCACTGAGATGCTCATCAGACATGAAACAATTAGAGAGTGACTGTTGTCCTGAAATAATGAGGCACTGACCGTATGCTTCTGTAGCTGAATAATGAAATGTAAGAGAAAGAAAAGAGGGTAAAGAGAAAAGGAAATATTTCCTAGCACGTCTCAGACCTAGATTTTGGGTTATGAGCAGCTGTGGTAGAAAAGCAAACGAATGACTTCATGTCACTCTGATGTTGCTTTCTTGACCTTCATATAATGGGGAACCTATTCTTCTAAAGTATTTCTTGATGTAGCACTGTTTTGGTTCTGAAATGCAAGCCTGCAGTGACAACTGTGTACAATTCAAACTTGAGCATATAAATACTCATGTAGTTTCACCTAAAGTGCAGCCAGAGTTCTGAAAAAAAGAGTAATCCTCATTCCCTTTAAAATTCTCTTTCAGATAGTGTACTCTGGCTCTCATAAAAATAACCTAATTACTTCATGTGGAGGATCTGAAAACACTACCTGTGACAGTTACAAGCTCTGCCTCTTTGTTTCCTTATGACCCCAGCACTCTGTCTTCTTCTGCTTGTTTTGTCCTCAATAAATTTTAGTTTATTTATTTTTTAAAAAATATTTATTCCAGGATCATGTGGACAAAAGACTTATGAATATGGGTATAGATATTTTTTGTTTGAAAATTCCTTGCTTCCTTTTAGAATTAAAATAATTCTGAGATTGTAAATCTTAATAAGAAAAGATTCTCCTAAAAATGTCAATTTGTCCCAAAAATGCTATTTTTTTGATTATGCCAGATGTTTTAATGTAAATGGCATGAAAAGAAGGGGAAATATTTATTAGAGGAGATGGATCTTACAAGAACTAGTTTCAGGATTAAATAAGGATGACTGTTACGTGTTATGACTCAAAATTACTGACTAAAGAAAAAGAAACTTGAGTAAGTAGACTGGAAACTCAGATTCTTGGGATGAATGGTGCTAGGTGCACGGACTGAAATTTAAGTTGTTCTGACATAAGTACAAGCACAATGCATATTTCTCTATTCTCTGCACAATGCTCACTAAAGCATGTTGAAGCTTTATTATTTCTAAATAAAACTGTAACAACAAAATTATTTTGCTCCTGTTAAAAATGAATTAACTTGGAAGCAAATGCCCTTGCTTTTCTACCTTGTCTGGTCATTGACTGAAAGCTCCTTGATGGAAACAGGTTCTGACCACCCACTTGTGATTTCATTACAGGAAGAAACCTTGTCTTTAGTGAAAAAAAACATTAAACTAAACCTGCACCACCATGAGCAGATGATTCAATATTTGACTTCCTGTTAGCTTTTGTAATGTGACAGTATTCAACCTACCCCAGAACTTCTGGATATCAGACTCTCCAGTCTTCCACAAATCTTTGGGAATATATAATTTTATAAATCAGCATTAAAAAGGGAGATTTTTTCACTTCATTTGAGGGGAAAAAGAAGAGAGGTTTCTTTGTTGTGGATTCTGGGTGGTGAAGATACTTGCAGGGAAGGACACTGATTGCATACATATGGAGTTTTTCAATGAGAAACGGAAAGTTTTGTTTCCTTTATTTTGCACTGCTTCAGACATGTTTTTTTCATGGACTCTGAGAGCTTTACCCTCAGTCACACCTCCTGCCAGCTGGTAAGAACACTGTTGCTGCTGGAAAGATTTACTGCCTTAGCTGTGTGGTGGGTGTTATCTACACAAAATAAAAGTCAGTGATTAAAGCAGCTTAGCACTAAGCCATTGATGTCATTAACACTTCTCATTCGCTGTGCACTCTGATTCTGCACTAAGTCTTCATGGATAGGGCTCTGCTTGAATTTTTCGTATGAAGACTGGAAGGGATTTTGGCCATTGGCCACAAATTTGAACTAAAGGTGATGAGCGCTACCCTTGATGATCCCTGTGGGAAGAGGGACCCAGTGTGTGACTTGTATATTGACCAGTTACATCACTTCTTTGTGCATCTTTCTCCTTTGCTGCACAAACAAGGTTTTTAACACTCTCATATCTCAAAGAGGCAATGATGTGACGGGTCATTCATTCATATAAAGGAGAGATGATATAAATGCTGGTTTGCTTATTCTTATCCTAATGTTCCATGGAAAAGAAGGAACGTTCTGTTTGCTAGACTTCCTGGTCTCTCTCACCAAAAGAATAAATAAATAGCTTAAAACTGTACTGTCCTGAAACCTGTCAAAAAGAGAATGAAGTGTGACTTGTTAAAGCATTAGCTTGTTTTCTGTATGCTTCTTTTGGGGAAAAAAGTGCACATTGTCTATCCCTGATTGGAGTTTGAGATACCCTCCCACATCAGCTGACTGATAAGGTCCAACCTGTATCCCAGGGTCTCAGTCTGCCCGGGAAATATGCCCGACAGCTAAGAACTTCCATCATTGTGAATGGATCAGAAACACCATCAAATAGAGGGACTACTTCATCCTTTCTTCCTGTCATATGTTTTTGCTTTTGCTTCTTTTTTCCCCCCTGCAAGTCTTCCATGAAAATATTTAGTTCTGAAATTGGTAAGTTTAATCAGCAAGCCTAATTAATTTTCATTTCTAAAATACAAACAACTTTAAAATTTTTTATTTAAAAATAATTCTGGTTTCTTCTTTCAGAGGGCTTCTGGTAGCCCGGTTTTATTTCTAAAACCAGTAAAGGAGAAGACTGCAGTAATTTTTGCAAGAAATCCCAGGGTCCATTCCACCAATTCTTACTCAGCCAAAAAGAACCCCAAAGCCCTTTTAATTTTGCATTTGAAAGGCTTGCTCTCGGAGCAAGATGCTTTGATTCTTGTACGAGCACAAGTACTATTCCTGCTGTTAACATTCAGAGATATGTTTTGCCATCTGAAAATGGTTCTTTGGGCTTCTTTCCTGTAGAACTGTCACCCAAGCTCTTCTAAGATCACAATGCTTATAAATATTGAGACAAAATGACAAGGATGCTTGGCTTGTTCCATTAGGACCATGTTAAGTGACTTTTAAAAAAAGTCATTTTGAGGTCACTTCTGGTTCAAGGCATCTCTAAGCTGATAATTGCTGCAACTGGGGATGATATGTCTAGTGAAAACTTAGTATGCTTGTGACTTTCCTGGGGTGTCTGATAGTGATAACTGATGAAAGAAAAACATTTAGCTTAGACTGGCCAATAGTTTAAATTGTCAATAATTTACATTGTTGATAATTTTCTTTACCATTTGGAATCGTTATATAGTAAAAATGACAATCTTACAGGTTTTATGAATTCAAGTGACAATTACTTCCCCCCATTCCTGCCATATGTTTCACAGTATCTTTCTTTCAGTATCTGAGTTTCAATTTGAATTTTATAAAGTATTTCTCTTAATTTTGAATGGGAATTATTCAAAGTTGCATCAGGAGAGGTTCAGACTTGATATTAGAAAACAATTCTTTGCTGAGAGATCGGGTCAAACACTGAGACAGGCTTCCTAGAGAGGGGATTGATGCCTCTGGCATGTCAGTGTTTAAGAAGCATTTGGACAAGGTGCTTAACATGATTCATCTTTTGGTCAGCCCTGAATTGGTCAGTCAGTTGGATTGTTTGTTTTAGGTTCCTTCCCAAAAAAACTGTTCTATTCTATTCTATTCTATTCTATTCTATTCTATTCTATTCTATTCTATTCTATTCTATTCTCTATCCTACTATATTGTTTGGAGTTTTTTTTTTCCTTCACCTTGAGTGTTGAGATACACTTCAAACAAACAAAAAACCAAAACATGTCAGGATGGTATTTCTGAAGAGTATTAATTGCCATTTCAAGTGTTTTTTCGACCATTTTGAAAGAGAATATTCTGTTTCTGGAATGACACATTCTCAGGTAAAATAGCTTCTGGCTTTTGTTCGGTCTGAGTTTATGTGTTGATGACTAGAATGTTAATGCAATAATTTACAGTTGCATTATCTTTATGGCTGTGTATTATAATAACTTAATGGAGCAGAAATGCATTGCAGATGGACAGATAAAGACTGCCCATGAAAATTAGAGAGAGGGGAAGTGGAATGTCTTTGAGTAGAGAGGGTACTGCATTGGAAGGTAGATTGGTCCCGAATATTAATATAAGTGGGGGGTGTTTTTAACCATATTTCTTTCCATATTCTGTATTTTACATATGACTTTGCAAAGATAGGTGTTAGGTAAAGACAGCATGATAGTTGTGAGTATAAATACAATGGGGAATTTTTACTTATTAGACTTCACACAGACACAATTATTGATTCCCATCTGATTCCCATTTTTGTTATGTTCAGAAAGGGAGATTTTTCCTTTTGTTATTGTTCTTGTTGTTGTTTTGGTTGTTTGTTTTGGTTTTTTTGGGGGGGAGGGTTGTCATTGTTGTTTGTTTGTTTGTTTTCCCCAAAGTGTGTTGTTGGATCTTTATCTTCTGCTGGAGCATTTACAAGACAGGCAGGTGTAACATCAATTTAACATCATGTCTGCCAGGATGATGCTGTAAGGACTGGACAGGCACTGCTGTCTGTTCTTGGAAGTACTATGTCAGGGAGAAAAGGAAGGGAACACGATGAAAAAAATGGTCATAAGTGGCTTTAATAGACTAAACTGGGGTAGAAGACAAAAGGGGAAAAATATCCTAATAGCTCTGTTAGAGTGGTAAGTACAAATCTCAGATACATGATGAGGCAGTGGACTTGTTAGGTTCTCTACACAGAGACACATATCAAGACAATCCTTACAGGGTGGTATATGAAGAAAGACCCAGAAGTTAAACAATTTCTTCAAAATAAAAAAAATATTAGAAAATACTTCTGATAGGAAAGACAAGACACATTTGATTTGTAATATTATAGAAATTAAATAGAAATGAGAATTTAGGTTTCTGAATTTCTCTCTAACATTCTACTAATTTATATATCCATGTATTAATTAATTGCTATGTGTAGAAGAATTGTTACATTTATTTCCATCAAGTCATGATTTCCTAAGAATTCAAGACCTTCTCAAAACTCTAAGCATATTTCCTTATATTTATGCCGATAGCAAAATCAAATAGGTGTGTAATATATTCACGCAAAAATTTCTTTTAATAAATATCCCATGGGGCCTGTTTCACAGTCACCTTGAGAAGTTTATGGAACTCCCACTGACACTGTTTTTTAGCATTAAATAATAGTTCTTAATAACCAGCAATTGCCTCCAACATGCCCTGGATAGTTCAGTCACTGAAGAAAGATAAATGGTCATAGGATATGCATGAGAAGATTTGATTGACTCATGGGCAGTGAGGATGGGTCATTTAAAAGACAAAGAATCATGTTTTATGGTGTTCTTATCTATGTCCAGTTTGAATAACTTACAATGCTTCCTCTGACAGCTCAACAACATTAAGTTTCACACTGAGATCAGGAGAGTATTAGAGTTTACTAATGGAAAAAAACTCCTTATTTTAATTTCTCTCTAAGTGATGTGTAGTGCGCACTCCAGGGCTTGTTTGTGGTTTAAGGTAATCTTAAAAACCACTGGTTTGACAAATTTTGTTAGAGAAAACACTTGTCCTATCTGTATGAGCAAATATTTTAATAATTTCAGGAATAGGAAATGAATAAATGTCAAGTGAATTCCACAGCTGAAGTAGTGCCTTATAGAAAAAAAAATAATAATTATATTGAGGAGCTGTCTTTCCATTGGCAGATCTCAGCAATTACTTCTATGGCTGAAGAAAACTCACATAAGGACTTTGGGACTGAGGGACATGTAGTACTCCAAGAAGTATTAAGAGTTGGTCATCAGGGACTTTGAATTAATTACTCTCTTAATTACCTTAAAATAAGTGAATGGGGTAAAGCCATGTTATTTCTAACAGTGGGACAAACCAAGATTTAACTAACTTGGAACAGAGGAAAAATCAGATCTCAGACTTTGTTCCTGGAGTTTACTGCACCGGCCAGAGTGCAAACATCCTCAAGATGGATAACAAATGGCTGATCAGCTTCCTATGATACCAAAGGAGAGGAGAGCTGAGGAATTAAAACGTATTAAGTGAGATTTTGAAATTTATCAGAAAATGACAACCAACCACTTCTGGGAATTGAAGGTCGAGTTTAGGTCTTCTGTAAAAAGCCTTTCCTCTGCTTTTGATACCGAGGAAAAAAAGAAAATTTTTGCAAAGAGAGAAAAAAAAACTCTGAGGAACCAGGTTTATTTTTGGTGCAATTTTCCTAATCCAGAAAACTATGTCTTAAAAGGGACAACTTTCTCCTTCTTGCCAAAAGAAGGTGAGACTCTTATAAATGTAAGAAGACCACCACACGTATAAGAAAGTTTATTTAGGTTTAGAATTTGTCTTGTAGAATTTTCTGGATTCTGTATATTTGGATGATGTAATTACTTAGCAGAAACAACATTTATTTAAATATATAGTGACCAAATAATTTATAAATAACTATATATATTTTGTATCACTGAAAGCACACAATGTTCTCTCTTACTCAGCACGGGTTCAAGTAACAGGAGAAAGTGAACCAAATTTAGAAAAGAAAACTATAAAATTAAACACCGGCTGCTACAGGGGTTTTTCTATCCATAATTTTAAAAATACTCTGAGGTGTTTCTCTGGCATATGAAGGCAGTTTTTGTAGTTTTTTTCAGAGGAGCTGTGGTGAGCAATTGGATAGTGCATCACTGGTTCATTTCCCTTTTTGTTATATAATTATTATTATTATTTACCATTATTATTGTATTTTACTTAATTTTCAATTATTAAACTGTTCTTATCTCAAGATGCAAGATTTGCTTCAACTCTCCTGCCCATCCCACGTGGGTGGGCAGGAAGAGAAGGGGTGCTTGGCGAGTGGCTCTGTGGTGTTTCATCTCCAGCCAGGCTTAAAACCACAACAAACAGATAAAGGTAAAATGCATCTATGCATTATAAACAACAGCCATAATTAATAGATGGAAACAATGGTTTGCTGTGGTCCCAGCTCACTGCTGGGTGCTGCTGATGGCTGATAAACAAACCAACCCTCTATCACCTCTGTTGGGAGGAACGATACAAAAGATCAGTTGAAACCTGAAGCGAGAGGTTCTGCTCACTTGTAGTTTCCCAATGACCCCAAAAAACTTTAGTTCATTCCCCTCATGCTTATTAAAAAAATCAACTATTCATTGCAATATTTTTTTAGGTGAATTCTATATTTAGTCCTAAAGGTTTTTGGGGTTTTTTTGTTTGGTTTTTTGTTTGTTGTTGTTGTTGGGTTTTTTTTTGGTTTTGGTTTTGGTTTTGGTTTTGGTTTGGTTTGGTTTGGTTTGGTTTGTTTGGTTTGGTTTGGTTTTTTGTGATTGTTTGTCTGGCCTTTTTGCACTATTCATTTTGAGTTTCAGTGCTAAATCCTGTCACATTTTCTATTTCAGAAGGCCATAAAAGACAGCATTCAAAAGTATACAGTGAGGAATTAGAATTAGCTTTATGTAGGCACTGGCTATTCCAGGGCAGAATTTATTAATATCCTTTGTATTATACTAAGCCCAGACTTGTCTTGAGGCTCAACTGTACAGAGTACTTGAAATCCATGGCAATAAACAATCCATTTCTGCTGTTAAACAAAACTATTGGAAATATCACTCTGTGATGGCTGACTGGAATAGGAATTTGGGGGTAGGATCCATTTCATCTGTTGGTTATAAAATATACCTCTCTACTGCTGAGCTGGCTGTTTAGGCTTCCACAATAGTCAGTGTAGCCTAATCAATACAGTCAATAGAGTTTAATGTGATTAATTTGGACAAATGTGTTTATTTTAGGGCAAGATAAACTTCTCAGACCTCAGTTCTGTTGAGTTTATTGACTAGTCCCTCACAGACTCAAAAAAGAAACTCAGAGTAATTTGATCAGATGTCTCAACCTCGGAGAAATCCATGGGTAGTTAAATGAACCCTAGAGTTTGTGATGTTTATAATCACAGAGCTCATAATCTTTCACAGGCGGGTCTTTTGAATTGCAAAGTAAAGATTTCTCCTTTGGAACTGTGCTAGTTCTGGCATAATAAATAATTGGCAACATGCCCCCTCCCCACCACCCCTCCATCCGAAGATTTTTTCAAACCAGCTTTAATAAAAGGATTTACTTCTCTGGGTACATGAAAGAATTCAAGAGAAGAGCTGCAGGGTTTCCTTGATTTACTCTTAGCACAAGAACCAGAACTACTCCTGAGTTTATCAAATGAATTACTAAAGTCTATACATTGGTTTCCCTTTTCAGGTCATCCTGGGATTTGTTCAGTGTGGCTGGTGGAAAACACATCCTTTGAAGTCCCCCTGGACTCAGTTTCCAATAACTGAGTATTTTCTTTGAATTAAGGCATTTAAAAGTATTTTCATATGCTGTTTGCTATCCCTCAGCTCCTCAGCTCTTTTTCATACTTTTACATTTCTGCTTTTTCTTAGAAAAGTTGTTGACAGCAGTGTCATATCTGTTGCAAAACTTGCTGTCCCCCCCATGTAGAATGTGGCACAGATGGGCCCAGACCCAGGACTCGTTGTAATATTTCTCTTACTAAATGAAGTGTTCAACTCCTGCTTATAACATTAATCATAACTGTTACCCTACCATGTAAGCTGAAATGTTTATCCTGAATTTTATAAGAAAGATGAAAAAGTGTAAAATAGACATAAAAGCCTGGCTTCTAAAATGCAAGTTTTCTGTTGTGAGTTTCAAGCAATTTAGACTGACTTTACTGGAAGAACATCCATTCAAACAGAAAGAATTTTAGATGTCACCCTTTGTGTGAAACAAAAGTGTAAAACCCAATAATTATTTTATAACCAGAAAAAATACTCTTTTTTTCTCAATATCATTTTCATAATTTACTTCCCTGTCAAAATTCCTGCTGAAGGTGTTTAACTCTGTGTTATCTCCATTAAACTTGTTTCATAGGTGTCACCTCTACCTCCTTAGTATATATCCACATGATATACCACAGTCCTTTGTAAGAAATTGCACTCAGCTTGTTCCCTGCCTGACGCCTCTTGGCCACTCATTTGTCTGTTTTTCTGACTTATTTTATGATTCCTTCCAAGGCCCTGGGATGAATCCTTCAAAACGTCTCTGAGTGCACACTCAGGCACACGGTGGGGTTTTTGGGGTGTCCTGTGCAAGGCCAGGAGTTTGACTCAATCCTTGTGGGTCCCTTCCAACTCAGAATATTCCACAACTCTATGATTCTGTGAAGTGTCACACAAGACTAACCTTGGTGGAAACAGATGCACTATATTCCTATCAGAGGACATAATCATGCCATTAAAGTGCTTAGAAGCCACTCCTGCAGACTTAGTTTGACACTGTGTCCATTCATCTCCTTCTCCTTTAGTATTCCTGTATTATAATTGCCATGAGCAATTGGGAGACAAAACCCTTCCTCTGACATTGAAATTCCAAAGCAAGGAGACAGCAGCACTGTGCAGTAATTTCATGTTTTGCCTCTTTTCCCTGCATTTTATTTATGTTTTTACCTTGAAGTATCTTAATTGTCCATCTGCCAATTTCACGAGCTGACATCTTCTGCTTAAGTGAGACACACTCTCGATTTTTGCTGGGAAGAATGGTTAGAAAGCACACCTAAAATATGAAAGGATCAGAGGATGGATTGCAATGCCAGCATACGTTTTCAGCTCTCATTTATGGCCCTTCTTGATCCAGCTTCAGTTTGGGGGAGGGAAATGGGTGTAGCACTGCTTTAAAAGCCATAACCTTTGGAATTAAAATGAGTTCTCAGCACAAACTGAGCAATAAAAAAGCAATCATATCACCAGGCTGCTAGCCCTTATTATTTTAGCATCAGTGTGATGGGCTTTAAAAGCTTTAGACATGCTGGGAAAGTTAAATACACGTGTTCCATTTAAAACTGACCAGCATTTAAATACGCAGACACCTGCCATGACAAGCCGTCAAGGGATTGCTCTTTCATTTTATAAATGGAATAAAACTGCTCACTAGAATGGCATGACATCTGTGTGGATATTTGTTTAGTTGCTACTGGTGTACTTAATGTAAGGGATTTAGAGTATTAGTCTCAGACAGCTTTCTGCAAGCTCCACTTCCCCACAGTGACTTCTCTATTCAGTGCAAGATTTAAGTAGTTGAACAAAGTGATCCCTTTGTCTAGCATAAAATAAAGAAGTGTGCAGGGGTGAGGTGGCTTGTCTCCTCATTTTCCCTTCCTGCAAAAAAACTGTTAGCTGTGCCTGCAGCAGGAACCATACAATGCATGCACTCGTGAGATTCTGGCACTAAGGGTGGTGGAGGGAAAGAAGGATATGGTTTTCTTCTCTGGGCAAATGGAACAAAAATTCTGTTTATCCGAGGGTTTGAAGAGAAACACTTGTCTCTAATTAATTTTGGGGTGGTTTAATCCTCTTTAATATTTATATTGGCATTAATTTTGAACTGGAAACATGCATTTCATTGAAACAAGTAAACACTTTGAAAATATCAGAATTAAGTATTCATATTTTTGAGATATTTCCTTTCTTGAATTCATACACAATCGCAGTGTCCTCCTCGGCCTGTCTCCCGGGGTTTGAATTCCGGCATATTTTCATCTTTCCCAAGTGTGCCTAGGGATGAAGAGATGTTGAACTTATTGCATGCTGAAAGTGTTTTGCTCATAGCTAGATTTTCCCCCATGATGGAATGAAAACACAAACAGAATAATATAGATTTCTGCCAGTTGCAAGAATTATTACAGAAATCACCTACCTTCTGTCCTTTTCCATGTGTCTTTTATTCCTCTGTCCATTCTTTTCTCTTCACTAATGCAAAACAACCTCTGTGCATAATTTGTGGGACTGGTACTTTTTTTTTTTTTTGTGTAACGTTCCTCATTTCAGGATCTTGATGTTAGCTCTTCTTTCCCATTCATCTTCTATTTACAGTTATTTATGCAGGAGATGAAAAACTGTAACACTGAAGGAATAGAGTAATTTACACTTGAGGACTGAATTTTGCTTTTAATTAGCCCACAAAAATAATTTGTCAGTGTCTCATTCCTGACCCTCTGTAAAAGATGTTGCCTTTATTGTTTTTTAAAGTAATAAAACCATAAAAGCCAGTTTGGGTGATCTTTTTCCCCACTGCTTTTCTTCCTCTTCCACGCTGATAAAAAAATCACCTGTAAAAACACCATCTTCAGATTGTTGCCACAATCCCAAAGTGAAAAAAAAAAACAGTCCTCTTTGTGTTGTGTGTTGCTGTTCAGGTAATTTAAAGAAGTACAAACAACAGAAAGTTAATCAATCCTATGTCTTTAAACGCACTTTGATATCTTTGGAGTATTGTATAGTAGAAATGTGAAGATAAGTGATTGTGCTTGATTTCGATGCTTCTAGACAGTATTTTTCATGTCATAAGAGAAAAACAGTGCTTCTTTACATTCCATGGATCCTAAGAGTGCAAATCCGTGCACTGACTTTTATCTCTTAGAAAGGGATATGTAGAATTTATATTAAAAATAAATTCCAGAACTGTCTGACAAAGACCAAGAATCAAAACTGTGAGAAATATTAAAGGAAAAAAATCTCTATTATGTACATACTTGTCCATTAGTTCAGTACCTGTTCATCCCTCAAGATTAATGTTTCAATGCTACTTAAAGGAATGTTTAAGAGACAGGGAATTAAGGACAAAAAGCCTTGGTTTCATCACAGAGTTACTTAGGGAGAGCTGTATCTGTGCTGGGATACCTGGCAGCACACTGTCCCTACAAACTCTGTCGGGACTTTGTGACAGTTTTCCACTTTTCTCTGAGTCACCTGGGAGCCCATCACAGAAATGAGACATGAGATGACATCAGAGCTGCTGGTGCTGCCTTGGAGGCCTTCTGAACATTTTAATGTGTTTCCTCAGTATAAAAACTTGAATGGAAGCAAAAATCATTCTCTAGCTCATAACTGTGTCAGTGAATCCAAGTTACAAGGACCATTGGATCCTTGGAAGCTACAGAAGAGTTAAGAGCATCCAGAAATAGTGCAGGTAAGCCCTGAAGTGAGGTAGGCGCCAGGTGAATTTCTGAGGGCAAGGAAAGTCAATGGAAGGGCAAAAGGGTCAACAGGGTAGAGCAGGAAATTGCCTCAGTCTGTATCCTCCTTTCCTATAAACTCCCCAGCCACTCTCACTTCTGATCTAGGTTTGGGTTTTTTTCAAGTTTTATCCTTGTTTTGATAGCACAAAAATCATGAAAAAATATAGCATGGCTCTGGGTTTTTATCTGGTTATTTGACTTTACTGACCACAAATTATTTTTGATAATTCTCTTTTGTCTCATCTGGGACTAAGATATTCTAGGAATCCAGTAACAAGGTTTTTCTGCTTAAGTTTTCTGGCTAGGATCTAATGATGACAGAAATCTAAATGAAAGCATCGTAGTCCTTTATTGGGCTTCTTTAGGTGTGAACTTGCAAATACTGTGAAAGCAATTTTTGCCTTTCTCATGAAGTAGGGGAAAATTATATCAATATGAGTTATTGGAACACACATCTAACGTTTTCTGGGACATGTTTACATGTAAACAAGTGCACTGATACTGGCTTGAAGGATACATCCATTCATATTTTAGCTAAAAAAATGCAGTAATTATTAGTTACTGGTCAGTTACAGTATTGTCTCTGACTGGGATGGAGTTAACTTTCCCCATGGCAGCCCTCCCAGTGCTGTGCTGGAATTTGGTGGCTACAGAGGTGCTGGTGACATCCCAGTGTTTTGGCTCCTGCTGAGCAGAGCTGGCACAGCACCAGGGCTGTTAACAAAAAGGTAAACCCAGGGTTCAAAAACTTCTGGGTCAAATTTTCTCTTAAAACATTTCCTCTGAATTTACTCCTGAATATTTTTGTGCCAGTTTCAGCTTCATATTTTAAACTCGTTTTGTTCCTGATCAGCCATCAGTGAAAACTCCTTTTAATTATCCTGTTATTTTTCTGTTCTACCTGCCTTTAGAAAATCTATTTGAATAAGACCTTGCATCCTTTGGCTCTGCCTTCTCTGATTGTGTTATGAATACATTGGCTTCCTCTCCTATCTCCATCCCTAATCGTTGTTTGTAAACTAAAGATAAGACTTTTCTCAGCATCCTTCCAGTGCAGCTTTTTTTTTTTCTTATAGCTTATTTGTTTATCCAGTGTACACTCCGCAGCCATAGAGAGACTGAACTGTAATGCAATGCAGTGAACACTTTGTAATTGCTTCCTTGTGGGGGGCTCAGGGATTTTTCGACATGATAACCCAGAGCAATGCAAGGTAAAGGTGCTCTTGTACTTTTGTGTGAATGTATACCCTATGCTTACACTTCATAAAATGAGTACAAAGCTGTTATCTGAGAACAGAAAGCATAACACTCTGAAAAAAAAAAAAAAAATAGGCAGAGGCACAGTCCCCAGGACTGATGCAAAGCCCCAGAGGTTAATGAAAAGGCTTCTGTGTGCATTGGATCAGGCTGTGACCTCGTGAATAGCTGTGAGGTATATTTAATGCTGCCAGCACAGCTGCAAGAAGAACACTCACAAAAAGTAAATGATGAAGGGAGTCCATTTTAATCCTGGCATCTGGGTCTTTTAACTGCCATTTGGAACAGGAGGTGGGAGGAGTCTGGCAAAATGAGATAATTGGATTCTTCCTGCCCCATTGAAGGCCATCCCAAGGCTTTAAAAGTAAAATTTTGCACCTTTTATTTTTTCACTTGTATTATTTTCCTTTCCAGCCAAAGGAATGCAAATGGCATCCATAATAGAACTTGGGACCTCCAGCTCTAGAAACAGAGGTTGTCTGCTGAAGAGCAAAGCAGCATCCCTTAGTTTAGCAAAAAAACAAAGTGATGCACGAACAAACACAGCTTTTATATTCCATCTTGAAGAAGATATAAAATTAGTAAAGATCAGTATCAAGTTGAATTCAGCTCACCTTAGACCCAAATTTTTAAGCTCAGATTCTCTTACACTTTACAGAAAAATAAACTCAAATATATTTAGTCTGAAGCAAAATTGTAGCAGGAACTTGGCTAAAAAGGCACAGTGTGAGAGTTTGCCCACCAGTTGAAAGCCTCTTCCAAGAGCCATCATTTAAAATAATATAAAATAACTAGTCATTAAAATTCCATACTTATAGACCTCTTATAAACCTCCATTCCATACTTATACACCTCTTTTCCAGTTACACACATCACAAAAAGGAACAATATAGTTCAAGTAGCTTTCAAAAGTCTAAAATTTGATTCAATTCAGGATTTAAATTTAGATTGAATTGGACAATTTACTAATTGGTTTTAAAAATGTTAGAAGGAAATGACTTTCTGTCCAAGACACTGTAGCCAAGAACTGATCTAATGCATACATATAATTAATTGGTTTACTGCTGGTTTAACTTAATGTGTTTTTGTAAGTTAAGGTGTGCTTTGGAATCTAATTTAGATGTATGTTTTTCTTATTTCAAATGATTTTACAAAGCGTACATACCAGAATTACTATAATCATATTTTTACTTGGTAGTTTCTTTAAAGCTTTGATGAAAATCTGAGCTCTTCAAGGAGGGAATTAACTCATGTGACACATTTGTATTTTATCTCTATGAGAGCCCCTTGGTGCTACAGCGATTAAGCATGAAGACAAAAGGTTTGAAATGTCACTGAAGTAGCATCTCAGCATCCTTGTCATCACCTTGCCATGGAGAGGGTGTCTAAAAAACAAAGGTTCATTGTACAGGACTAAAAGTTACCTCCACTCTTGTCTAGAGGTTTTCTCCATGGATTAAAAATCACACTGCCAACTGGGTTACTAGACAAGTATGAAAAATAACATCAAATTAAGGCTATTTTAAAAAATTTACTTAAAGTAAAAAAAAGTATTAATTAAGAAAGGGAGATCAGAATCTTGTCCTTTCAAACTAACTCCATCAATAATGTATCTTAGTATATAATATATAGCAAGAGCAACACCCACCAAGCTGTTGTCTTTCATCTATTGGAAGGAATTAAGGTGGGACTTCATTGTTTCTAGACATTATTATTAATTTTGTCTTTTTTTTTTTATTACAACTGAACTAATTCATTGAATATACACATAGAGGATCAGAAAATAGTAGATATAGGAAAATAGTGGATGTTTTCTGCTTTTTTGTCTGCTTCAGTATGTAAACAACAGTTGAACAACTTAAATCAAACACTCGCATCTGTAGCACTTCCATTATTCACTGATGTGGTTGCTCCATCACAGAAGGCCCCTTAGTTGGTCAGGCAGGACCTTCCCTTGGTGAAGGCATGCTGGCTGTCCCAAATCACCTCCCTGTTCTCCATACAGCTTAGCACAGCTTCTAGGAGGATCTGTTCCCTGATCTTCCCCAGCACAGAGGGGAGTCTGACAGGGTGGCAGGGTGATTGGTCCCAGGATCCTTCTTTCTACGGTTTTCAAAAATGGGTACAATATTTCCCCTTTTCCAGTCACCTGGGACTTGGCAACTACATAAGAAAATTCCCTCAGGACTCTGGGATGCATTTCATTGAGTCCCATGAACTTACCTAAGCTCAGGTTCTTAGAGTTGTCCTGAACTTGGCCTTTATATACAGGTGTTCAAAGTGGTCTTGGTGCAATGTATGAAAATGCAATATGTTACTGGAGAAGGGTGACACACTGACTGAATGTAGCAACCTGGACTGCTTGAAAAGCTGATTCTTAGATCTCTTCAAAGCATTATTCAAACAAGTCAACATACAGACAACAACAACAAACCCCAACCCTCAAAGGTCTGTGCTCCTGCCCTGCATCTCTGCAAGTCACAGTGTAGAGCTGTCTCCCCAGGATGGTCTGCTACACAAGCAAGAACTCATCAGGGCTTCTACCTGCTTAGTGGAAAATATTCCAAGCCTTATAATACTTACACAGTGCTAATGGCTTTTGTGGTGCATCCGAGGGCATTTAGTTGAGCTTGAATTGATATGTCTCTGCCAGGGAGCACCAACCCAGACATTTGGATTTGGGAGATTGGCTGTGCTGAAAATCACTCTTCAGTAATGTGCTCCTTTGCATAGTTTTCAGACAAAAGAAAGATTAAACCTAAACATTTTGAGATACATGTGGAACAAAATCAGCCATTTAGTTTAAAGAAGGTGGAAGAGCTCAGGCAGGGGCTCTGAGCCACTTCTTTTCCAAAGGATCTTCCTCATTTCTTGCTTCGCATTTTCAATTAGGCCCTAATTCCCAAGCCTTGATTCACAGGGGCAGTCTCATTACAAGAAGGGACTGGAAGAGCAGAGGTTGTTTAGTCTTGCCAAACAAAGGCTGAGAAGAGACATGATTGCTGTCTATAAATATATCATAGGGGTAAACACAGGAGGAGGAGAAGCTAAAGGACAGTGTTGTCATAAGAACGAATGGGAATTAACTAGCTATGAATAAATTTAGGCTGGAAATTAGATTAAGGTTTCTAGTCATAGGATAAGTGAAGTTTTGGAATAGAATGAGTAAGAAGAGAGTGAGGGAAGAGGGAAATAACCTATTTTAAAGAAAACACCATTTCAGATTATGGAGAAAATTAGGATGGCAGTGGTGTGATAGCACACTTCTCATCCACTAGACTCTTTCCAACGTTATATTCTTAGATTTATTAATATTTTTCAAGTATTTAAACTTTTATTGGTTAACAATAATCTAATGTTTAAATTGTATTAGAAAACTCTGCCTGAGTGACGTGTATAGGTGGAAGCTGTTCTAATACATTTGGTGATATCTTCTGCAGAACAGGCCTTGTAAAGCATCCAGGAACACAGTACTAATCTGGATTATCTAGAGAGCAAGAAAGACTATATCTCACAAGTGTTCAGAAAAGCATTCAGCTCATATCAGTATATTTTTTGCAAACTTCAGTGCAAAATAACCATATGTGTTAGGAGGCAAAAGGGATTTAACTTTCAAGAACAGAAGAAAGTGGAGGCAGCAATAAAAACAAGAAATGTAAAGTTGCAGAGGGGCAGGCATTCGCATTCACACATTCTGTGGGCAAAACAATTCACTCTGACGAATTGCACTGCACAAACCACACAGTTGCAGCCATCGCAGTGTTGCAACTGAGATGATAAGAAGTGTCTTTTTTTTTTCTTTTTTACATTTTGAATGTATGCTACCTCAGACACATTTATGTCCAAACAGACAGTTTGCAGGTCAAAAAGAAGCACCTTTGTCTGCATATGCATCCAAGTTTGTGTACCTGCTTGAAAGGTATGTGGCAGAGTCTGGAGGTAGAAAAGTGCAGTGTTGGCTGTCTAAGGGTTCCTCTTGGTTCATCTGGAGGTCTGGTAGGCAGTCATAGGTAACAACACTGCATCAGCCTCTTGAAAACACTTATTAAACATCTGCTACATCAAATGGAAAGGTTTCCGAGTACCACAGAGCTAGTGAAGCTAAATATTTAGTTCACTGTTTTTCTGTGCCGTTACTGATTGATAAACAATAGAGTCACACCTGTAGATGTGGTAACGTGGTCACCCTCACATCTTCAGTGGCTGCCCAGTTTGCAGCTCTGTGGTGGGGTGTGGTTACTAAACATTCCAGGATGGGGTTCCTGTTCTTTTTCTTCTCTTCCACAGTTTCCTGCAGTTTGAGGTCCTGGTAGAAGTTTGGATCTCCTGCGCAACAGCAAAACAAAAATGTAGTTACTAATCTGGGGAGAATAGGGCCCTGGAGAATGCTTTTTTCCCAAGCTCATCTATTCACAGCATGCGAGGAGTGACTCAGTGTGAGTACAGGTATGGTGTTTAGGAGCAGACAGTGCATTAAAACGGATCAAATATCTCTCCTCGCTTAAAAAAAAAAAAAAAAAAAAAAAACCCCAAAAAACCCCACCATATATACTCTCACTAAATCTGTTTGCTTAGGAAAAAAAACAAACTATTTTGGATTTTGTTTATAAGTGATTGGAGATGTTAGGCAAAATACTTAAATCTTAAAACAAATCTTCTTTATAATCAGAATGTAGGAAGATTACTTTAGCAAAGTATTTGAGCTATTTAGAAAAGTAGTAAAAATATATATTTTATATCAATGTGAATTATTTATTCAACAAGACAGCATATGAAGATGATCTGAAATCTGACATCACTTACATAACTGGCACATTTAAGGATAGTATTTCTGGTTTTATTTGCAAATTATACTGTGTAAGTTATGCACTCCTAAAAACACTACTCTTCAGAAGACAAATAGTGTGACAGATGTCAACATCGAAAGGAGCACTGTAAGCAAAAGAAACTCTTCTTGATATGTTCTGTCCATTTTAGAAAAAAAAAAAAAATCTATATTTGTGCTCAAAGTAACATGCAAAGAAAATAAAAAGACTTGTAAGAAGAGCACAGATTTAGGCCACGATAAGAATTTAAAATTGCTAACTGTGGAGCCTGCTTGCATATATGAGGAAGGTTTGGGGGTTCAAAATCTAAAAACTCTGTATTGGAATTCCTTTTGGGTTTATCAGCTCTCAGTCTTACACACTCCCTCAATGCACATATCCACATCACACCTGTTCTACAGGGGGGGTTGTTAACTACTGGAAAAATTACAAAGGGAAATGGTAGATGCTTCTTCAGCAAAAATCAAGACTAAATGTTTTTTTCTGGAATGTATCACATGAATTTTGGGTTCAATATGATATAAATAAGTGACATTTAATTGTGCAGCATAAACATGAGGTCATATTATGAGATCTATAGCTTTAAAAAAATACCATAGCTTTAAAAATCTGCCAATCTCCAGTGAAAAACAGTTTTGTAAGAGAGGGAAAAGAGATAAGAGAAAAATAAATTATTCACTACTTTATATGCAGCTGCAGTCTCAAATTTACATTTCTATAGCTGGTGTAGTAGATATAGTTTCTAAAAAGGGGGTTTATTGGTCTAAGTAATTTCTTAAAAGAACAAAGATTTTAGCTAGTAATTTGTCTATTAAAACTAAGTGTTGCTAATTGCACAGATAAGCACTTGAAACTGTTTATCCTCTTTCCTCTGGGCATCTCCAAGACATTTATTTACCTGCAGGTGAATGAGTTGTACAGTAAATACATCTTGTGGCGCAGTTGCAGTAAGGAAATGCTTTCAAAAGTTACTGTTACTTGCAAATAAAAGTGGAAAAGGAATCTTAAATTGTGCTGTTGATTCATAGCTGCTTCCAAAATTCAAAATGACAGCTCTTTAATATTAGATAAAAATGATGCAATAACAGGTTCATAAAAAGTGAAGAAAAAAAAAATCCCTTCTTCAATAGAAACTAGCAGACAAATTCATATAAAGCAGAAGATAAAACTTCTATTCACAGTCTTGGATCCAAAGCCGGTCTGTGAGGTGAGACCCATAACACTAATATGTGTTTTTCTTCTGGCACTTGATCTAACATCTCTCTCATTGGATAAACTATTTTTACTGTGTGAAAAAATAAACCAAGAGTCACAGATAAATGTACTGAGAGTTGTAAGTTACCGTTTCTTCTTCCAAAAGGCTATTCAATCTTGTCATGCTCTTTAGCAAACAGCATTTCTCATCTTATCAAGGAGATAGTGCAAAAGCCGGTTGAAAAACAACATTTCTGCCTCATGAAAGTGACAGTTGTTTTCAGCTTCAAGTCAGGACAATAGAAGGCTTGAACATGGGTCACCCATCACCTCGGAAACTGCTTGTAACATCAGACTATTTAGAAAATAGCTTCACTTCCAGATTTCTTCCAGACTGTTGGCATGGTCTTAAGAAATGCTTGTAAAGAAGATTTGGCTAAGTTTTTGGGATTTTTTCATTTGTTTATTTCTTTATATAAGAAGTTATTTTACAGCAAAATCTTTTTTTCTGGAAGATTTCTGACTGGCTTTAATCCTAATTCCCAGAAGTAACAGTATTCCTGGGCTTCTGTCTCAGATGAATTCATGGTGGCTGCTGAACCATCATCACTGAAGGGTAGTGCTCCAGGGAGTTTTGGCTCCTTTTTCATTCCAAATGGAAAGTGGACAAACAAAGCAGATGATCTTTCAAGATCTGCTATATCTTCTTTGAGAATATGGTTTAGTGGTGAGCATGGTGGTGGTGTTGGGTTGATGTTTGACTTTTGTGATCTTAGATGTCTTTTCCGGCCTTTATGATTCTATGATTCTATGAATCTTACAAAGTTCTATCTTGCCTGCACTCAGATTTTATCTACAACTGTTAAGGTTGCTACAGATTTTTCAAACTGAAGACCATGAGTTAATATTGTTTCAGATTACAAATAGCAATATTGTACATACTTCCACCCTTTCTACTGGTGATCTGGTGTTTGGAGTGAAACTCCATGAAGTGTAGCTAATGTTTGCTCTCCAAATTTTTTTTTTTTTTTTTTTTAAGAATTTATATTTGGTTTTTATTTTATAATTTCAGGATATTGTTTCAAATTTAATACAGGCTTCTATGGTCTGTGTGTTAGGTAAACCGGGCAAAAACGAACACACTTATTTGAACTTAGCCTAACCTTTCACCTCCTATGACTGTGGTGGCCTCATTCATACTCCTTTTAAAATGGCCCCAAAAAATAGAAATGACATAGCTGGCAGTTTGAGGAGTTAGAGTCGATAATAAAAGTTGAAAGATCACATTCAAGGGCAGTAGCTGAGCTTTCTCATAAAACCTGTGTAATGCCTATTTACTCTGTTTTCTGCTTCTGTCAAATGCATTAATCTCACATTTCCTGAGTGCTACATTTGGTCAAAATCCATTTCATTTTAAGAGTTAAAGGGCCTGAAATCATTCTGTTGTAAAGAACTGTACTGAATAGGGCAACAAATCCTCTATTTCCCCTTTTCACTTCCTGACACTTGAGGTTTTTTTTTTTTTAATTAAATCTTACCCTCAAGATGTATAACTTATTCACTTATGTTCCTTTTACATATATATTTAATCTACTCAAAATATTTGTATTATAATGCAGAATAATATTTGAAACTTCATTAGAAGATTTTACTCTTTATGTCCCAGAGAGTTTCTTAAAGATTTTTCTCCTAAACCTAAAATACAAGCAAAACCCAAAAGAAAACATAGCCTTTGTTGCAGGTTTTCAGCAGAAAAAGATGTCCTAATTTGGTTCAGTCACAGACTTGGGACAGAATTAGAGGCTAGGACAAACTTATACAGGATTTGGCCCATTTTAATAATCTTAAGCATAAATATTTTAAAAAGCCAGACTGAAAAGGGGAACCTTTGTTATTTTGGAAAAAGACCCCACAGGAACATTTTAAAGCTGTGTAAAAAGTAACGGATTGAGCCAGGACTGATATATTCACGTCTTCCACTTCAAAATCATACAGTGGTTTGTGTTGGAAGGGACCTTGAAGATCACCCAGTTCTGGCCCCCTGCCATGGGCACGGGCGCCTTCCTAGAAACCCACTGACTGACCCAGGAGGTAGAAATGCCATTGTCATAGCTTACTGGTTGAGCTTGGATAATATTCTTTATAGTTAAGCCCAGACCAGTAACCTAAACCTCAGATTTACAGAGCATCAGCTTTCATGACCACCCTTTAATAAGACTGTGTAAACTTACTGAAATTTAGTTTATCTGGAGGTTTGGTATTATTTGCACTTCTTCTCTGATGGCAATTCAATACAGAATTACAGATTTACCAGTCTGCTTGTATCTGCATCTGTTTTTCCTTTTCACTTCTGTGTCTCAATACAACTCATTTTTTGATCCTCAACATTTTGGAATAATTATAAAAAACTTGTGGTCTTAATAGGAATAATGTGCTCTTATCTTCAGAACTAAAATATGAAAACTATGTTAATACTTCATTAAAAGACTGAAATTAGTGAATATTATATTCCCCCTGCTAAACTGGTTACTGTTGTGAATGAGTACTTTGTCACACCAACTTTCCATCACAGTCTTGTTACAGAGTATTACATTATGGAAAGCTCAATGCTGCATTTAATGTCCTGATTTGTAAATGTTTTCCCAGCTTAACTTTTCTCTTTAACATGGCAATGTCTCATTGAAATGGATAGTTTCATTAAGTTCTATAAATTATTGGTATTTATCATTCCTACGAATGCATCCCTAGAAGTCTCTTTCCACTAGAAAGCCCGTTACAGTAGGATTAGTGCAAATAGAGAATATAAGACAGTCTCTGTCCTCCAGGTTCTCATTCAGACATTCACAGCTAGAAAACATATTGTAAAACTTCCAATAAATTAAATTAAATTACGCAGAAACCCTGAAATATATATGACTTCACAGCTATAATTGAAATGAGTGGTAAGCAGACACCTGCAACTGGTGGGTGGAGAAATCACGTGGCTTTATGCGGGTTGTGCAACCATCCTTTGTCAGAAATAGGAGAGATTATATATTCCAGGCTTTGATACCATACATTTACCCCAGCATTATCCTATCTTCCAAATGTTTCACATGGAAATGAAATAGTGCTAGAAGAAATACTAGAAACCAATTTACAAATGTCTTAATCTGGGAAAGAATTGTTAATGACAGTATCAAAAAAGGAGTTCCCAGGGTTGTATGCATAATTTCTGGGGTTAGATTTTTTTTTATTATTAATATTTATTTGTTTGTTTGATTTTTAATAAATGAAGGCAGGATCAATTGATTGTCCATTTAAGAAATTACACTGACAGGTGTGTAACACTTAGACATTCTTACTGGCCCTCCACAGGATAGTCTTTGCAGCAGGTCTAATTTGGAAAGAAATATTTTTTTGCAATGCAGGGTAAATATTGAATTTACAGCACATAATCCAGATGAATGTTACATGAGTGCATTTGTGGCAAAGTGGATTTACATAAGGTGGAGAAGAAAAAGAAACACAAATTTAGGGGAGATAACATCACAAATTACACCTCAAATTATTAATGGTCCATCAGATGACTTCCCCTCCACAGCATATAGTCATTAAAGTAAGATGCAGAAGGAAATTAAACATTTCATTTTTCCTCAAGGATCTAATTTTTTTTTTTTAAATAATGCCTAGAAACAGATGCTGTAGAGAGCTGTTTTCTTCCAGAGAGAGGAGAATTTGCAGTGTTGAGTCCAAACAGAAACTCTGAGCCCTTTGCAATCCACAGGGCTCCTTCCAGAGGTTGGAAGAGTGGAGTAAAGTTGACATAATGGTATTTGGCCTTACACAATGGTCCTTTCTTAGTGAACCCAGTCCAGTTACAGGTACATGCCTAAACATGATGACTGAATAATTGATAAAGTGAACGTGTATATTTTCTAAAAGCCATAAATAATTTCATAAGGTTGTTACCACTGTGGAATTCATTAAACCAGAAGTAAAAATAAAGCTGTTCACAATTGCTGAAAGATTATATCTTTCCTGTCCTTAATTTTCCTGTCATTTTGATTCAATTCATGTGCTTGGTGGGGGCAGAACATATTTTATTTTTATCTTAAATATATTCCTGCAGTCGCTTCATGGGTTTCCTTCTATTGTTTTATGGGCATCAGTCATTCACATATCACTGTTTGAAATAAAGTGCAGGAGAAAATCAATGTGATTAACACAGCAGTTAGGTTGGCTGTTCCAGCTCTGAAATGTCATTCCAAGGTGAAACTGGAATCCTATTGGCATTTTGTGTGAACTTTATGTAAAGCCCACAGTTTGTTTCAAATTAATGTTGTCCATATGTCTGGTAATTCATTTGCCTATGAATTTATTTTCCTGTGATGTTCTTAGCTCAGAAAGAGCAATAATAGCAATGCTCCCTAACTTATCAAACTAGGTAGGAATTTTGCCAACCTTTCTGTACAGAGTACTGAGAATTTCAAGGTATTTAACTTTCAAACTCTTCAGGTTTGTCTTTTCATGGTGTACAGCACCCAAATCCTGTCTGGGAATAATGTAATACAATTTTATATATAAAATAATGTAAGTCTTTCTGGAAAACACCTGGATAGGATTAGGGTGCTATACACCACAAGACCGGAGCTACAGCCACCCTGGACACCAGGTGTCAGGTCAGTTCCCTAAATATATTAAAAATACTGTGAAGTAATCATTTTATTGGATATCTTTTACACAACCATAAGTGCTACAAATCATCTTGCGTTCACAACAGCCTTTTGTCCAATTCTATTTTCACAGATTATTGTGTGGCTGCAACAATGCAGATCAGCCCTGCTTCTAAATTTTAAAGCTCATGTCATCCCAGAGCTTCCCCTCACTCTTCTAGTTTCCTTTGAGAGAACATCAGCTTATTCCATCTTGATCAGGTTTTCAACATATTAATAAATAAGCATTTGATTATGTTGAGATGTGGTACAATTTGTCTTTGTTGATATTCTTTGTGGCATACTTAAATATTATTTAGATGAAGACACTTTCCAAGGAAATTACTCTCTGTAGGAGCCTGAAAGTGGCAAATTTATAAAAAAAAAAACCAAAAATAAATTGGAAGCTATGCAGTGTTTCACACACGTGAATAGCTGGAAGCAGGTGGTTATGGAATTTTAGTGACTAGATTATAACCCCCATTTCTATAAAGAGGCACAGTTATTACAGTTTGAAGTATGTTGTAATTTTTAAAAAGTAATTTTACATGGATTCTCCTAAACCAATAACACATCTCAAACTGATTTCCTGCATTTAATATACACTATGACACAAAAAGTGGTAATGTGAATCTTCAGCATGAGCCTTAAGAGCTAGGGAAAAAAATTGCAGTTAAATTATGTTTATTCAGAAGACCATTTTTGCTTTGTAAATCTGAAATACAGATTTAATTGTTTGTTTCTTGTTCTGATTAGGAGTCCAAAGAAAAAGGAAAAAAAAAAAAAAAAAAAAGGAAGAGGACTTGATACCCAGAATGAAAATAGGAGTTGTAGAAATAGAGGTGCTGTTCTCAGTCAGCCTCTCACTAGGTCTGGGAGCTGGATAAATTGCTTTTCTTTGTGGTTTTGTCTTTTTTATGGCATAACCACACCACTCTAAGGTCATCCTTTTGCCTGTTAGATGGGACTCTGATGGGACTCTGAAACTTCCAACTTTAATGTGATATACCATCTATGCCTGTATGGAATCACCATCCCTGGATGTGTTTAAAAAGAGATTGGATGTGGCACTCAGTGCCATGGTTTAGTTTAGTTAAGGTGTTAGGGCAGAGGTTGGACTCGATGATCTTGAAGGTCTCTTCCAACCTGGTAATTCTGTGATTCTGTGATTCTGTGATACTGATATACCAATATACCTTTGTACTGATATACCTATATCCAGAAATGTATCTATATCTATAACTGTATCTAGCTATTAATTTCTGTCCTCATGCTATTTTTAGTCAACGCCACTGAAATACCTGTGATTTCTGTAACTGCTGGGACACAGAATTAAGAGCTTTAAATGGGACAGTAAATGGTTGCAGGTGACCATGTCCTGGGCAGCAAGAATGAGGAGTCATGTGTTCTGTTACACATGGCTGGGAGCAGCCTGAGCAGACTGTCTCAGTCTCAGAAAAGGGACTGATCAATGCTGTCAGGTGAAGAGCCAATGAGGGATGGGGATAGAGCTCCCCTCCCCAGCAACTCAAAATTCTACCTTGTCTCAGCAGCTCTCAAGGAAAACATCAGAGACATTAAGTGAAAAGTAGCTCAGGAAAGTAGTTAATCTGACTGATTTTCTTCTAATTTCTTCTAATCAAGAAGACATTTGATTTTTGCTGAAGAAGACTCTTAAAAGTTCCCTGTTTCATGTTTGGAGACATAGAAACCTTGAAAGATCAACGTGTTCTTCCCCTCTCTCCTTCTGATAATGAAGCTACTGCTTGTTATCGTGTTTAAAAGTCCGTTATCACTGACTTATACTATGTCCAAAGCAGCAAGTTGGTTCAGAAAATCCTGCTTTATTTTCCTTTTTGATTTTCATTTTTAATTTCTATTATCTCCAGACAGAAAATGACAACATCATCTGTGACTGGATGGATGTGGAAACAGCAGTACTTGACTCGAGTGGACTGAAGGAGTGGAAGAAGAAATCTCAGGGAGTCAGAAAGGGTCAGAAATCTCAGAATCTCAGATTCTTATGCCAAGCTTTGACACCATCCATGCAGTGACACATTTGATCCAGCCAATCAGACAAAGTAATTGTCCAAGTTCCCGGTATGAGAGATGCATGGAACCTCAGCTCTTTCTTTCATAGGCAAGCAATGGACCCATCCTTTCCAGACATGAGTACGACTCCTCTTGAATGTGTATGACTGCTTAGCAGTCACTGAACTCAGTGGCAGTCAAATAACTTACTGCATTTGACAGAGGATTAATACATCACAAAGCATTTTTTACTTGTTCCTTCCTATTTTAAATTTATTTCAGGACCTCAGTACTCAAATAGCCAGAAATTCCCATTATTTTTATTCTGAGCCAATGTTATGGTCTATTTCCTATGCCAGCCTTTATCATATTGCAGTTTTTATTTCTTGTCAGTGATTCCTGTCCAATCCCAATGTCTACATTGCTGGTATGTGAATCTCTTCTGGCCTTATTTTTTTAAAATGTTGTTGAAGTTTCTAATTTATTTAGTTTTCCATGAGGCTTATACTAGTTTATTTCATTTCAAGATGAAATTTTCTGAAATGTACCCACTACTTCTGTCAAGGTTTTACCAGAGCTGCTTGATAAATATGATTTTGATCTCCACTGGCATTGTTTTTTCTGAGCCAACCTTGGATCCCATCAGCGTTTTCCATGGATATGTTACCCTGCTGACTCACAGTCATTCTGTGATTTACAGATACACCCAGATCCTTGTCACCTTATCTGTATGGTGAGTTCCCAGCCACTACCAGGAGTTCTTATTAGCTCCTAATAACACATCCTTATAGTTTGTACTATTTTTTTTTTTTTTTTGGCTAAATTCAGCCACTTTAGGCTACCAAGTCATTTTTCCTTTCTGAACCTTCCCCCAGACTGACAGAAGAGTGCCTCCTAACACTGTGTCACTGTGGTAGCACCTTCTAAATGAAAGTTTAAAAGTAGACGAAAGAAGTAGTTTTGATTTTATTTTTTAAGTTTTCACATTGTATCATCTATACTTCCTTGATTTTCCCCTTCTTTAGGGTGAAAATTTCTTGGAAAATACTTTCTTTGTTCTCGTGTGCAGATATGGATGTTAGTTTTATACAATATGTTTGAAAAGCAAGAAAACAAAGTTGTTACTTTGCACCAAGTATCTGAAGTCTAAAATCTAACAGAGGAGAAAATATGAAAGAAATGAGCAAGTCACCGGACGTGAGAATTTATTTAAGATTTAAAGCATAACAGACAAGTTACTGAGGTACCAAAAGTGGATCTTTTCAGTTCCAACTTTCTATCTACATCTTCCAAATACTGTACATTTGGGAATGTTGTCAGTAACCACTGCTCTGCTGCATCCAGACCTTTGATACTTTCCAGGGCTGCCTCTGCCTCCTCTTCTACCATCTCATGAGCTTTACACTCACTATCAGCTAAAAAGCTTATTGGGTCTTGGTTAATTCATCACATGAAATCCTCCAACAGGAGTTTTCTAATTCCTGAGCGTTTATAATGTCAAAGCTCCAGTTCAAATACCCATCAATTCACGGGGGCTTTCTGCTGTTTGTCCTGTGCTCTTAGACAGCAGTACACATCTGTTTTGGGGAGAACCCGGCTCAAATGACAGCCCAGTTATTCCTCTTCATGAATGCAAATATGGAAATATTCATCCTGGTTTTTCTGGTTGCTATAGCAATCAATGGCAAAAGGGAGAGTGTTTTTGGGCAAAGCAGTGCAAGAAAAAAATGCAATAAATTGAGGGAGGGAAATCTAGTTGGCATGAAACAACACTAACAGGTTGAGCTTAAAGCCCTTTATTTTTTCTTCTGTGGAGTTGGAATTTACAACGAGGAAGATAGAGTACTTTTGCCAAAAACCAGAGTGGAATTGAAGGGTAGACTTTATTTTTTTTCACATATATGGATTATTGGTCATACTCCCAGATGGATTTAAGGAAACATCACAATATTTCACATTGCCTTCTCTAGTATGTTAGATTAGATGGTACATAAGGTGCAGTGAAATTGTGCTTCCTGAGTACTGAACTCTAGTATGGGCACCTTCCTACCTCTGAGCACGAGTGCAGATTGGTGTGATGAGTGTAGGTTCAAGTGCTGAGGCTGAATCCAGCATCAATGCCATGAATTCCAGCTCAGTAGAATTAAACTGCTCAAAGCTGCTCTCATCCACACTCAGGCAGATAAGCAGGATTGAAAGAACATGAATTCAAGGTGTCCATAATATTCAAAAGCTCCTATACAGTTTAATAACTGCTGCAAGTTCTGAAAACTGGACTCTCTTTGCACTTTGGTTCCAAATTTGTACTGCCTCTAGAAAACTGCAGATCACAGAATCACAGAATCACTAGGTTGGAAGAGACCTTCAAGATCATCGAGTCCAACCCATACCCTAACCTCAACTAAACCACAGCATCAAGCACCACATCCAATCTCTTTTTGAACACATCCAGAGATGGTGATTCCACCACCTCCCCGGGTAGACCATTCCAGTACCTTACCACTTTTTCTGTAAAAAACTTTCTCCTAATATCCAACCTATATTTTCCTTGCCGCAGCTTAAGACTGTGTCCTCTCGTTCTGTCAGTTGCTGTCCGGAGAAAGAGACCGACCCCCACCTGACTACAACCACCCTTCAGGAATTTGTAGAGAGTGATAAGGTCACCTCTGAGTCTCCTTTTCTCCAGGCTGAACAACCCCAGCTCCCTCAGCCGTTCCTCACAGGGCTTGTGTTCCCAGCCCCTCACCAGCCTTGTTGCCCTCCTCTGGACACGCTCAAGTGTCTCCACGTCCTTCCTGAACTGAGGGGCCCAGGACTGGACACAGCACTCGAGGTGTGGCCTCACCAGTGCCGAGTACAGGGGAAGAATGACTTCCCTGCTCCTGCTGGCCACACCATTCCTGATATGGGCCAGGATGCCGTTGGCCTTCTTGGCTGCCAGGGCACACTGCTGGCTCATGTTCAGTCGGCTGTTGACCAGTACCCCCAGGTCCCTTTCTTCCTGGGCACTGTCCAGCCACTCTGTCCCCATCTTATAGCATTGCAGGGGGTTATTGTGACCAAAATGCACTTGGACTTGTTGAACTTCATCTTATTGGACTCTGCCCATCTATCCAACCGTTCCAGGTCCCTTTGCAGAGCCCTCCTACCCTCCAACAGATCGACACATGCTCCCAGCTTAGTGTCATCTGCGAATTTACTAATGATAGACTCAATACCCTCATCCATGTCATCAATAAAAATATTAAACAAAACTGGTCCCAGCACAGATCCCTGAGGGACCCCACTAGTGACTGGTCGCCAGCTGGATGCAGCACTGTTCACCATCACTCTCTGGGCCTGGCCATCTAGCCAGTTCTTAACCCAGCGAGAAGTACACCTGTCCAAGCTGTGGGCTGACAGCTTTTCCAGGAGTATGCTGTGGGAGACAGTGTCAAAGGCCTTGCTGAGATCCAAATAGACAACATCCACAGCCTTTCCTGCATCCACCAGGCGGGTCACCTGGTCATAAAAGGAGACCAGGTTGGTCAAACATGACCTACCCCTCCTAAACCCATGCTGGCTAGGTCTGATCCCCTGGCCGTCCTGCAGGTGCTGCGTGATAGCACTCAATATAAACTGCTCCATAACCTTACCAGGTACCGACGTCAGGCTAACTGGCCTGTAGTTACCAGGATCCTCCTTCCTACCCTTTTTATGAATGGGCGTCACATTGGCCAGCTTCCAGTCATCTGGAACCTCACCAGTGAGCCAGGACTGTTGGTAGATGATGGAGAGCGTCTAGATACTCCCTTCAGTCTAACTTCCTGCTCTATAAAAGGGGGAGGGGAAATCCTGTACTCTATATAAAAAGGGGTTTTGAAAATGGCTAAGGAACAGTTCACAAAAAGCAAATGTCATTTAAAAAAATATAATAGATTTAATCAAAATGTTTTGATCTTTTCCTTTTAAATATGTTTGCTGAGAAAATGTCTCAATCCTTACAAACTCAGATAACTTTACCAGAGCAGTTAAGAAAAAACAGAGGAAAATGTGGGATAGAGAAATACCCGAACTAAGATAAGCTTTTAAACTGAGAGCTGCAGCAGGAGCGCAGCCCATTAATTATGATGATTATTTATGTTTCACATTTCTATAGAGCTATTCATTTGCAGCAAGCTTTTATAACTATATATAAACACTGCAGAGAGGCTCCATAGTAAGAACCTATTCTACAGCAGCTCTTCCTGGAGGATGGTATTCTGTTGATACAGGATACTTACCTCAGAAGTTGGGCAAAACACTTTTATCTAAAGACTCCAGTCAATCCCAGCTTACAGAGAAGCAGAATTTAGTTATTCCAAATGCACAGTAAAGGCAGTCCTTCAGGAGTTTAAAAACAAATTAAAATCTTGTTTCCTTAGTGCAGTTACTGAGTTTCTGGCAACTTGAGAGACAGTTTTCTGCCGGAATGTTTAAGCTGCAGGCTTTGCATGGGACAAAGCTTAAAACCAGAACATGTTGCACAGAAATTTATGAAAGTTAATATTTTTTAGTATAAGAATATCCTAAGATTGGCCGGATCAAAGGAAGCTAGAAATTTATCTGAAAGGAAATCTCTCTCGCTATGAAGACACTCTTCAAGTAAGATAAAATTACTTTTAGCAATAAAGAATAAAAACTTACCCTATAATGGAAGTCAATGTTAAATTTTTATGTCCAATGAGTCTGGACTTACCTACCATACAGATTGTTAGCATTTTTTTTTCTTTTCTACAGAGCACCAAAGAGAATTTTTACTCCCCCGATTCACCTTTGATGTGTTACCAGTTGCAGTAATTGAGGGGTTGTTGGAGGTTTGTCTGTAAACAAAATTCAAGACTCATTACAGCAGTGATGTAAAGGATCTTTGCCAATGTTGACCTAAATTTCTAAAGGCTTTAACTTATGTCATGTCTCTGAATCCTACAGAGAAACAGAATAGTAGCAATAATAACTATAATAATAAGAACAATAACAACAACTACTACTACTTCTACTACTACTACAATATATTAATACAAAAGCAGCAACCCCAAAATGCGTTCACTCTCATTCTAAGCAATATACAGGCTAAATGGACAAAATAAACTTGTACCAGGCATCAGTAAAATAGATTCTACATTCACAGCTGAGATTAGGACCTGGGGCAACTCCAGCTAAAGTAAAAGATGAATGTTTTAAACATTAAGCTCTTGTTAGTTTTGAGAAAACAAACAAACAAACAAACAAACCAAAAAAAACTCCCTTTGAAGTCCTTTCTGCAGGACAGTATGGTTCCAACAGAGGCAACAAAGATTGGCAGAGCTCCAGGTCTCCAGTTTCTGCCCTTCCTCTGTAGATAATGAAAAGTACAAAGGTTTCAAAACTTAAAACGCAGTATCTTCAGGCTTTGGGACCAGTTACAATGGCAGTGACTGTCCCTCTGCCCTTGCAAAGAGGCAGATCCACCCTGGCTCTCTGGCTGGTCTCTGAGCAGGGACATAACGAGCCCTGTCTTGTTTGGGCCACATCTGCCAGGGCACAGATGTTCCCCTCATTAGCAGAGGTGACGGCGAGAGGGGAGCGAGCCATTGATGACCAATGGCACCAGTCTGGTTTAAAAGATAAACAGGAAAGAGCAGAACACTGGACAACTATTTCTCTACATTTTTCCAACAATAAATGGTTCTGTGTGTATCTATGACAACGCTACAAGGATGGAGATGATGCCAGCGCTCACAGGATGTGCCTGAGTACAAACGTACAAGCCGAACAAGAGCAACGGAAGCAGGAAAATTAATTAATTGCAACTAAGCAAAGGAGGCTAGAAATATTCACAGACAGAAGTAAAAATGCAAGCAATATAATTTGCAAGAATTCAATGTAGAAGATAAGGGAACAACATCAAGTGTAAACTTAGGGAATAATAAAGAACCCAGGATTCTCTTTAAAAAGAATTTTCTGAAAAGAAAGAAATGCTTGTATTGTATTAGATTTGCACTGAACTAGTGAGAAAAAAGACACATAGTTTGAGGTTTCTCTCCCAAAATTTTACTTGTTTTATTTTTTTTTTTAGCTAGAATGTAAATTTTTACGAACTAAAAGCCTGCTTTAAATGCAGTGGGAAAATAAAAGAGAGAGAAAATTAAAGGCACCTACAGTTGCCAAATGCATCAATAGTAACATCAGGAAACTTGTGATGGACTATCCATTATATTAATAACACATGGTTTCCTACTAATATCTGCCTTGTGATTGACTGCTTTGCTGTTTTGGTATTTAATAATCCTTTCTAATAGATCAGGAACTCAGAACAAAATTTCCCCTATGCAGAAATCCCCTTTCAAGCAAAGTCTAAGTACTTAGTGAAGTCTTTTACCCACTCTGGAAAATATAAAAACTCTTACTAAGCCTAGCTCTTTCCTCCAGATTTTGAAGAAGCTTTGCTTTTCTCTATATTATAGAACGTTATCGTTGTCCAAACTAGCAGATTTCTTATATTCTGAAACCCTCAGTTCATTTTGATTACATATTTAAACTTCCAAATAGTAATTTTAAAAGGAGGGACAAAAGCTCATGGACTTCTGTAGACTCAGTCCTACAGTTTCGTTGACAAGGTGTTGTTAGGTTAAAGGTTGGACTTGATGATCTTGGAGCAACCTTAATGATTCTGTGATCCCATTCCTCTATGAATTAGTACCCAAAGGCCAGGTGGGGTATTCCAGGGTTCTCACAAGGCATGGAAAGCCTTACTACTGGGTAGTTGTATCAACTCCCTAACCAAAAATAAATTCTGAAGAGAAGTGTTACATCTACTCAGGCGAATACTTCTCCAGACTCTACTGGAGTAAAAATCTACAGATTTTTCTTACTGTAGTGGAAGCTTAGAAACTCTCGTCATGTTTAGACACCAAAATATAGTTGATTACAGGCTGGAGCCAAATCTCACACATTGTCTCCTTTGGAAGCAGAAGTAGGTATGACCAAAGTAATGAAAAAATGAGGAATAAAAACCCTCTAAAATTTTGCTGCCCTTGTGGAAAATAAATAAATAAAAAACCCAAGAGCCTTACTAACTTCTATGAGATCATACACCCATTTAAATTAGACTATGTGTTTAAATGTTGTAGTGGGTTTGCAAAAGCAGGGTCATAATGTGAAAGAAAAAAAAAGAAAAAAAATCCAAAGTGATTTCCACAAAGTGAATGCTTAAAAAACAAAGACCTGAAGTACTTTTAAATTTTATTTTAGTCTCTGGACACCTACGTTTTCATCATCTTTAATGTTTTTCTCAGGTTTTTTTGCCTTTAACAATGTGTTCATTGTTGTTAATCATGCTGCTTTCAGAAACTAAAAACTTCCTAATTAATTAGCACTTCAGATAGACGTATTTAAATGCAGTTATGTGTTTGGAGCTTTGGAGTTTTAAAAAAGTCTAATTAAAGTTAACGTCCAAGTTGGCTCTATTGAATTCCTACAAGGAAAAAGGCATTTTAGGTTTTAGGTATTTACAGGTGTTCCATACTTTTCCAAGATGCAGAATTCCATATGTCTTTTAGGAGACTAAATAATTTGCTTCACAGAGATGGGTCTATTTATGGCTTATTAGGGATCAGCTGATGCACCATATCTATCTGACAAAGATTATTTTTTTGGTTATTATCCTGCAAAACACAGGCTGAGGTCTAGCACAATGATTTAACCTGTTATTTAGGCTAGTTATAGTGCAGTTAAACTAGGGACCAATTATTGCAAGATGAATGGCAATTTGGAAGAGCTTGTAATCCAAATGGGGTCTCTTTAAAAGACACTTTATACAACACACAGCTAGGTAAATGCATTTGAAAAAAATTAGGAATCCATAAATAAACAAATGTGTGAAATATCTTGGTGATTTTGGCCTTCTCACTTGTTTTAATATAGTTTTTGGTGTACAAACTTCCTCTGCTCCTGGAGAGTGGACTGAGGATCCAAATTGTCTTTATAGGCCATTGCTAGAGTTGTCTTTCTAGATTGCCTATCTTAGAACTCTGGTAAATCCCAGTCAGTGTTTAAATGCCTGTGCTCCAGTTCCAGGCTGCTGCAGTGCACTCAGACCTCTCATATCAAATACCCTTTTTGTTTTACAGCCCAGAAAGTTTGAATTGCCTCATCGTCTTATTCCCCATACAAATTAATCAGTATTTCGAAAGCTACCACGGCCCTGATTATCCTTAAAGTAAGCCATATTTGCATCTTTATGCATTATTGAAACCAGCTATAATTTATCTAAATCAATTTATATTATTTTAAAAAATCTGGATAGACAATAATATCTTCTAGAACTGTGCACTGGTAAAAGAAGTGTTCCAGTGGGGGCTGGAGCATCTTTCCTCCTTTCCCGTGCATGAAAAATACATGGAAACTTTGTAACAACTCTATACTGGTTGTCTAATTATCATGCGATTTCAGTTTCTGTTGGTCCTTAGCATTTCCTCGAAAAAACAATTTTTTTTTTCACAAGAAAGGACCAGAGTTGTATTTGCGCTTATAAACTCCTGTTTCACCTGTTCATTTCTTATCACTTTGCTCTGGTAACTATCTTTGTCTTTATGCATGGCAATATAAATCCGTGAAAATGATACTTTTGATGAGCAGTTTTTTCAAGATGCTGCACTACTTCCTTGTAGACCATCAAGGGCCATTGCAGAATTTCACACTCTATCTGGGATAAATTATTAGGGTCTAAACTGTGGTTCCAAGTCAAAGCTATCATTTGAATCAATGTCTGTGCTAAAGTGCTATTGTCACCCCCTACTAACAGCTCTGTGCTTACTGGTCAGACCTCCTGCTTCAATTTATTATTTTGGTAGCTCAAAACAGGTGATTTCTTTTTTCCCTGAAAGCTGTGGGACACTGTACTGAAACAATTCTCTAATACTGATTTAGAAAGAGTACCTATTACCTTTTGTTTTCTGTCACTGTGTTGTCTCAACACCTGCAAAAATTGCTTCTAATAACAGGGTATTTGATTCTTTGAAAAATAGGGGTTTGGAGATAGGTTGGTTTTTCATTTCAAATATGTTTTTCTCACAAACCCCACAATGATGGAAATACACTTTTTTTTTTTAATGGGTAATACTGGTTGTTTACATTGCAGTAGTGTGTAGGTCCTTAAAAAAAAAACAAACCACGAGACCCTTTGTGCAGGGTACAAGCTACACAAAAAAGTCTTCATGTCATATTAGCACTCATTTGAGCTCATTTGAGCTTCCTATTTTTAACATTAGTTCTGATGTATTTTTATTATTAGTAGTAGTAGTAGGAATACAAGTCATGAAATAGTCTATTAGGAATAAAACATTTCTGAGAGGCAATTAGGAAATACTGTTGACAGGGCTTCAAACTGAGAAACTATTGGCATCTTTCAGGAAAATGATCTGAGGGGAAAGGACAATTGATTAACATTTGAGTTTCTCCTCCCCCAAAATATTAAAAATCAAAGTAGCAAAAAATGCATAAAAGGAATTTGTGTCTTCAAGCTTGTAACAGTGTGGGTTTTTCATGAGCTGAAAGGGGATTTACTGGTGTGTGATAAGTTGCTAAAAAGACATGTCATTTTTCATATAGATTCTTTCACAGTGTAAGCCTGTCTTTGTGTTGTCACTTAAATGCTAACCAGTAACTGTAGCAGTTCAAATTGGCATCATTAACATTTATTTCCAAAGCTAGATGCTAAACGAACTTTATTTTTGCTTCTACCTGTCTGTATTTCTAGCCACAGTTTCAATGATGGCAGAATAATAGGAATCAAACGGGATAAGAAAATGGAAAGTAAAGAGAAACTAAGTACTTATTCCAATCAATCACTAACTGCATATATTAGAGACAAATATAAATCTTCTCTTCCCAGACATGTTAGTTTAACTCATCTCATAATGTATAATTCACATTTCAAAGGCTGTATAATAAAAATTGCCTTTTATATTCAAAATACAAATTGGCTGTTACTCGTTTACTTAGCTGGTTCTTCACTGAAGTTGCATGAGTAATCTCAATAAGCTCTATATTTTATAAATATATCTGAAGAGACAGAGCTATCCCAGTTTTTTGGGACAGCCATGTCTTAACTGACATGGAAAGGCTCTTTTCCTTCTAGATAGGTTTTCTAGTAGAATGGTGGTCAGTGTCAGGAGACAGTGAAATAAACAGAAGTGTGAATACATAACACTGCAAGAATAAACCTTAGAAACATTCCAGAGGTAAAGGAAACCAAAGGAAAGACTCTCACAGCTTTTGCTGGGCTTTGGATTAATGACTGTCAACCAGTTCTGACAAGGTGGGATGCAGACCTACTGCCATTCCTTTGGGAGATATGGGAACCCTGACCTGGTGGATGGTAAAGAAAATGAAAGTAACAAGCTGTGCTTTTTGCTTGACTTGAAAAGACCTACAAACTTTGTTTGCTATTGTGACAAACTATTTCAGGCTGTTTTAAGAAGGATCTTTTGCAGAAGGACCATCATTCCTCTGAGTATCTTCGCTGAGATTTTTTATTTGACAGGTGCAGCCTACACAGGTCACGAGGACCATCCACACCTGTGCACTTTGCAGGTACATACCTCCAAGAAAGCTGGCATCAGACACCCTTTCCTAGCTGCTACCATAGGGATCCTTCAACACATTTGGTGGCCAGATTTGCCTCATATCCATTTTGAGGCCTTTCCTAAAGAAGCAGTGTCCATGGAACTGTTTTGAAGGTGCCCGTGGTAGGCACTGGTGTGTTGCCTGTCTCTTCCACATCTCTCACAGGAAATATCTCCTTAGCAATGGTGATATCTCCATTTGGTGTGTTGTGTCATCCCTTCATCCCTCAACTGGGATGTCTTTCTGAAGTGGGATGTGTTTCCTGGTGCTTCCTGGTTAATGTGCAGGCTGCAGGGGAAGTCATCCTCTGTCTCTCCCTTCCTTCTCAAGGCACTGTCCAAAGCCTGAAGAGCTGTAACCCGCTCTATATAAACTTGCATAAGGGGCTCTGAATCCTCGGCTTTGTTTTGTCTTCTTTTCCAGGAAATAGCCTCTAATATTTCTGGATTTTCTGTGTCAAGGATCACAGAACAGATTTGTGGTTTTTACTCTTACAGGTCAAGGGGTGGAAACAAAGCATGCATATTTCAGGTTAAAAATACAGTAGCTTATACAACCTCTAGAACTATATATTTTTTATTTTCAACATTTCTCTCATATAACTAATATAGATGGATCCTCCTGATGGAATTTCTGTGGGTCAGAGATTCTTTTTGATGGAATTTTTGTGGGTCAGAGGTTCTTTAGTGGCTTCTGAGCAGAAAGATGGAAGAGTCTCTATTTGCTTTCATGGCATGTTGATGAGCTATGAGAGATTGATGTTTGAATGTCTGAACTGCATAATGTGATTCAAGGACAAAACCTTGTTTCTGCAACATTCTACGTGTGTAACTTAAGCACAAAATAATTTTTTTGTTTTTCTTTTTTTCTATGACTTTTTTTTAAAATATGTCAGATGAAAGGCAAAAGAAAACATGCTTTTGACATCCTTAAAATTTTCAACACTATTTTTTTTTTCATATTCAACAGACATCCATCAATACACTAAGATTACTTTCTTGAAAGTTAAATATTTTTTTCAGTCTATAAATTATCCAAAAAGTACTCTTCTTTCACAAAAATTATTTGAAAGACATTTAAGAGAAATAGAAAAATCTGTTTGTAGAGGAATTCCTCTATGATTTTTATCATGTATATCCATAAGTATTTCACCTGTTTCTGCGTGCATTTGATACATGAACCCACTTGTCATGAAGCAGACATCTGTAAACATCACTGTAGCAAATTTCTTTCTTCTTGTTTTTCTGGTCATTGTATTTATCAATACATGTACATAAAGAATGGGCCTTGGAGGGAGTTTGGATCTGAGTGTAGTTTTCAGAGGTGACCAGTGATTCCAAGTAGGTAAATATTTGGGGTGCTTTACATGAAGGGAACTAAGAGGGCCTTCTCAAAATTAAAGACTATTTTGAGGGTGTACCCTCTGAAAGCTCAGTTGCTTTCTGTAGCAGTTTTTAACTCCAAACACTGAACATATTTCAAATTGGAGTGTTTGGCATGTGTATCACTGTTTTTGTTTGTTGGGTACAACTAATTTATGGCACGAAGAATTTGCCAAGTGTTACATAAAACGAAATGTCACAGTGTGTTTCTTCCCATCACACGTGACAGGCATTTCAGTGGGAGTAGGAAGTGCTGACATTCACAGAAACATTCAAGTGTTCACTTCTGCTTTCAAAGGTGACTCCAAATGATGCTCATGATGACACCAGATCTGCACATATATCTGCCTCTAAAAGAAGGGAAGATAAAATCCGGTTTGGTAAAATAGATAAAATAGAAGATAAAATCTCGTGAAGCTCCCTTGGAAGGATTCACTTTTCTGACAAGTATGGAAAGGACACAGGTTGTCACTGTGCCGTTTTCTTCAGAACTCTCATGTTAAAGAGGTGCCTGTCAGGACATCTAACAGATGACAGCACCTGGGTAACCATTTGTTGTGACCACGGTGTATTCTGCCACTGCTATATTAAGTGTCTGCAACCTCTGCCAGTTCAATCTGTCTGAGATAAAAATATCACTGAAGTTGTCTGTACAGTCTTTGTTTGTAGTTACACCGTGTTGACTGTATTTTGCTAAAACACAAAGTCAAGTGACAAACTGATCAAATATCGGTTATTTGGTACTCCTGACAGATTGTGTCTTTTGATTGCCATGTTCTTCTGAGGTTTTGGGGAGTATCTGGTGGTTTAAAGATTTGTCTTCTGGCCCAGCCTAATGAAAACATATAGACTATTTTAGTTTTGTTGCTATTTGAGTCACAGTGACAGTTTGCAATACATTGTTCAGCACAGATATTTAACCACATTTCTTGAAACTCTTTTACAATTACTAGCTCTGTGGATTAAATCAAAAAGTTTTGACAATATAATCTTATCCAAGAGAAAATGTTATTTACTTCCAAGAGTATTCAATGGCCCCAGTTACATGGATGTTGTTGAACAACCACCAAAAACCACAATTCATAAGCTCAAAGTTCCATTCTGAGTCAGGCAGAACACTTGCAAGCTTGAGAATGGCACATCAATTCTGGTGGCCAACAGCACCCAAAGGAACAATGTGACATTCTCTGGCTGCTCAGCCTGACAGACAAGGTGTCCATTTACAGCTGGGTAAGGTGAGGTGGCAACTGATAGAACTCCAACTTAAAGCTTAGAATTTCATCTCTGAATTTCAATACGAAGACCCTTAGTTAGAATTTCAATATGCCATACAGAGCATTTTTCATGGCATCACTTAAGAGTGTTTCGCATATATCCTACTACTTGCATAATCAAATAATCAGAATCCGTGGATTTATACCTTTAAGGAAAAATATGATTACAACGTAGACAAAATATTAAATGAAATTAAAATCAAGTTCATCAGGCTAGTTGTCAAATTATTTCTTTCTCAAAGAGTGTATTATTGCATGTATGTTGTATGTATTGTGTGAATGTATTATTCTGGCTCTAAAAAATCCTCTTATGAAACCCAGAAACAAAATACTCCAGAAACTGGGATAGAATGGCAGTATGTTAATTTGGAATAAAAATTTTAAATCCTTGCAAAAATTCATTTTGGACAGAAAGGTTTTCAGAGCAATGACAAGAGCAGAAATTATTTAAGTTTTTGCTGTTTATACCTGAAATTGCTAAGATCTTTTTTTCTTAGCAGATAAATAAATAAATTAATAATTTCTTCTGTTAAGTTAGAAAGAAAACTTTACCACTTTTGATATGTAACATTCTGTATTTTTTATGAGAACTTTTATTTTAAATGAAAAGGAGGACATTTGTAACAGTAACCATGAATAAATATTATTAATGGAGAAGCACACTTTAGTTTGCAAAAGAAAACAATGGAAGCTGAAGAACAATAAGATTTGATCAGTACAGATATAATTATGCCTTCACTGATCTCTGTGTAATGCACCACATATTTTATAGTGTCAGTAGAAACATGCATGTGTTGTCCCTGCCCTTTCTAACTAATAAAAGCTATCAAACAGAGCAAGGTAGATAACAGAAATTATTTTTTTCTTTGGAAAGAAAAGCTACATCCTAGTTGAGGGGTGCTTTGCTGAAGTAAACGGGTAAAGACCAGTTTAACAAATTGTGCTCACTGCAAACACAACCGTGGGGCTTTGAGAACCAGAGCAGCTCTCCTCACGTGGCCTGAGAACAGCCTGAGTCAGCACACACCTGGATGTGTCACAGATGTCCTGGTCCCCTTCTGTGGTCCAAAAAGATCCTGTTGGCAGATTCAAAAGCATTCATGATACAATTCCTAAAATGACTTACAGCACAGATTCTCGAATGGAACAAATCGCATCCTCGACAGCCTTGACTGTGTTGACCAGCAGTGCATCAGCCATAAAGGTTGCTGAGATTTATTTCCTTCATATGTTTGTATTTTCCCTGCAGATGCTTCCATTCAATCAGACAGATCATACCTTTTTGGCAATTTTCTGGCCTATCTTTAATGATTGCTTGGGATAAGAACCTTCTGACTTGTATTACACATTGAGTCATTTTTCAGGATCTTCTGTGAACTCTTCCCAACACACAGACACCAGCTGTAAATGTCATGGGCATAATTCAACAGATAAAGTATAAATATTTCTAGTAAAGGCATCTAGGGTTGAGACTAAAAAAGACCTTATCTTGGTAAGTCAGAGAAGCCCCACCTTTAGAAGTGCCCTTTTTCTTTCTTGACAAGAAACAGAGTTGCAGGACACTAAATGGGGTAAATGAGATTTAAGATATCTTTGTTGCAGATGTATTAAAAAAAGATTCAGTTTTCCAAATGCAGATATATGGTGGAATGCAAGATCCATGGAGCATTTCCTCTATCTATATTTCACTCTGCTAAAGGCCTTATGTCTCTTGTAGGTCCAATGTAGTTTACTACTCCCAAGAAGATGCCTCTGGTATTCCGGGGCATCTCAAACAGCACTAGATGCCCATATTTAGGCCTTTTGTTTATGCCCCTGAGTCCATTCCAGATTGTTTTAAAGAATGTTTTTGGCAGTGATTTGAAAAGCAAAAAGTCTTTCCGATGTACCTTTGCATTTTTAAACACTCCAATATGAGATGTTAGGGTAATGGCCATCTTAGCCTTTTTCTGAAATTCACCATTTGCATTTTTAAGCTATCCTGTTGCTGCTCCTAGAAGCTTTGCTTAAAGAAACAGCCAGAACATATTATCTGCTCCTCTTTATTATCTTTATCCTTTAGGTCATTTATACGAGGAAGCAAATCTTCCAGCTAAGAGTTTTAACTTTTGCAAGACAATTTATTTGTTTTTAAAAATAAAATTTCAGGTTAATTCTTTTCAGAATATGTTTGATTGCACTCTTTCATACAAAGAAAAATGCCATATAATTATTATTATAGATTAAAACCAGGAATGTCTGCTTAATCAAAAGTAGATATTGTGTGCTTTGGGCTTTTAAATATGGAGATGAAAATGGCAAGTGGTTAGTTAATTATTATAGGAAAACTATATCTTATCTCTGCTGATTTGTGAGAGTGTAAGGCTGGTTAATTCTTGGCCTGTGTCATTAATAACCTGCATAAAGCTGAAGCTGAACTGCTTTCTTCTAATATCATGGCTCTTACTCCACCAATTTCTGCTATTTTATTGAATTAAAATTGTTATTCCTAGTACAATCAGCCACAAAAGGTGACCTAGAAATTCATTGTCCCCACTGCAGGGATCTATATATCTTTGTAACAGCACTCCTGCCCAAAAGTCTTTAAGTCACCACAGATGGAGAACAAAAGCTCAGATAAATTAAAATATCCATAAGGTTAGTCAAAGTGCATGTAGACATCTCCCCGATTAACTCAGTGCCTTTTAATTTAGATTCGACTTCTAAAGGTCTTCTTGTTGGACCCACTCTAGAGCTGTCAGAAGTTTCTTGAATTATTTAGACTCTTATTGTAAGAGAATATTTCTTTTTTAGTGTTAGCTGGATAATTCATTACATTTAATCCATTAAGATGCTTAGACTTTACATTCATCCAAGCCAAAATGTACCCCCAAATATCTGACCAGTGTGAGAGCCACTTCTTTAAAACCAGGAAATGGATGGTGCAAGACAATTGCCTGACAGCAAAATTATTGGTCTAGTTTCCTGTTGGGAGTTGCTGGGCAGATGGAGAAATATTCCAAAAAAGTTATTTTGTGATTGCAGAGAATGCAACTGAAGGGAATTCTCCCCCTCTGCCAATGTGAGGTGGTTACAGGAGGAGGAAAGCACAGTGAGTTAAGGGAAGGACAAAGCCTGAACTAAACTATGGTAACTAAATTAAAGAGATTAATCAAGAATTCAGTGATCATCAGCAATATCATTCTTCTTTTGACTCACATCAGTCATTTAAAGGGCTGTTTCTGTATTTAACTATGATAGAGAGATATACACAGTCAGCCTGAGGAATCTAGCCCAACGGTTTAAAACTATTTTCCCCTTCATAAACTCCCTTTTTTGTAAAGGAGTATTTCAATCTACCAATAATTTTGTGTATCTAAGCAGATATATATTCATATATTCACACAGGTATAAGCATGCAAAGAAAAGTGTAGACATGGGCCCTTTGTTTTGACCCAGCTGAATTTTTCCATCTATTAACAGAATAACAAAAAATGTGAGAAACAGTAATTTGTAAGAACTACATAAATTTAAGTCTTTGTCTTCCATAATGTATATAGGAGCTTTTTGAATACATCTAACAAATGTTTATTAGGAATTAATTTCCCCCAGTTTTGATTTTGCCCTACAGAATTCTCTGGCTTGCGTAATTGATAGCTATCACTCTTTAAATCAGAAACTACAAGGGAAATAAGAGCATAAAATATGAACAAGTTTGTTTATTTCTTAGCTTTTTACTGCTATTAGTTTTGCCATTTCAGATGGCATAAATCTGACAATTAAGCACGCTGACTTTTCCATCAACGCCAAATTCAGTGACAGGCAGTTCAATCAGCATAGAATTATTAGCATTCTGAGGCTTTTGTTAGGACAATGGTGTATTTATGATCAGCTTCAAACTTTCAAGAAAGAAATAAAGAAATAAACAAACAAACCCTCCAAAAAACAAATAAACAAAAAAACAAATCAACGGAAGAACAGGATTCTTTCTGATTTATTTGTACACTTCACTACCATTTCATTCAGGAACATTACTTTAACCCTCTTCTGGTTCAAGACTTGGCACTTGTCTATCTTAACAAAGCTCTGTTGTGAAGATTTATTGTCAATTATCTTCATGAAATCATTTCATAAATGTCCACAAACATCTGTCTTCCAGTTTGAGCCAGGATGGCATCATCCATGCCTGCTAGACCACCCTGACCATTATTGTTATCCATCAGATGGATTTCTGTCATTTTCTGATTTTTTTTCACAAGCCTCACATTTTGATTGATGAAATCAATGAACTGTGGGATATTTTACAGTTTGACACAAGGGTTTTATCATGTACTATTGGGCACATCACACCTCTCTGAATAATGAGTAATCTCTGCTAAAGCTTCCACCAGACTACAGGATACAAAAATGAGTTCAAAAGTTAAACCAGATTCTTCTAAACTAAAATAAAGTAATATTAAATCTATCTTAATGGCTGAGAAATTGTACAGAAAGAAGCATTTACAGAAAACCTTCAATGTCACTAATTGTGACGTATTGTGACTAATTGGGGTGTGCTGGGACCCCAGTGCATCCCATCAAGGACTGAGATATCACTGTGTCAAGTACTGTAACAGCCAAGAAACACAGACCTCCGTGAGGGGGATGGAGAATTTGATGAAGACATTTTTGTTGGTTTTTTTTCTGCACATTCCCAGTTCGTCTAAGTCAGTAAATTGCACTGCTTTTGCTAATGACAACTTTTCTCAAGCTTTAAAAATATTGGCCTTTTTTTTGTGTAATGGCAATCTGGAATGCAAACTAAAAATTTATCACTGTAAAAACACAGAAAAAGTAGAGAAACGCTTTGGTCACTCTAAGTCATTGGTTGAAACATTTATGTAATATGGGCATATATCTGAAAGATTTTATGCTGGTTTTTGAAGAAATTGTTTTTAAATTGTAAATATTTCCTAGGGTAAGAAAACTAGTTAGCATGAAACTTTATCAGTTAGATCCCATTAACGAAGAACATTTAATTTGACTACTTTTTTTTTTTTTTTTTTTAATATATTCAGCCTTGTTTCTATGACATAGTCATATTGGAATTTTTTAAATGTATTTCCATGTACTTGTATAAATTATATATATATATGTAGAGATTGTAATATTGTTGCAGAAATGCTTTTGTAATATGTCTATGGGAAGCGAAAATCTTTGGCAAAAAAACCAGAAAGTCACCTTCAGGTAGGAGGGCTAGACAATTACAAGAGAACACTCATCAAGTTTTATTAAATATATTAAATAGTGATTTTATATAATATATTCCTAATTATATTTATAAATCCTTCTTTTGTTTACCTTCCTCAGATTTAATAGACTTTCAAGCAGATTCAATTGCATGCAGAAAAATAACTTTAGATGTAATAAGGAATTAGATAAAAATTTGCTAAATATGAGCTAAACATAACAATGTAGGAAAGTATTTTTTTTTTAATCTAATCAAAATAAATTGTTTGTTCTCCTCTGAGTTATTTTGGTAAAACAATGATATCATTATTTGACTTTTTTTTTTTTTTTTTCTTAGAATTGAATCTTCTTAATTGAGATCTTTGTCTTCAGACTCGTCATTCTGGTTAATCCTCTTTTTGGTGAGGGGATTTCAACTGATGCTGATTGTTGAGTTTTTCTCAGTGGTTAGTGTTAATTATGATCATACTCATGGGTTTAAAATACAATAGCTCTGTATTCAGCCTAAATGCACTTGGCATGATAAAGCTTCATTGTTACATGATCTGCAGTCAGTCTTGAGTCTCATCACCTCGGGCTCTGACAGTGCTCTTCTCAGTAAAATGATTCTTTTACAGAAATGCAGGTCAAGTACAAGCTATGAAAAAAAAAAAAGGTTGAAAGGAACTGGAAAATTATAATATGCCATTGATCCAACAAAAAAGCCACCCCACTTTTCTACAGCTGAATGCAAAATTCTGCATAGTTTAATGTTCCTTTTTGTAGATAAATTTAGTCTCTCCGTATCTCTTTAAATAATTAAAGATCTTATTTTTCTTAAGATAGTGTTACCAACATGACTGATGAAAACTTAAATAGCTTGAGATGCCAACTTATACCCCAACCAAAATTGGAGGACTTAAGCTCATTATTCCCTGTTATTATATTTTACATCATATTTACATTTAATGTATCACAAAACCACTGCTTACATTGCAATGAGATAGGATCCAAGCATGAATACAGCTCCCTTTACTTTGCTATTCCTATCTATATATGATATTTGTCTATATACAGGGATTGTCATGAAGGTGAGTGTAAGAATTTTGCTGAATATTGACAGAAAATTTTCTTGTGCAACAAACACAATTTTCAAAGGAGTTCTTTTAAATCTTCAGTACTCTTTCTATTTTTGCCCGGGCATGATATTCATGCTTGAATGAAGGATTATATTCCACCTGCAGCCACCCACTTGACTGATCAGCTTGCTCAAAGAAACAACAAGAGTTGATACAGATCTAGCACAGAAGGTAAATGACAGAAAAATCAAAGTTCTAGCAACTCCCTTGGCTAACTGATGTGAGAGGTCAAAACTCCTCGGCTCTGTTTGCCAATAATTCATTTCATGTTATTTCTAGACTTTGTAAAACTTTGGGCTGTTCAAGGTTTGCTTCCAAGTACAAAGGTGACAAAGTAAACCTTTTAAAATAGCTGAGGGAAAAAAAAAAAGCAAATACCTAGAGTTAATATTATTTTGACTCTGTTTGCAAACATTGCATTAAGTAGCAATGTTGCTTTTGAAAAACTATACTGGAACAAATAATTTTATGTGGGAGAATAATATCCTTGTAATACAGATCTGAGAGACTGTTGATTATGCTCTCTCTGAAAATGGAAGGCTTTTACCAGTGGTGCAAATTATAGTGTTTCATCCAAACTAACTTTAAAAGTTAAAATGGTCAAACTGCCAAGACACTCTTGGTGACTCTCTTCTCAAGCTGAAGAATCACAACTGCCAGAATATTTATATTTGAGCTCTCTATTTTCACTATTTCTTCATCCTCTTGACCATTAAAATTTACACCTTTTCATACAAAGAAAAGGACTTTCATGTCAGACAGATTCAGATTAGAAAAAGAAGATACAAAACATTTAAAAAAAAAAGAAAATAAACACTAAAGTCTATACCTAAATGGGGTGGGAGGTGATCTCTGTAAAAGAATTATTTAACCAGATCAAAATTAGGAGACTGAAAACTAGGACGGATTTTTACCAACTCTGAGGAAGGCCCAGGAACTTTTTTAGAACAGGTTAGTTATCCCAGGACAAAATCACTTGGGGGACAGTTCTGGTTACAAAATTAAGTCCAGGCACTGTTTAATTTTTAGCTGGGGATATCATCACCACCATTCTTTTTGGTGTCCTGTGCTGTCGTAGGGGTCAGATCAGATCGGTTCATTCTCTTTCCTAAATCTTGGATTTGTGCTATCCATCTCCTAATGGAGATCACTGTGGAGCTGTCTGCAAGCCTGACCCTATCAAATGGCACTATGAAGTACTGAGAGCTTTACTGAGAGGAAAAGTCATACTAGCAGAATCTGAAAAGAGAGACTTCAGAGAAAGGCAATTTAGAAAAAAAAAAATGGCCTATAAAAAAATGGTAGATCTCAAAATGCTGCAGCTGCTAGTTTATCAGTTTTCTCCCATTTTAAACACCTTTATCAGCAATTCCTTTCCTTCATGCACCATTTGATCTACAAGGGCTTCATTTTTTTTTTGTGTCAAAGTCGTTATTTTCCTTAAAATAAGAACAATTATTTACACAATGATTCCTTAAGTTCAGCCCTGAGCCAGGAGATGCTGGATATCTGTAATGTCAAGTAGCCCAACATAATGAATGGAGAATCAGTGACAAGGAACAGCAGTAGTTTGTAGCTGGGGTGCATGACTACACCAGGGGACAGATTTGTGGAATTTCTCTGGCAGGTGCATAATCACAGAACCATAGAAACATAGAATTGTTTGGGTTGGAAGGGACCTTCAAGATGCTCTAGACCCAACCCCCTTTTCAGGGACACCTTCCACTATTCCAAGTTGCTCTGAGCTCCATCCAGCCTGACCTCGAACACTTCCAGGGATGTGCCTCACCACCCTCATAGTAAAGAATTTTTTTCTTAATATCTAACGTTAACCTAATATCTTTCAGATTACAATGATACAGGCTGAAGTACTACCACCGTTTTTACAGTACTCACCTCCCAGATTTAAAGTCTTACTAACAAGATTTTGGAGGTGATGTTAATAAATAAATATTATAAAATTTAAACAGATTTTTAAATAAAGTTCATCTCCATCTGTTGCAGTGCAACTCATATACTAAAATCTTAATATTCTGTTATATATACACTAGTTTTGAATTAAAAAAAAAAAAGAAACAAAATATAGATCAAGTTTTGGATAAAATGTAGCTGGGACAGGGTAAGACAGATTTGTAATGGCAGCTCATGTTCTTGCCCACACTACTGTACTTAATTTTAAGAGTAATAGTAGTCTTATTCACTTCTTGAACACATACTACTCATATAGGAAGTAAAAGACCAGCACAAAATAACATGGGGCTTAGTAAACAAAAAAGATAAAGAAAAAGAGAAATTCAGAACAGCCCCTTGTTTCTCAGCATCCTTTCAGGACATCTCACCTGCTAACCCTGCTGCAGGCACGGAAACTGAAAGAAATAAAGAGAGAAAAACTGTGGAGGCTTCATTCATAAAATTCAATAAGCTTGGCTAAGCTGAAAGAAAGCTTTCACTGCACCCTCTATTAGTTTCCTGGGTTTTTGTTGTTGTTTCTTTTTTTTTTTTTTTTTTTTTTTTTTTTTTTTTTTTTTTTTTTTTTTTTTTTTTTTTTTTTTTGGTTTGGTTTGGGTTTTTTGTCATTATCTTCTTCTGCACAGACTAGAAAATAGACTTTCAACAAAAAGTTATTTTATAAAATAGTAAATAACACCAGATTTCACAGTTTCACATTGCTGTGCTTTCCCAGCTTACCTGAGAAAAAGAACTTGCACTTCTGGGTCTGAGCACAGTGGCAGGTGCAACCATCTCTCCACAAATTTCACTGGGCTGCTGGAAGGGCTGCAACAGCCCTTCCTCTGCATACTAACTCATTCTTCAGTGATGAGGAAAAACTAATTTATTCCTAAAACTCTTCAATTTTGTTTTCCTATGCAATAGAGATAATATGACACTTATAAGACACTCTGATCTATTTCTATTATTTCTATTTCCATTTCTATTTTTACTTCTATTTTATTATTACAACATAACCTATATCATGTATAAATCTGTTATTTTCACCTATTATTTTTACTGGGATATTATCAAAAATCTTAGACTAACACTTGGTTTCACACACTATAAGGGCAAGGCAGTATTCTGAAGGGTAAGGGCTTTTTCAACAGACACTTCAGGACCAGTAATGGAGACAGAAAAATAATTTCCCCCATAAGAAAAGAGGATATCAGTTTAAAAAAATGGATCCTCTTTAGAAGTAGCAGTCCTGCAGCTTCTCCATTCACATGCCTCAGTATTTTTTAGCCATCACAGAACAACTGTGTTTTTCAGGACAGTTATCCCTAAATTTCTACTCTTATGATAGCTTCTATTAGCAAAAGAGACAGTATGAGGAAAAGTAACAAGATCTCTCCACTGAATGGCAAGTTGTTTTTTTTTTTTGTTTTGTTTTGTTTTGTTTTTTTTTATTTGTATATTGGAGCAGGAAAATGCCCTTTATTTGCTAGGTAAACACAAGTTAAAGGTGCATGTGAAGAGCCTTAAAAATTGAAACATGGGGAAACTTGAAAACAGGTGTCACAGAAGGATCAGAGTTTGCAAGACAAAGGAGAAGAAGGAGAAGAAACAAGCACAGGAGACAGCAAAGAGGAAGGACACCCTGCCCATTGAACAAAATCATGACTTGTAAAACCAAAATGAGAAAGGGAGCCTTGGAAGCAGATGAGATCCCCCATCTCCCCACACTGGGAGGGGGAAGAGCAGCATAAAACCACATGAAAAAGCAAAGGAAATTTGAGATGATGTCTGCCTGGGTTTTGACTTAATTCATCAAAGAGTTCTCCATCCTGCACCTGGGAAACCACAAGCCATCAAGGGCTGTGGCCATCAGCACTACACAGCATCATTTCCATGGAAATACATAGTCAGAGATAATTAGCAGATTACGTGTAAAAGACTAACAGTTTTAGTGAGAAGTGCAGGTAGTGATTAATCATTTGCACAAAGTGTCATCTAATGAATGTAAATAGTAAAATTCCCCTAAAATCTGAAGTTCATCTGATTTACCCACCCTCTAAAAACTCTTGTGGTGATCTCTAGTTTCCTCGTTGATAAATACTCACCCATACATACAAAAATATGTTCAGTTACAACACTGTGTTGACTGGATGCATCTTGAGGTTTGGAGGATTAAATGCTAATTTTGACTTGGCACAGGTGAGAAACAGAAGTTCTGGAAATACTAAGTGGTTACTCCTGGTACTTTGACTTTGTTCAAATTCACCTCTATGCTCAGCTACATTTAAGAGTCCATTTTTCAAGACTGGGAGTCTGACAGAATTTGCTACAGATTCTCTGCAAACTGAGCTTCCTTTACAATGAAGATGGTAGACACAGAGTTTTCACTTTGATATGCATGAGACAGTCAGGAGATGTTTTCAGATCCAGGAGTCCAGAACTTGGTGGTTTCAACTTAGACATGGTCACAGGGAGCATAAAGCAGTGTTAGGAATTTATCCAAGCGTAATGATCAATATGGTAGCATGGGCAAGGAAAAGGAAGGAGAAAGGGAAAAAACCCAAACAGGAAGATTTTCTGTAAATATGGTATTTATTCTAATATTACGTATTTTCCAGGCAAAGGTTTAGAGTGACAAAAATGTAATTTTCAAACATGGACTAGTGTTGTTATTAAGGTTGAGCAATTACTGATTTACAAATATGCAGTGTGTTCTGAGTGCCAAAAAAGGAAACCAAATGTAGTTCAGGCATATTAATAAAATTTATAAAATATCAAATAATTTTCTGTTTGCTCTTCCTGAATTTGATTCTGGACTCAGGCTTCAAGTACTCAGTATAAAGATTTTTTTTGTCATTTTTCACAATAAAGGACCAGAAGATGTGATCAATTTAGAAGCAGAGGCATGTTATAAAATATAAAGCAAAGAGAGTTCCCATTTCTCAGATTTGATTAATCAAATCTAATTATATAGAAGACATTTTCATTGTAGATCCTAATTTATTTAACTAGACAAAAATCTCTGCTCCCATTAGAAGTTATAATTGAAGACTAAAATACTTTTTCACCAAACAAGAATGACCAGCTATTTCTTAATGTGTTAAAATAGACTAGCAGTGAATATAGCTTAGAAACAGAGAAATTCTTGGACCAATAATAATGAATAAGATGTGACATTTAATTCTGCACAACCTGTGACTTATTAAATATTTCATAAAGTAGGTTTGGTTTATTGATTACTTGTTTGCTTCATCTTTTGACAAATGAGAAGACACTATATTAGGATGAAGGAAACAGGAAATATCTTTGACTGCTTTGTTATACTTGGAAAATTATGTTGTTTTCCATGTTACTATATCTCTCATCATTGTCTCCTGGTTTATCCAATTACTTTATACACTTTTATGGTAAGAATTTTAACTTATTATCTTGTTATGTTTTTTATTTTTTAGTTTTAGTTTTCCTATGGAATCCAAGACTTTGAGGAATTGATCTCAATATGAGCTCATGGGAACTACCGATTTTTGCACTAATTTTTCCAGTGACAGTTTTGTGATATATTGTTGATAAATTCATAGTCAAACAATTTAATGATAAATTGTAATTGAGATTATAAAAATACACTGACAACAGTGAGTGTTGCACAAACCTCTACCCACAGGGTACAAGGCTGATGGCATAGACATACAAAAAATTACCTTTGGGAAAGCAAGAGAGGGGAAGGGAAGGGAAGGGAAGGGAAGGGAAGGGAAGGGAAGGGAAGGGGTCCCAGAAGTTGGAGGCAGAGAGTAGCAGTGCTGTATTTAGAGGAGCATCCTCCTCTCAGTGTTCTCTCCAGTGCGTTGAGTGCTAGCAATTAAGATGTCTTTGCTGACATAGCTTGTTCCAGTTTATGATGCTGTTAGTGCTGAATGGATGTGCCTAATCAGGTGCAGGTGTCTCCTGCTATGGCAGCCATGCCCCATGAGAACCCACCACTGCAGTGGAGTCTGGGTTTGCAGGTGTGAGGCAATGAACATAACAAAAGTGTGATAAAAGCATGAAACCACAAGGAAATACACTGCCCAAGAGTCACTGAAAAACTGCCTCAATTACTGAGGAAAGGATTCAAGAGTTTCAAGGGGAAAAGAGGCTGCAAAATTGCAGGAGGAAGGCCTTTAACGTCACAAAGATTGGGACACTTTGAGCAGTGAGCAACAAGAGAAAGATGAGGATTTCACTGTAGAGACTGGGAGACCTCCAGGACTGAAAATATTTTATTACCCAGTGATTCAATGATACAGAATTTCAGCAATAGACCTAGGAGATACCACCTGACTGATTAGTTACATCATTTGCTACATTTGCATTCAAAAGAAAGGAATATGCATTTCTACAATGCATTTGTCTCACCCTAAAGTAGACACTGAAATAGATAGGATGAGTGCTATCCTGAATATGTGTTTGTTTTTTTTTTTTCACAGGGAAACCCTGTTCCATTTCAGATGAAGACACCTCTGCTAAGGTTCATGAAAAATATTCTGAGCTTTGGAATTTAATAGCAGAACTCTCTCATCTCTACACCCACCACGACTGAGGCAGCTGCCCAGACAGGGCTGTATTGGGAACATGCTGGCATCCCAGTGCCAGCTGCAGGCTGGGCCCTGCTCCTATGGCAGCACGGCTGCAGCAGTGAGAACAGCTGTGGGATTGAGGCCAGTGAGGGGAACTCCTCTGCTCCATGGCAGAGCTCGAGGGGAGGTGAGTAGGTTGAGGATTTAAGAGATAGGAGGCAACTGTGACAAGTTCCTGCCTTGTGCCACAGGAACATCTCCACCCTCCCAGATGCCCTGGTATAGAAGGACAAGACTCTGCCAGTAGGATCAAATGAAGATGAGCAAGATGTTTCTTACAGCTTGGACATGACCCCAAGGTTTAAGTTGGCCTATACTCTGCATTCAGAACACTTCCATAAAGAAATAAAGATGGGTCATTGTCTAAGGAGATCCCTTCTGAGGAGAACAGAAGGCCCAATATATTGACTGAACCCAATTCTTGACAAAACTTCCTCCCTGGAATGGTCCTTGGAATAATATCCGTTGTTGCTTTCCATGTAGACAGCAATGAAGTTGCAGTAAGAAGTCTCAGGGCAGTCAAGAGACTCTTCAAGGCTCTCGGAGGTTAAGGGATCAAAAGTGCAAACAGCGTTCTCCTCTATCCTTCCAGGACAGAGGAATGATAAGTGAAGAAACAAGAAGACCCAGCTGATCAATCACTTCCTGACAGGTGTCACTGGCAGAATTTAGGGATTTTGAATACAGATTAATCTACTCAACACCTGTGGGAATGGCAATATTGCATTACAGGGAGGGCCACAGGGTGACACATCTGGTAAACGCCACGAGCAATGCAAGCATAACACAGCATCACAAATATCTACTGAGGAAGTAAAAATTATTTATGTCAGGGTGAAATCTCAGACACGATACTTCTGGAAAATGTGTGCAAATTCTTTTCAACATGTTTAATAAATACTAATTGAAATGCAGGGAAAAATATTCCTTGGGTAATCAAGTGAATGACGAGCCTGTGTTCCATGAGTAAACAAGAATATTTTGGCTTGATTACCTTTGTATAACAAAAGCTAAGAAGGGATGTGATTGCCATCTATAAATACAGGTTGGAGAGGAGGATGTTTGGGAGTTCATGGAAAGGCAGGGAAGGCAGAGAAGACAGAGCTGTGGATGAAACACCACCTTGGCACAATGGCAAATGGAAACAATGTGTTTGGAAATCAGAACAAAATGCCTAAATCTCAGGGCTGCCACACTTGGGAACAGCCTTTCAGGAAGGATTACGGAGACAAGAAAATTCATTTTCCAGAATGCCATTTTACACTGAGGCTTCATGGAACACTGCACTGGCCTCAGTGCTGCAGACAGGCCCTTCCAGTTCATAACTCCATGATTCTTATGACAGATAAAAGAATGATTTTTACAGTGATGGCTAACAAGATTTCATGGAAATTAGTAACAAATGAAAGGCTAAGCAATGGATCCCCATAGTAACAGAACAGGTCTTAAGAAAGATTTATCTGGTGGGAGTTAATGAACTAATTTCTGATGTTATCCTTTGAATTACTTAGGGACATAATATTTTTAATGTATTTTAAGGGAAGTTGTTTGATTTATTTTGCTTTGGATTGTCTGTCTCAATTTCTACCTGGAATTGGAATGGATTTACTTATTTATTTAATCAGATTTTGTTGAAAAGGATGAAATGAAAAGCTTTAATGATTTTGCTTGAGTGTTTTTTTTTTTTTTTTTTTTTATTTACTGCCAATTACTCTTCAAGATTTCAGTAGTTAAAATACAACATTTTCATTTCAATGTTATATTATTTTCTCTACGCATAACTGGCTCATGCATCATGATAGTATTTTAACCAGTCTGTTCTATTTTATTTTGACATTTGGCCTGTTGAGGAGATCTATTTGTTACTACCAAGTGACATAGCTTATCTTCTGTTCCTTTCAGGTCACTACGGTTCTTGACATTGACAGGAATTAAAGGAAATTGGAATCTCAGGTCTGGTTAGAACATAATCACTTAGGCCATAAATAACGTCACTACACAATAATATCTCAAAATCTTCAAGCTAAACCACAGTTCAGATTAAAAAGTAGATAAATAAAAATTCAAGTATAAGGCTTGTTAGATGAGAAGTCAGAGACTCAGGTAATATTGTGTCTTGGTTTTGGCTGGGATAGTAGCTGAAAAAGTGCTGTGTTCTAGGTTTAGGAAAAGAATAATGTTGAGAACACTGATGTTTCGGTTGTCGCTGAGCAGTGCTTACACTCAGCCAAGGATTTTTCAGCTTCTCATGCTGCCCTGCCAGCGAGGAGGTGGGGGATGCTCCAGAAGCTGGGAGGGGACACAGCCAGGACAGCTGACCCCAGCGACCAAAAGGATATTCTCTCCCATCTGGCCTCGTGCTGAACATTAACAGGGCCTGAGTCGGCCACAGGGGTGGCAGCCCCTGCTCAGGGATGGGCTGGGCATTGGTCAGCAGGACGTGAGAAATTCCATGGTGCATCACTCAAATCCTACTGGCGTTTTATGGTATTCTGGGTTCTGGCACTGAATGGCAAACCCTGTTTGGAGTGACAAACTCTCTTATTAACAGTATGGGAAATACTTTGATATAGAGAAGCAATGATGTTTCTATCAGTAAAGAGTTGCATCTACACATTGTGATTTCATAAATAAAGTATTTCTAATATAGGTAAGTTGTCCTGCCTGGTATACAGCTGATATAATAGGCCAATAAAAAATAAATATGAATTTGCTATAACATTTTAAATGACATGCTAAAAATGTTTACTAATATATAAACATTCATCTGGATTTTTTATCTAAAGCCAAATATCCTGGAAATGTACTTTTACTGATAATTTTAAAGATTAAACACTTCTTATTTGAGGTTGCAGCCTCAAACTGTCAATTCTTCATGACGCAAATTTTGAATTTATTTCAATTCTCTTTGCATGCTTCTTAAAGAGTTTTCCTGAATTTCTTTTGCTAGCATATCTGATTGTTTTCCCATATTTATAAGATTTCTTTTTCTTTTGTGTAGTAGAAGTAAAATAATTATATAAAGACATAAAAGCCACCTCCCTTTTGTTGAAGGATTTCTTGTTTGTAGTTTATTCTTCATATCACAGTATCATCCATGCTGTTAATTTTCAGAGTATGAACTCAGCTTCTGCAAATACAGATTAAAAATGAAATTAAGTGTCAAGTTTTCTAGGTTCCTGTACCAATTATGAAAGGAAAGCAAATAATAAAATATAAACATGCTTCTTCTTGGTTTTATTTTCTGGTTTTTGTATAGAACCCTTTACAGATATGTAACAGATAGCACACACCTGTTAGTTCATTAGTACATACAGATGTGTGCAGGTAAAGCTTTTCAAGCAGAACAGTTCTTGAAACCTGTAACTAGGATATGACAGCTGAGATGAGGAACGAGGGGAATTTCCCAGTGATAATGTCTCCGGTGTTCAGTAATGCCTTGAATTCTGGTTGGTGTAGATTCTCTTCCTAACACTGGGAATTTGAACATCTTGGTGATACCCCTTTGTTCTTTTCAGTGTTGTTTTGCTGGATTTTTTCAGCCTGACCAAAGAGCCCAAAGACTGCCCTCTGAAAGTCCAGGGCAGCAGTTCTGCTGGCCCCCCTCCTCCCTTCTCCCACATTCAACAACTCCATCCTTTCATGACTGCTGTGCCCAAGACAGGCTCCAACTACTACATCACCTACAATTCCCACTCTGTTCAGACTGCCTGATTTTTTTTCGCCTTTTCCAACTCAATCATTCTCTGATTCTTTGATTTTATGGTATTCCTCAAACTATTCACTTCTTCCCAAAGCTCTGCCGTGGAGCAGAGGAGTTTTCCTTCCTGGGCAGAGACCCACAGCCTGCAGCTGGCGCCAGGATGGCAGGGTGTTCCCACCAGAGCTCTGTCTGTTCTTTCTTTTTTTCTTTTTTTCTTTTTTTTAAATCATTTTTCTATTTGGAGCTCTTATGGCTACTTTGACAACTTGGATAAACAAGAGTCCTTCTTTATATTCTTCTCTTGCTTTTCAGTGGTCTTTGTGTCTAAAATAATTTATAGAACCCTCTCGAGCTTGTTCAAGATTAAATTTCCTACCTGAATAAGAATGGGACCTTAAAGTATCTCTTTTTCTACCCTTTTTTGTTTCTTCCATCAGCAGCTAAACTGAATTTCAGCCGAAGACTTCCATTATAACATTTTCCAAAGTAAATACCTGAAGATCTTTTTGGCATCAAACTTGCATCTGCAATTTGTTTATTTTTCTTCCAAGGATGTATAACTGGCAAGAGAAGCATTTTCATTCCTTTTTAACAGTTTTCCACTTGCATGCATAATGAAAAAGGAGAATTGTGTGATGTATTGTACCGTCTTATCATTACAATTATGATACAGGTTTCTATAGAGACTGTTCCTGACATGTTAGTGGCACAAATTTCTGCTTGGGCTCTCCATGTCCCTGTTCATTTTTGGTGTCTGTTTATCGCTGTGCTGTTATCTCTGCACTGCCATGGCCACACAGCTGGGACCAAACAAAGCAGTTGCCTCAGCACCATGTCTGAAATACAGTGCAATATCCCTGAGAGTGGCAAACCCATCATTTTTGGTACCTAGGTGGTTAAAAACCTGGAGTAATGCCACAGAAGAGAATGAACAGATTTGTTGCTTCTCCTCACTTTGAGGGGTTTTAGTGACTTGGCCATGATCAAAACAAAGCAGCTCTAGTGGTGGGAATAAAGCAGGAAATCTGAGTTCAGATAATTTTGGGGATGAAAAGAGGCTTTTGTGGCAGAATAGTATAACAGCTGATGACAGGGAAGGCTGGCTCATGAAAGGGAGCTCTGCCTTGTGGGATTTGCATCAGAAAGGTGAAGGGGCAGCTCCACAGACAAACGTAAGAGAGGAGCAGCAACCAGGAAGGTGCTTATGAGCTGAATGCTGAGCTAAGCTGCAATCAGAACTGTGCAAGTGGTAGGACAAGACAAATTCTGCCTCAAATTTTTTTGGAATACGTGTAGCTACTCTTACCAGATATTACATTTAGATGGATGTAAATAAGATCGGAAACTAGCCTGAACTAGCTTGTTATTTTTCAGGCCTCTTCATCTGAGGTCTGTTTTAGGTGAATGCTGTGTCCCTATGTAGGCATGACTCTTAATTCTCACATAAGTTGTGGAGAAGGTTGAGCTCTGGGGTTTTTTTTTCACTCATTCCTAATTTTATTTTTTCAGTCATGTACTCCTAAGCAATGTAACCATATCAAAATAGTTTTAGTTGTTCTTTTTCCCTCTTGTGTCTAATGTACATATTTTTATTTTTAAGCTAATATTAATCTTAAAAAGAAGAATTTTGGATAATAAGGTATTCATTTTCAACAACTCATATCAGCACTGACTACATTATTCCAAAACTGTAACAGAACAGAATCCAATCTGAGCCACTTTTACGCTCCTAACAACAGCTTTACAGTGAAAGAAAACAAGATTATAAGGGATGTGAAGGTTGACAGTTCATAGATACAAATACCTGAATCTGTTTGACCAAAACGTGTATGGCAAAGCTATTTGTTCTTGATATATGAGATGAATATTCCTGACCCCAGGAAATTGAGGGATGAGAATCAGATGGTTATGATTAATGTTATGCAAACTATTTTACAAGTAAACCTAAAGCAGTGGAAATTGCTTTCCTTGCAGATGGGCTGGGAGGCTTTATGACAAATCATTTTCTTTTTCGCCTTTCTGTGAAGTCTTGCATATTTCTTTATGAGAATGAAAAATAAACAATCAAAAAATCAAACAAAACTCAACTCTGCTGTCTTTTCCTAGCCTCCACTCTCAATTTTTATTATTTTTTTTTTACATAAGCAAAATTGTGTGGCTCATCACGAAGGGAAATGGATTAAATTAGAATTAAATTTTACGCTTAATATAATTCCACTTTCTCCACTCTAATGGTAGCAAAAAACAATCAGAAAAGGGCTCTTAAAGTAGGAAATAAACCACTATATGGAATATATTTGAAGTTTGCATGTTCTTATGAGTTCTTTCTTTCTTAAAAAAAGAGCATTTTTCCATTGATAGACAGGGATCCTCAGAAGGATGACTGAATGGGAAGTTGCAGAAATGCTTTCAGATATCTGAACCTCCAATCGTTTGATTGTATTGATTCATGCAATCAAAAAATGCTGCTTTATCTTCTCCTGCTACGAAACATGTCCTTAGAACTCAAATTCCAGAACAAACCGGCCTCTCTATCTTAATTATATAGTTCTTCCTCTAGGAAGAGAAGAGTGAAAATAATACACAAGCCAGAACAGAGCACCTGGTGTAATGAAAGGATGAGATCACTTTAGCGTGTTTTCTACAGATCTCCCAAGGGGTTTTCTTTTCATACCACATGAATGTGTGGTAGAAATATTGTTTCTGTTAAAAGCAAATATTTGTGTCCGCCTCAAATTTTTATTCAATGTGAAATCACGTGCCTCCCTCATTGTCTGTGTTATGCTTTTACAGTTGAAAAGAGCAGTGGAAAATGACTACTGATTTGTTGCCCAATTTATTCTTGCATTTCTTCTTCATCATGTTTCTATAATACATAACTTGTGTGTGTATTCCTTCTCAGGACATTGTAGGACTCCTACGTCAGTTCTCTCTTTCAACCCCAGAGCAAAATTCCTCAGAATATTAAGCAAAAAAACTCAGACTTTCAAGGAGATTAACTTTCAAAGGACGTCTGTAGAGAATACCAACACAAAATATAAAGGTCAGGTTTTCAGGTGGTTCAAATCACGGTAGGTCTATTTAATGTTGCAGCTGTATTATTAATTTGCAGTAGCTGGGTATTTTGGAATCATAGAATCTTGCCTATAGAACATCAATGATGTTTATTTGCACTGAACCAAAGCTAGTCCTGATACTGTAAGACAGTTTCCAATGGAAACTGCAACTTTCTGAATTGCTCAAGGATATTATCTGTTTGACTGGCTTATTCCAACAGGACTGTTCTAAAGTAAATTGGGTGAAAATTCACAATGAGCTTGAGGTGCAAAACCCCATAAACTCTTCAAAAAATATTGTAAATCCAGACAATTCCTTTGCCAGTGGTCAAAAAGGAGCAATCATTGACATGGCTTATCCTCCTCCTCTTGTGGATGAGTGTGACCCTAGAAAGAAGTTGGAATAATGATATCAACAGGCCATAGGTGCTATATGAGCATGCCCAACTTCTTGTCAATCACTACCAAATTCCACATCGAGTCTTTTCTTGAAATTCACAGATACTTCCCAGACAGCTGAAATTGCTGTACAAACTGAGTAGGGATTCAAATTTCAGGAGTTCTGATCTACTGCTCACTAATTTGGGGCATTCAGTTCCTCTAATGGCTTTTATTCTAAATCGTTTTCTCATAATCTCAAACTCTATGGCAGATAACAGAATCATGAATTTACGGTCCCTCAGATTATGTGGGTGTGGAACTCCATTTACTCTTAGTGAAGCACAATTTTTCCTGCTCACATGATGGCAAAATTCAAATGAAGGTATAGGAAGAGAGAGAGAAAGAAAAATTTTAATCAAGTTATATAATAAGAGTAAGAATCAAGACACCTTTGGAAGTAATGGTCCTTGATACTTTCAATGTGCTTACTTCTAAGCACCAGAATTTTGTTTCTACTTAGGAAGGTGAAGAAGAACAGAGCAATAACTTTACTGGGTCAAATTCAGTTGGGGATTACATTTGCCTCTTCCACAGCCGCAAGTAAGTGCATCAATTATCTAAAGTGTTTTAATGGATTAATCAAAACTGAATTCTGTTGGTAATAACAATAAAGCCAAAAGCCTTCTGCTTAGTTAATGTCTAGGCACATACATTAGGCTGCTGAAAAACAAATGAGAGAAGAAAAACCGAAATCTTAAACATTTAGCATCCTCAAACAATATGCTTATTGCTTATTAATTATAATGAAGTGGTACTAGTGATTAGTTTATTAGGAAATATTAAAAATGAAATTTTCATAAACAGAAGCTTTAGAAAAAATCCCTCAGCTATGAACTTTCCTATACTTGAGAAAATAAAAAGAAAGATATTCTTTCAGGGCTGAAAAATATGGCAGTCTTCTGGAAAAAGGAGTATTTAAAATCTGTGCTCTGTCTATGTAATCATTTCAGTATATGTAGCTTCTTGTTCAATATGATTTGATGCCTCTGGACCACACAAGATACAAAATTCAAAGAGGTTCTAAATTAAAATTATTATTTTTATTCAAGAGAGAGTGGTATCAGTAGCGGGGGTTACCTGAGTCCATTTGATAGCAGCTCAGTTAATTGTTACATGCTAATTTCCTTATAGAATTTTTTTTCTTTTTTTCTTCTCCTTCACTCTGACCTTCACCTCTGGGTATTTTTTTGGGAAACCAAATTTGACCTTTTATTCTTTGGTCACTTCTGTCCTTTCCTCTGTGAGTTAACCATAGTGGAATATGCATTTCATTGGAAAAGGTTAAAAAAAAAAAGCCAAGAAAGGGTAGAGAATAAGGTAAAATACAAGTTTTGATATTCTGGACAATAGAAGAATGATGTTATTGCATACAAATAATTTCTTTCTGAAAAAAAATACCTAGAGAAACAATTATTTCCCAACTGTCCTTAATAACGATGAACCATTGTGTTTATTAGTCTTAATAAAACAGCACAAGCACCTCAGCTTTTCGAGGCCTTGTATTATCAACCTTCCTCAGGAGACCTGCTCTATAAAGCAGACGGAAGAGAATATGATCTTTTGTCAAAGAGAGAAGGAACTGATACTCTGACAGTAAACATAATATGAAGACATAAACAGAAAATGAATTAGAGATTAGCTAAAGTAAGCAAGAGATCAAATATTTAGATTAAATTGGAAACTGGCAAAGAGTTTCCAAATTCAGCTGCTGGAAATGATTAGAATTTGTTATTTAATTTTCGTTGCTGTAGGATCCAATCAAACCTGATATATTTTCATATTCATCGTATGATTTTGGAATAATCAATGTCATGTTTATGCAAATATAGCCCAATTAATATGATTTCTCCAAACAGAGATTAAAAAAGCTACTAATGAGATTTGCATTTCCTGTATTTAATTTAAACATTTATGTGAATTCCAAATAAAACCCAGAAGCAGGCCCTCCATATTTAAGAGAAGATTTTTAGGAGCCTCAGAATGAGAAATAAATTGGAAACTGTGGGCAAGAGCTGGAATAGGAAGCACATGACGTGTAACCCTTTAGGGATTTTGACTTCAGGAGAGGTAGCTCTGTTCAGACCTTTGAAATCAGTCTTCAAAGTAGATGTCTACGAGTGTTCCCTGGGAGAGATGAACCACGTTATCTCCTGAAAATGCAGACACAGAAAGAACAGTTGCTGGTGCTGATAACTGCTAAACAAACCGAGAGGAACTCAAATTCTCCCTAAACTGGGCACTCTCTCAATAGCTGCATATTATTTTATATTTTTTTTATGTTGGGTGTGAAAAGCATACACCATTTCTAACTACTGCTTGTTTTATTTGTAATCAGTCCCAGATGTTCCTGCATGGCTGAAAATGCTCAGGCCATTTTACACAGCTTTGATTAATCCTTGAGCATTGCATTTTATTTTGTTACCTAAAGGTTATAACCCTGTGGACACAAAAAAGTAACTCCTTTCGGATTTTGAGACAAATTTGTATCTAATTGAAGGATCTCAAAGGCATATAGGAAGGGTTACCTATCACAGTGAAGATTTCTCCATGTAAAATGAACTTTTGGGATCAAATAACTTCAAATGGACTAGCCTTATGCTGTCTTCTAAGATAGAAAGCAATCATTTACAAAAATATAATTTTTGGTCTCTAAGTTCATTTCTGGATCTTCATCTAATCTGTTTTGTTAAACTGGCTCTAACAGAAAGAAAGCCTCTTTTCTGTTTTCCAAACAGTCCCAGTCCTCTGGAATTTCTTCCACTGATCTAGAACTACTGCACAATTTCAGTTCATCAAAACACACTTTCAGTGGATAACTCAATTGTGCTTTAATTACAGTTGTTTAAAAATTTAAAATGTAGAAGTTCAGAAGGAGTTATTCAGCAAACACATTTTGTCCTTAAATTGCCTGTTATCTGTGTTGTACATATTAGTATAAGGAAATAATTTTGCAGCTTGCTGCATAATCATATTTCCAGAATAATATTTTCACAGGTTATTCTAAATTCAGTAGAAATAATTTTTGCATGCTATCAAAAAAAAAAAAAAAAAAAAAAAAAAAA
>VZTG01003872.1:526509-548475 GCA_013397845.1 Melanocharis versteri
TTTTTTTTTTTTTTTTTACATTTCATACTGTAGCACATGACTCTGCCTCTGAAGTGGTAATATCAGAAAGTCACTGTCTGTATGCATTTTTGTAAGTGGTCTCAGTGTATATAAATAGTTTTGGATGTACAAGTAGCTACTGGCAAACACCTAGCAGGAGAGAGGTGCACGCCAAGAAGCTTGTGTTTGGAAGTTTCCCAAGGACTGGCAGTCCTTGCAACTACAACTCCTGTTTAATCTGCAAGAACTGACAAAATCAGCACCCTGACAGCCTGCTCGATCTGTACAAGGCCACAGCTGGGTTATGGAGCTCAGACTGCACCCAAAGGGGAGGCAGCTGTGGGCGAAGGCTGCGGGCATTCATGGACAAGTGCAGGAACAAGGAGTGCTGCAGGACACTTTCTAAAAGATGAACAAGGAGCTGCTGGCAAATCAGCACAACCCCCCCTTTCTGAGAGGGCAGTTTGTATTGTCAAATCATGGCTGAGATTGCTGAGATTGCCCTTGAGCTGCCCTCCAAATGGATAACTGCAAGTAAACGTGTGTGTGTGTGTGTGTTCAAGCACCATGAACAACTTAGTGGATGTGTTGTGTGACTAATTAGCTTTTATTAATAACAGTTCAGCTCTATTAATATTGTCTCAGTGAAGAAAAATGAGGAAAAGCAAATTTACAGCAATCTCCTTCGCACCAAAGGCAGGCAAGAGGTGGTAGAGCAAGTGGATAATTCACCAAGCAGGATGACAGGAATTGGGTTCTACATTCAAAGCTCCCTGTTAGCCACGTATGCAGTAGTTGATTGAAAACCTCGTATCAGAAAAGTCTATAGCTTAATTATTGTCACTTTGTGGGGTGATCTGGGTTGAAAACCCTGAAAAGGAAAACACAAGCAAGCTTCTTATGGTCTGCCTTTCTCTTGGACAAGGGCAAGCTGGGAGTGGCAGGCACAAACATTTTATTTATTTGCCCAGATCCAGAAAAGTATTAAGATTTGTGAATTTGGACATAACCTGCAACACCAAAAGTGTTTCCTGAATATGAAGTTATATCTATACATGTGTTCTTAGATAACAGTGTTGATTGAAGAACTTTCTGCCCTCCATAACTGTACTTAGTTTCATCTTTTTCATGAATAGAGTTGTGGATTGTAAACGGAATAAAAAATTTAGGTTAATGGTAAAAAATCGAGGACCCCTCCATTCACAAAAGTTCGGTGCTATCAATAATGAGATGAGAATTAAATCACAGAATCACGGAATTGTTGAGGCTGGAAAAAGCCTCTAAAATCATCAATTCCAAGTACTGTGTGAATCTTGACTGTAATGTATTACTGATGAATGCTGTCCTAAGGCCTTACAAACAACAGAATACCAGCAATAAAATAAACTTTCCCATTTTGGAAGTTCTTTTGTTGACTCTTTCTGCTATTTTGCAGGTATTACTTATGTTAGAAAATATTAGTCGTTAAAAGCCTGTTTTGGTTTTTTCAGTGACAAGCTGAGCTGGGAGTGATCATCTGATGGAAAGCCTGTCCAAGAGTAGCAACAAATGATAAACCAGAGCTTTTGACATGCTCAGTAGAAACGCAAGATACAATTCATAACCGGAGAAGCTGCTGTGCACGGTTTGATGCTTATGTGACCCAGCAATGACACAGACTCAGTCAGCAATGGAGGCTGGCAGAGTTTGGAAGATGGCAACAGGAATTCAGTGTAATAGAACATGCTGGTGGCAGCTTGCTGCAAAATTAAATGCCCTGGTGCCTGCACTGATATGATCCAAGAAGTTCAAAGGCACAAGCTGATCTCAATAACACCCAGATCCAGACTGATACAGTCACTTGGTAGTGTCATGAGTGTTTGGCTCAAGGCTGTTTGCTGTTCACTGGAAGGAATTCAACATCTGTTAGAACGATCTTGCATTTAAATAGTAGAAAAATTCCTCAGCTGCTAGAAGAATGAAACATCTCAAAGCATGCTGTTGTGAATTGGGATTGTTTCCGCACTAGCTGGGCATTTAGAGTTCTTTGGTGTGCACATTGTTGGCATCATTATCATGATTATCAGTGTCTACTTGGCTCGTTTATTTGAGGACATAAATCAGTGTGCTTATGCTGAATACTCACTGAGCACACAGGAACATATCAGTGCACAAAATTTGGCCAATCATTTTTATAAGGTTAAGAGACCATTTAAAAATGACTGACTCATGACACCAAACCATCATTAAAAAAAACCCCAAAAAACCAACCAAATAAAAAAAGAAACAAAACAAAACACACCGAAAAAACCCCTCCAATAATTTCTTGTAATTTGAAATATCCACTGGTCAGAAGCTTCCCAAGCTATGAACTACATGTTTTAGCCAGATTTTTACTCTGTGCCCGTGTGTCTGAGGATTGACTGTGACTTAGAGGCAGGATGACTTACACAGGGCTCACTACATGGTTTCCATCCCCAGCTGCCCGTTCCACAGCAGGAACAGCTCAGTTGCTCATGTTGCAGACTCTGATTCACTGCATGTTATAGCTGCTGCAGTAAGAAAATCAATGCCATGTTGACTTTTGCCAGTTTGTACAGCATAGAAGTTGAGGTACTCCTTCATAAGCAGCTTAGAAGCCTCCAAAAAGAATTAGAACTATGTGAGAAAAGGTTTGGATGCGTAGTTGGGTGACCCATTTTGCTTGGTTGGGATCAGTCAGGTGTATGTTGAATAGAATATCCTAGAAGAGCACGATGTCCAAATTCCCAGGTCCAGGATATCTATTTTCATTCTCTGTTCTCAAAAAAAACCAAACCCACCTAAGAATAAAACCCGCTGCCACCATCATCAAGAACAAAGCACGCCCCATCCCTTTTCAATAATAATTTATTTGCTAATTTTGTCCTTCAGATGGTACTTAATAATTTAGAGCTGATATCTTCAACTATGAAGAGTTCTTAACCCTTCAGTTTTCGAGTTCTACTGAAGTTGTTTGCTTGCAGTCCTCTTTGGTGAGAAGATTGGGGAAAGAAAACAAATTAATAAATGTTTAACATAACTAGTATTCTAGACCTTGGTCTCACTTGCTAGTTTTGGGAAAAAATGTCACCAAACTGAATTTCTGCTGTATTTCTTAGTCTCTCTGGGTTCTAAGCCTTCATGCATTGGGAAGTAGAAGCTTATTTTTGCACAATCTCATTTCTTACCAGGCTAGAATGAATAGGTAACTTGGCAATATTTCTGACCAGGATCTCTGAAATGGACAACAAGGAATATTGACAGTTCAGAGGTGATTTAACATGGCCATCCCCAAAAAATTAATTATGTGGAATATTACATGGAAGAGATATCCTCACTGTCCTTTTTATTAATCTTAGATTTCTTTTGTCACTTTTCTGTTCATAACCCTGAGGACAGCATATCAATGTTCAAATTACCAGAACTAATTTAAAAAGAAAATCAGGGTTGGTAAGGAGAAAAAAAAAAAAAAAAANNNNGTTGTAAAGGAAAAAAAAAAAAAAAAAAAAAAGCTCAATAAAATTTACAGCATTATTCATCACACTATCAAACTTTAAAAATATTTATCTTTCTGATCTTCACATGTTCCTGTGTGCAGAAGACAAGTCATAGATTCTGCAAACTACCCAGTCTCCTAGATTATGAAAAATAATACTGGACAATCTGCTCTTGCTGCCTTCAGGAAGCCAAATAAGGAATTGGAGTACCTGAGAGCAGAACTACGCCCAAAACTACTCAGAGATAATGGCACAAGCAAAAAACAGGAAGAGTGAGGGAAAGCTACAAAATTTTTGATCTTTGAAAGTCAAAGAAAGTTTTATCATTCAACTGACTGCACCTAAATCCAGAAATTCAGTTTCTAAAATTTTATATTTCAATGAAAACACAAAACCAGAACCATTTATCAGTTTCCTTTACTACAGACAGGGGATTGGCAGTGTGTTCAGAATGATTTTATTTTGGTGTTCTTTATATGTGAGGTATCTGAACATGAAAACTGTAGAAAAAGAAAAAAAAAAAAAAAAGGTAGCAACTGTAGACAAATAAAAAGAAAGATAAGACAGGGAAACAAAATAACAGCTGATATATCAGTTCCTGATTGTGGTGGTAGGATCTGAATAAGAGATAACACAGTGGCCCACAGCGATGTAAGAGATGTGCCAGGCCAACATGATATCTAGAGGATGCACTGTGCAGGAACATTAAAATAAAGAGCTCTGGCTATCCCGCAGTATCTTCAATGCCTTTTGCACTATCTCTTAAGCTTCCTCACATTAATTAGTTAAATGTACTCATTGCACACATATTTTGCTTTCCAAGACAGATGTGTGCCTGCCTGAAGTTATATATTTATGTACAACAAAACAACCTGAATATACCTTTCTTGCTTTCTGAGAAACTATTTAGTTGGTAAATAGTTATTACCAAGAAGGGAGATAAACAGTTATAAATGGAAAATTCAGGTGAGGTTAAATGGTACTGTGGTTTTGGTCAAGTAAAACATTATTTGGATTATCTGGTAACAGACTCTTGATTTAAAGAAAGATATTTTATAAACGAAAAGTAGCATTTACCTATTGGTCAGGCACCAAACTGACAAATTTAAGGTGCTGTCTCTACTCTGTTTTTTTAGATGACATATCTTTCTTCTCCGAATTTTCAAATTTCTGTTACTGGATTAGATGTGGTTTTGTGTCCCAGAAGTTGCCTTTTGTATTCTTAAATTTTCTCTATCTCTGTAAAACCAAGATTTTGTCCTCTTTGGATTCGTACTCTTGCTGCACTTCCATTTGCATTTCCAAATTGACTGGTAATTCTTTGTAACTCCTCAAGTATGACAGCAAAACCCTCTCAACAGAAACCTAGCAGCATTCCCAATGTACATATCTGACATCTGGATTAATCCTTGAGTGACTTCACTCAATCCCATAGCTCAGCCCTCTTTGAACAGGAGATTGAACTAAAAACTACCTGAGATCTTTTCAGCCCAAATTACTTCATAGTCACAAGGGTTCAGACACGTGTTCTAAATGTTTTAAAATAATATACCTGCAGGAGGAAGAAAATAGTGTCCATGGATAACAGATTAAATATTCAGATTCAGTGTTTGTCTGTGTTCAAGAAACTCACATTCAGATCATGTAACTGTTGCAGGAGGGTGTGAATAGACACAGCCTACTTGAAATAAGATTTGTCCATGTTCACCTGGGACACACAACACAGAGACGTGTTCTGAGAACAGGAACGTATCCATTTTTCTCAAGGAACTATAATTTAAAACTGAAAGCACCCATATTCTTTTCAAAAAAGAATAACTTTTTTGTTCTTGCAACAGAAGTGGCATTTGCACACACTCAACACTGATAAAAGTTTCCTTTTTGAGAATAAGCCTTTTACCAAACTCTATCCAAAAAGGATGGAGTCTTTTTGGATATGACTCGGTCATGTCCTTTATAATCATTTACCATCCCATTTTAGGCCTTCACAGGAAGTCCATTTACTTATTCTGCAATATTCCTATTGGAGAACAAGGATATTCGTTAGCTAACCTATTTTTAAAGCAGATCTACCCTTTCCATTTCCTTTGGACACACAAGTCCAACAATGTCAGAAAAAGAACTAAATTTAATAGTTAAAAATATTAATTACAGCAGTTAGTCCATAATTTTAAACCAACAAAAATTTTAGAGTTTCAAGCAAAGCAAAAGAAATTTTAGACAATCATAATCTCTGGTAGAAGTAATAGAATATGAAAAAGAAGAATATGAACAACTTCCTGATCAAACTAAGTCACAAGGTAAAGATGGCAAATATTTATGGTGAAAGTGGAAGTAACACAGATCATTAAGCTAATCAGACAAAATTATGAGCCACAAGATTATTTTATAGAAGAATTAACTAGAATGTCTTCTCTATATTCTAAAGCAGCAGCCCAGGGACAGACATTGGTTTATGAGACCCTCTGAGTGGTCTATAGCTGCCTTCACTGCTGAATTCTCTCTTTACCAGCCAAAGAGGAGGACTTGGCTGGCCATGGTTACGTTTCATTTGGGTCCTGTACGTGTGTGCTGTTGAAAGCAGCATCTTGCCTGTGGCAGCCGGTGAGGCAGGTCATGTCAGCATGCTCTGTGTGTGTTTGTTTGTCTCTGGACCTTGTGCTCAGCTCTGTTGCTGGTGGGACCTGCAAAAGGGAAAGTGGCAGCTCTGCCTGGGAGAGGCCCTAACGCGGTGCTGCCGCTCGCCCGACCCCCCTCAGGGGGAGCCTCGTTCTGCCGGGCGGGCAGAGCAATGCGCCCTTCCCGCCGCCGGTCCGGGCTCGGCTGGCTCAGTTCCAGAGCGGGAGAGCTCTCGGGATCGCACCCAGGGTCCGGGAAGCCCTCCGGTGTCACAGACGCTGGAGAGAAAGGAAAGGCGGAGGGACTCTTCGGTGGTGAAAAGCAGGAGTTTATTTCCCCCGCACGGGAGCGAGGAGCGGGGGGGAATCGAAGAGCCAGGAGCGGGGTGTTACAGAGTATCTTATACCGGGGGAGAGGGGCGGGGGATACCCGGGAACACACCAACTGGGGTACAGCACGCAGACAGACTGACAGCACATGAACCAGTAACAGTAGCAGGGCGAGGAGAGGGGCAGCAAGGAGCCAATGAGGAACTCTGCGGCAGAGAAGGTTCCGGTGCACGATGCAGTGTGAGAAGAGCCAGCGAGGCTGCAGGGACTAACATAGGTAGGGAAAGGGATTTTGGGACGAACACAGCTTCTCACCCTAAGTGAAAGGAAAGAGAGATGCCTCAGGAACGCTGCCTGAGCCTGCTGAGGTAACCCAAGTGATCTTTGAATCACCGCTACAAGGCCCCAGGACTCTGGGGAGCCGGGCTGGGCTCCAGCAGCTGGGCAGGAGGAACCTGGGCTAGAGGACGTGGCCTCACTTCTTATTTCCACTGGTCTAAAGCGCTAAGCAAAACCAAAAAATGGTGTAACTTCAAAGCTGCGTAATTAGGCTTGCTGTGGCTGTTTGTCAGTCATGTGGAGTGCTGTGATGCTCGTTGAGTGTTGTAAATGGATGAATGGGAAGTTATGAGTTCACACATCCTCTGTCTGGCAGGCTTTTCCACACTGCTTGAGAATATTGATTGCAAAAACCTATTTTTCAGCTCTTTTCCTCAAGTTTCTGAGAGACATTACTCTTTTCAAATAAAAGGCTCTCTAAAAAAATCTGTAATACTTGCACTCAACTGACAGGGAGGGTGGTAAGAAGCAGTAAATGTGACAGTGAAAGAAAGAAAGCGACCACTCTGGTTTTTTGTTTTGTTTTGGTTTGGTTTGGTTTGGTTTGGTTTGGTTTGGTTTAGTTTTGATTTTGGTATGGTTTTGGTTTTGGTTTTGGTTTTGTTAACTTGGGACAATTTTCTTCATGTATTTTTTCCTTCTTTTATGGAAGAAAAATAAATAACATCCATATAAGAATTTCCAGCAATATCTTGCAATGGTGTTTCCAAATCAATTGTAGTACAACCGCCTAAGAAGAGGAAGTTGGTGAATTTTCTGCTACACTTATGTGTGAGTTACAGCCCAAAACCCTGGGACATGCCATTAATAGATACAGGAGAGAGATGGGTTGATCTGATTAATTCACCATAGAAATTTCAGATTTACAATGGATGATGGTGAATTTTTTTCGTTTTCATTCCTACTTAATAACTCCTATATTGCCCCTTAGGTTAGCAGTATGGAAGACAGGAATGCTCTGATTTGTCTCAAAAGTAAAGTCATGAGATAGTCAAAATAAGGCAATGGAGATTTTGAAGACAATCCTCTGTTTGAGGGACAAGTATGACATTTCTTCCAAGATTTTTGATTAGAACTAGAGACAATAAAATGCTGTTTTATTTGGGACATTGGTCTCGTTTCTCCACCTGCCCACTGTACCTACAAGTCTAGTTAGGGGCTACAGTGGGCATAGAAAATAGCCAGTGCTCCAAGGGCTATGCAGGCTATAAAATGTCTTATAAAATATTTTTAAAATATTTTATCTACTAGAAATCTATATATTTTTTTCATTTTAAAGAAGTAATGTTTATATTTAGCATAGCACAAAGAGAACTCGGTCTTTGTTATATCCTTTTCTTAGCTGACGTGACTGAAGAGGGAGAAAGTAAACCTGAACTTCCTGACAGACTTTCTCCTGTACACAGCTTTTCCTTCCAGTGTATTTTGTAACACAGTGCCTCTTCCGAGGCCAAATCCATTAAATATTTTTTCTTTCAAAAAATAACCAAAGATCAAATCCCTGAGATCATTACACATCCTATGTTGCCTGGGTTCCGTCCCAGAATGTCTGTAAGTAGTGGACATCAAAGTCCTTGAAAATGGTTATTTGCAATAAGTAATTGGCAATTTGACCTTTCACTTCAAAATTGCTTGTCATTTTTTACCACAGATCCATGAATGTCACTCTCCACGTCATTTCAGTCTCTCATTATGACTAGTGGGTGGCATGTCTGTAAACAGCTTTCTATACTCTGGGTTTCCATTCCATTCACTCTGAGGTATATAAAATGGCTAAAAAATTCTGAACCAGTTGTGCAGTTAGTGATTTAAAACAAAACAAAAAAAATCCTCTAAGTCTTTTTCCCCCTTAGAATCTTAATTTAATCTAAGTTTTGATGGCTCAGACATTCAGTTCAAAATGTTTTCGTTAACTATGACCTCTGCTCCCTAATTTCAACACAAACTTTCTTTGCCGTGATTGAAACTTGAATTGCCTTTAGTGAGAAAATTCTTTCCAAGAACAAAATTATAAAGAGATGTGAACATTATTTCACATCATCTCACTGCATTCTGAGGCATTTGGTGTGAAGCCTCTGTGCTTTCCCAGTGTAAATGCTGCATGTTGAATTGGATGTTTCAATCTGCACTGAAGCAAGAACAGAAATATTAAAATCTGGCCATTAAGATTGAGCACTGTTTTCGTTCTCCTTTTTAGTATTTTGTACAACATAAAAACTAAAGTGATACCCTGACTTCATCCCACCACAGCAGTCCCCAGTTAGTCAACGGCTGCTGAGTCTGATTATGAAATGTGGTTAAAAGCTCACCTTAGGGAAGACAAATGGTAGATTGAAACTTCTATACTGAGGATGAGCCTTTCCCTGATACCTCAGCTTTGGGCTGTTGAATGAAAGGAGTGCGCTGTTAGTGTCACCAAATTTCAGTCTTCTACTTCTTTGTTCCATGATTTAAATTACATCTCAAATGGAAATCATGCATTATATTATTGTTGTTCTTCTTGTCGTAATTGTTGCTGTTGTTGTTAAATTTGAAAGAAAAATCTGCTTCTGCCCACAAGGTTTCTGTGCCGTTCAACTGCTGGAATAAAATAATTCTTGAAAAAAGATACCACTCACCAACAAAACCCCAAGAAAAGAAGATTTAACATAACATAATGCAGTTTGTTCCAAGCCCTAAGTAAGACTCAACTGAATAGCACAGGACAGACAGTGCATTGATCTTTCTGATCTCCATTAAAATAGGGGAAAATATTCCAGAATTATTGCCTTCAAACTACTTGCAGCTGCACAGGCTCTGTGTGCCATACAGTAAAGGCTGAGGTTCACACATAAACAGAATTTAATACTCAAGGTGATGGTTTTTCAGAGACATTTGGATTGTGCAGTATAACCTCACTTACACTGATATCCTTGAAAAAGTGCTCACAAAGTATTTGCTCATCCAAGTGACTTAACTCAGATGCATGTCCATCCCAGCTGTGGTATCTGACTACCAAAGAAACAGAAAAGATACAGATCGATGTGTTTAATAAAGATATCCCTGTAGGATAAAGTGTTCCATGAACACATAATTTTTCTTTTTTATTTTTTTAAACTTGAGTAGTAAAGGGTGAATTTGCTATGAAAACCAGATCTCCTTTAAAAAAAAACATGCATTAAACTACGTGCGGGAAAAAAAAAGTGATACACTGAGTTATCATTTAAAATTTTATATATTGATATATAAAATAAGTAAAATGAAACCCTTTTGGACACATTCCACAACACACATGTAACCACTGGTGATTTTCTTGAGAGCTGAGTCTTTTCATGGAACTGGTGCTTCAAATCTAATGTGAGGAGCAGACTTAAAAGGGTTAGTTCTGTAATGAGTACATTTAGTACTTATCTTGTTTTCTTGCTAGAAACATCAAAGATGTCCAAGTATTTTAGTCAAGCATGAGGAAATGATTCAGAAATGAGCCTAAAACCACTTCAATATCTACTCACATCTATTTGCATATGTAATAGCTTCATAGGCATTAGAAAAATAATGTCTTACATAATTTTGTCACAAACTGTGGTGTTATACGATTTTATAACACAGTATATATCACATGATCATTTCTATTAATTACGTCATGAAATATATGACACTCTGTGTTGAAAAATATTTTGTAGCAAATCTTTTAAATGAGAGTTTTAAAATGAGTTCACTTAAGGTCTTTTTCTTTAGTCAGGACCTTTTTTTTTTTTTAATCTGGTGAGGGATGAAAATGCAGATTTGAATGTAAAAAAGCCCCTTGGAAAAAAAGAGAAGGCAAGGGGAGAATATTCATGGAGTAAAAGTGGCCATGTCCTGGGGAGTGGTGTTCACAGGAGAGAGATGTGAGGACGATTTCACCTTGAAGGCAATGTTTCTGAGGCACATCAGATGCAGGGATGGGCATCCACGTCAGCACAGCTCCTGACAGAAGCCACCCATCTCTTAATCTGTGTTCTGTCTCTAGAGTGGCCCGGAATCAAGCTGACATAAATGAAATGGCAAATTCATGCAAAGAAGCAAAGGTCACAGCAAAAGGACTCCGAGAGGCCACACAGCTATGGCAAGGATGAGTCTGGATTAAAGTGCAAGCTGCTGTCTCTCAATATGCAGATCTGGTCTCTGGCCCTGAGAGCCAAGGGAAAAGCACAGGTCAAAGACAAGATAAACCTTGTTTTCCACAGCTCCATCTGCCTTCTGGGAGCAGTTGCTTCCCAAACTGCCTCCTAACAGTGCTGAGGTAGGGACTGTGAGGATGAAAGAATCCTGTCTGGACGCCTGAGGGACCAAAAGAGCAGGGCTAATTCCCTTCCCAGAGAGTTCTGTCTGCCTTGTCTCATCTGTGCTGTTATTGGGGTACAAAGTAACCACACTGCCTGTTTTACTCCATGTGGGTGAATTGCCCACTCCTCATTTCTACAGGTAATGTGAAGGTGACAGAATATTGCTACAGCCTTCAATCAAGCAGAGGAGAAGAACTAAGTCCCTTATGGAGATTGGCTATTCCCAGCACAGGTCACACAGACCTGCATTGCTTTGCAAAACCTGATGCCTTGCAATTAAGAAAAAAATGAAAAGAAAGGGAAGGACAGAAATATCTAGATGTTTGTTGTGATTCAACAGTGATGTGGAAAGCCTTCTTTAACAACAGATCATCTAACTTTGCCAAGAAAATGATTCACTCCTATATGTTCAAGGAATATTTATTAGAATAAATGAACTCAAAATATTACCTTATTTTTAGGACCTTCATATTGCTATTATTTTCCCATATAATTTTGCCTCTGTTCTACTTTCTATTTTCCCCTTATTTTCCTGTGTCCCTGAATAATTTTGTCTGTCTGCGTTCTCTCCTAGTTTCCATTTTCAGAGCCTGTCCTAGATGGGTCACAAAACTCAGACACATAATCCTTTGCTATGTGAGCAAGGTCAAAATTAAGCAACATAAATTTTCTGTGATTAGAATTAGTTTCCATTGCTTCAGGCCAGACCTCTTGAGGGCAATCAAAACCATTAAAATGAGTTGATGCAAAATTAATACTATGGAAGAGGATTTTCTTTTTTAAATCACCAAAGTCTTTATTTTGAAACTCCCCACTGCCTTCTATCAACCTTTTGCATCCTTCTCCTGAATTTAGAGCATTTGTAAAGAATCAGCAATGATATTCTTTAATTCACTGATACACAGGGGGTTGACTCTAGTTCTATTCTTGTTAAATTGTTGTTTTCTCTGTCCAAGGAAGTAAGTGAGACTCATTTAACCCTTGGAGTGAAAATAGTGCACAAAGGTATCAGAATGACATCCCCTAGAAGTGCTAAATTCCAAATTGCTCCCCTAAATCAAGAACAACAGTTTGAAAGCATTCCTCAATGCCTACCACTTTCCTAACATGGATCTTCTGATCCCTTTTGACCAAGTAACACGCAGGGCTCTAAACGAGCAGAAGACTTGGCAGGGAGAGGGACACTGCTGTGAAGTGCTGTATCACCACTGTTTGCTGCCTTCTTTCAGCCTCTGCATTTTCTCTTGTTCCAATCTCCTACTGTGTCATATTTTGTCTTTAAACATTATTACACTAATCCTGCTATTCACATGCTGGTACAGTCATGTTGAGTCCTGTTGAATCCTGTGGGACCACATACCTCATGTTTACTAATGGGGATTTTGATTAAAAACTAAATGGGACAACCACGAGGAAGTAATCCTGGCTCCAGTGACAGGGAGAAAAAAAAGTGATGGGAATTTAACCATTGCATTTCATGGAGTCCAAGTCTCTTCTCACCAGGTAAGAAGGATGATCTCAGGACTGCATACAGACATGCATATGCACCAATATTTGCTGGAGGACACCCAGCTGGAGAGCAGCTTGGCAGAAAAGGACCTGGGGCTCTGCTAAACCCCAAGCTGGACATGAGCCAGCAAAGTGCCCTTGCTGCAAAGGAGGGGAATGGAATCCTCTGCTGCATCAGATAAAGTATTGCCAGGAGCCTGAGGGAGGGGATCTCTCCCCTTTATTCAGATCTGGTGAGGCCACACGAGGAGTGCTTTACGTGAGGCTTAAAGGACCAAGTGCAAGGTGCTGCACCTGGGTCAGGCAACCCCTGGTGTCTGTCCAGGCTGGGGCATGAACAGATCAGAGCAGCCCTGGAAGGACTTGGAAGTGCTGGTGGATGAGAGGCTGGACGTGAACTGTGGGTATTCACTTGCAGCCTGAAAAACCCAGCGTGTTTTGGGCTGCATTCAAAGCACTGTGGGCAGCAGGTGAGGGAGGGGATTCTGCCCCCCTTCTCTGCTGTGGTGAGACTCCACCTGCAGTGCTGCATCCAGCTCTGGGGCCCCCAGCAGAGGAAGGACATGGACCTCTTGGAGTGAGTCCAGAGGAGGCCACCAAGATTATTAGAAGATTGGAGAACCTCTCCTATGAGGAAAAGCTGAGGGAATTGGGGTTATTCAGCCTGGAGAAGAGAAGGCTTTGGGGTGACCTAATTGCAGCCCTTCAGTACCTGAAGGGAGCCTACAAGAAAGATGGAGGGGACTATTTACCAGGGCTTGAAGTGAGAGGACCAAAGGGAATTCTTCAGACTGAAAGAAAGTATGTTTACATTAGAAAATAGGAAGAAATTCTTTACTGTGGGTGTGGTGAGGCACAGGCTACCCAGAGAAGCTGTAGATGCCCATTCCTGGAAGTGTTCAAGGCCAGACTTGCTGGGGCTTGGAGCAATCTGGTCTAGTGAAAGGTGTCCCTGCCCATGGCAGGGTGGTTGGAACAAGATGATCTTGAAGGTCCCTTTCCAATCCAAACCATTTTGTGATTCTATGATATAAAGAAGGAGAGAAGGAATGAAGGAAGGAAGGAAGGAAGGAAGGAAGGAAGGAAGGAAGGAAGGAAGGAAGGAAGGAAGGAATGTAAATGCACAAAGCCATGTTCATTTCATGATAGGAAGAAAAAATAAAATGAAAAGGCAAAAAAATTTGTTGAAGATATCCATGAAATCGAAATTCCTTTTGTTGAAAATCCCCCATATCTTTAGGATCTCCAAACTCAACAAAAAGTTATGTTTTACTCTTTCCTATTAAAAGATTCCTTTGTAAATCCTTCAGGCTGGAAGCTGGAGGAACCCATTTGTGGTCCAAAGCAAGTTCTGGATAAAAAACAGGTTCCTTGGGCAGCAACTTCCCTTCCTCATTGGAAATGCTATGACATAAAGGATTTGACTTCTGCTTCCAATTAGTCTGAAGGGAAATGTTTGATGCATTTCACAAGATGTGGGAGTATTTTTAGATCAGAGACCTCCATCGTGGCAGCTGCCAGCACCTTTTGACAAAAAATTGATAATATTTTGACATCTGACATCTAGACAGACAGACAGGCAGCTGCAGTATCCAAACACGATTTTGAGTTGATGTGACACTTGCAGATAAGGGCATCAACAATGATTTGTGAGTTGATTCATATTCACTGAAACTATGACTGTGCCAGACATCTGTTGACACGAAGAGATCTTTTCCCCCCTGTTACAAAGCACTCTGTTTCCTTTCCAGATTAATGCATTATCCTAAACTTCTTTAGGCAGCAGGACCAGAACGTTCAGTAGATATGTTTAATGTGCTAGAAGAATATATTCTGCCAGAGTGAAAGCCTGAGAGAGGCAAGGCTGACACAACTGCATGTGCCCAGGTCCAAGCAGGAGTGAGGCTGACTGTGCATTCCCACAGGCACAGGTGAACAGAGCACACCTGGACACCATCCATGCTCAAATGTACCTGGCTGATACACAGGTCACACATACAGAGCACTCACCTGAACACACAGCACCAAACCCCTCATCCTGCTCTCCTCTCTGGATGAGCAGGATGGAGGCCTCTATATGATAATTTAGAGACCTAAATCCATACAAGGTGGATCCCTCCAGCGGTGGAGCTCAGGTATTCAGCTTCCTCAGTAGCTGCCCTTGGGTCCCAGCCTCTCCAGTTGCTGGCACCTGGATGTACAAAAAATGTCAGGAAGAGGGGCTGGGCAGGGTGTCTCTTCCTCTGAGTCCCTAAATTGTGTTCCCACCTGTGATTGTGCAGATGGGACTTTGGTGGGCTGATGGCTCCTGGGATGGCTCTGGGAAAAGGTAGGGCATGGTCAGGTGTAGTGAGGTGTGGGTTGGCCTCTTCTCCCAGGTAACAAGTGACAGGACAAGAGGAAACAGACTCAAGTTACAACAAGGGAGGCTTAGATAAGATATTAGGAATTGGGTTTTTTTTTAATTGAAAGGGTTGTAAAGCATTGGAAGAGATTACCCAGGGAAGTGGAAGTCACAATCCCTGGAAGTGTTCAAAAGCCTTGTGGATGTGGCATTTGAGGGCATGGTTTAATGGAGAAAGTGGTGGTGGTGCTGGGTTGAGGGTTGGGCTCAATGATCTAAAATGCCTTTTCCAACTTTAACAATTCTATGATCTTGTGATATTCAGTCTCTGCTCTTCATATCCTGGATCTCATCAAGGTTGAGGTGATCTCATTTTTTATACCATATCTATAAGGCTGTTGTATGACTTATATGTATGTCATATTTCATACATACACAGTTTTTATAGTGGGCATGAAGAGCATGCAGGAAGAAAGGTTTTTAAAGGGCAGCAGCATCTTAATATTAATGAAGTCACAGAATGTTTTCTTCTGTAGCTGTAATTCAACATTTTTTATGGGTCTTTTTCCCTCCTGCTATTTGTAGCATATTTTTTTTTTCTTTGCAAAAATATGTGACAGGCTTCACTTGAGGAAATTTGACAGCCTAAGGTATGCCAGAGGCAGGCATCACTACTAGAAAGAGCATCATTTTGGAAATTTGAATATATTAGACAGGCCAGAGTAGTCAAAAAAGAAAATATACAGAGATGGAATGGAGAGAGAGTTTCGGGATGCATGTGGGAGATGGCCTTAGAAACATTAGGGGAAGGGAAGAGCAGGACACTCTCACATCTTCTCTCCCATTAATCACTAACACCTTGGCATGAGTCTCACAATCAGACTGCTCTTGTCTTCAGATCTCCATCAGTCTCCTGTTACTACTCACCTCTTTTTCAGCTCACACTTTCCTTCCAGCACGTTTTGTGAGTCACAGACCTGATTGCAACAGAAACGGGATGTGAGGAGGGAGAGCTGGGCAGAGGAGATATAAAAATGATGTGTTTATCTCTAGTTTAACTCAAGAAATTAAGGGCACATAAGATGATCACAGACAAATTGTAGGACTTGGCAGATGTCGTAGCTGCCCTCATTTAGCTTGCTGCCTGTTGGATCAGACAGGACAGCTCAGAAATGGTGAGAACTGGGATGGTTCAGTTCTCCTTAAGGAAGAGCACCCCCTTCAGTTGCTGTATTTGCATCCCCACTTCATGTTTCTCTATCTTTCAGCAGATCTCATTCTCCCAGCCCCAGTTTTAGAAGTTATCCTTTTCCTCAACTGACACTTAAGAAAAATTCAGCACTATAAGTAATTGCATAATCTTATTGAAGCTCTGATTTTTTTTTTTAATTTTGCTCCCTAAAAAGCAGTTGGCTATGCATATATAGAAATAAATTAAAGGGAAAAAATAATATTCTTCAATAAATATTCTCCAAGCCAGCTAGATTATTTGTATTGACTAAGTATACTTCAAATTCTTGATAGAATATATATTTTTAAAAAGGCAATAATAATGAAGTAAATGGCATGAGGTACTTAATCCTGTATTACTTTCCAATTTTCTAAGGCTGGAGTGAGATTAACTATGAGAAACACAATAGGTTGTTGTTTTTTTTTTAAATAGATGTGGAAGGTTCCCTGCCCATGGCAGTGGGGTTGGAACTAGGGGATTTTTAAGATTCCTTTCCAAACCCACATCATTCTATAATTCTATTATTCTATGTATTTATGATCTCACCAAACATTGCTCTCCATTATACAAATAAACACTGTGGGTATTTGCTGTAGTTTTGTGTTTATGTTCCAGATAAATTAAAGACCATTTTGACAGGAGCTCCAGGTCTTCTGACAATCATACACTCTTGATTAATCACATGTAGTGACCAAAAAGCATGTGGAGTGAAGTCATTTCATAGCAATCACTACCCATTACTTAAGAACACTTTGACATACTGCCTCGTCTGTCCCATCAGAGACCACAGGGTGAGAGAGAGAAAGTTCATTCTGATATGTGTTACAAGATCTGGTGAAAATCACTGGCATATAGGACAGGGCCATAGAGATAAAACATTAGCAGAGAAGCTTGTATTTCCTCTTTATACAAGCAGTGGGAACTGATGAAGCTGTAGCAGTAAAATATCTGGTTTTGAATTAATAACCATTCCTTCTTTCATGGCAGTGTGAACTATTCCCCTCCCATGACAATCAGGTGCAGGATTCAGACTTACCTGTTAGTTTCACTGCTGGAAGAATTCTTGGCCTAAACCTGAGGTCCTTTGTAATCTACACAAGGCTCTGACACCCAGGCACAGCCTCACATCCTGCAGTCCTCACAACCGCTTGTCCCACACAGTTGCTTCAGTGTCATGCAAATACAAAATCCTCGGTTTCCCATAATGGCTCTTTCATCCAACAGGGAGGGAGTTACAAGTCTTCTAATCTTGTGGTCAAACACCTTTCCTGCCCTCCTTCTCCCACCATCTCACAACCCTCCTATTTGTTGGAGATATTAAATATTACTGGGTCAAGTATACAGGATCTCTTCACTTCACCCCTTAACTGATTATGGCTTCATTTTCTCCTTGAGTAGATCCCACTTCATGATCGCAGAAACAGAATCACAGAATCACGGAGTGGGTAAGGTTGGAAGGGACCACAGTGGGATCATCTAACTTCAAGATGTTTAGACGCACATATTTCACCAGGGAAGTGGTCTGGTATAGAGAAAAAAAGGGATAGGACAAGGTGAAACAAGCTCACATGCAAAGGAGTGGTAACAGGGGATGAAAGTGAAAAGAATAAAAGAAAAAAGGGATGTCATTGGGTTGTCACTCAGGAGGACAGCTCTCAGAATAATGTAAGTGTACCCATTTCCAGGCATTTCAGGGCTGGATGCTATTGAGCAATCTCTAAATGCACATTGTCACTGAGGTGGCTCTTCAGAAAAAAAAAAAAAAAACGAAAAGTAATTGGTGCTGTGGGTGAGGTTTGATTTGGCAGCACCCCATGCAAAACCTCACAGAGCAGGCACCCTGTGTGCTGGCAGGCCTAAAGGAGATGGCCAGGCAGGACTTCACTCAGCTCCCACCCCAGCATAAAAAGGCATAGGAGAAAGGGAGTGAATTAGGTCTGATGTAACCAACTAATTCCTTTTACTCTGTACTAGTAACATGAAGGCATCTGGGAAACTTCTCGTATTGTACTTTCCTTTCTTCAGTGATGAAGACAGTGGTACCTTTCAGTTCATTCAGCAATGACACAATCCATCTGACAGTGTTTGTATGCATATATATTTTTATATATATACACACACACATATATATATATACATATGTTTTATGTACTTGGAGAAGGCAGGAACAATTTTCTGAGGAAATATTTTTTGACTTCATGTATATATTCCATTATATTCATTTGTTGACTTCATGGGTATGCCCCAAATATTAAGCATGGGAACATACATTCCTTATTTCCACCGCTAAAAACTTCAAAGTAAAGGTTTGCTTGATTACTGGCTAGATTTTTTTGTCAAATCCTAAATGAACTATTAACCTCTCAGCTTTCACAGGAGTTGCTGGAATTGATAGGATCTGGTTTGCCACCCACAGATCGTGTGCAATTTGTATCAAAATGGAACATATTTAAGGAGAGCTGGAGTGGAACTAGCAGTGATGTGTCTGGCATTTTGTAATCCTGCCATTGGCTATACCTTCTGACAGTGTATCACAAGTTTAATCATATTAAAGCAGAAAGCAGAAAATGTCAGGAAATACTGAGATGGCTTAGCTGACAAATGGCAGACAGCCGGGGAAAGGGAGAGGGGATTTCACTTCTCAGTGGTTGGCCATCATTGTATAAGCAAGAAATTCTCACAAAACTTGCCCTTATCCCCTCTAATAAACAAAATCTAGGGAGTATGAGTTCTGCAGATAAAACAGATATCAGGATGCAGAATCTGATCATTCAGTTTCCTGCTTAGAGTCATAGAATAACAGAATGGTTTGGGTTGAAAGAGACCTTAAATATCATCCAGTTCCAACCCCCTGCCATGGGCAGGGACACCTCCCACCAGACCAGGTTGCTTCAAGCCCCATCCAACCTGGTCTTGGACACTTCCAAGGATGAGGCAGCCACAGCTTTTCTGGGCAGCCTGTGCCAGGGCCTCACCATCCTGAGAGTGAAGAATTTCTTCCCAGTGTCATCGCCCAACCTTTGCTGATAGGAGGGGTTTCTCCGACCCAGGTGCAGCACCTTGCACTCGGTCCTGTTAAACCTCATGAGATTCCTATGGGAATGCTTCACATACACACTGGTTTCTGAGAAGCCAATCTAAGTGCAAAGGAAGCACCCATTGTTACGAAACACGAGTTGTAAAATTTCCTGGGGAAAGGTTTTCTTTCCTCCACTTCTCTTGTCTCATGGAGAATAAACAAGGAATTAAGAGAGAAAGAAATGCAAAAGGACTCTGCACACATTCTTGTAAATGGATAGATTTTGGGAATGCCTGTTTTTTGATTCAACTCAGCACAGTTGAAAGTCAGTACAATAAATGCTTTTCAGGGTATACTTAAAGCTGTCCTGCCAGATAATCACTGCTGGGGTTGACAGCAGCAAAAGTGTGGCACTTAATCACATCCAGCTGGTACCTTGTCTCCAGTTGTCTCTGGTGTTGTACGTTCCTTCAACACAATATTTTGAAGAAACTGTTAATGGCATGTAAAACAGGTCATGAACTTCATGAATTTCACTGAATATAATATGGTATCACCCAGAGAAGCTGTGGATGCCCCATCCCTGGAAGTGTTCAAGGCCAGGCTGGATGGGGCTTTTGGCAGCCTGGTCTAGAGGAAGGTGTCCCTGACTATGGCAGGGGGTTGGAACTGGGGGGTCTCTCTTCCACCCCAAACCACTCTATGATTCTATGGTTTTATGATAATAGGTGAGGTGGACCTGTTTAAAAGGTAAAAGAGTTTCAAGGAGCAATTATTAATGTTGAGGCTGAATGAGGACCTAGTGGTGATATCCTATAATTTCTGGTAAAAAATATCAATGATGCAATGTTTGACAAATGTGTAAAACCAAGATGGAAAAAGAATGAAGCCATACACCATGTTGCAGACCACTTGCACATTTGCAAGCTGATGAACAAGGTCTTGGAATGAAGTATTAGAAACGGCTTTTAAATTATGGAAGTAGCTAGTTGAATCAAGATTTCAAATTGCTGTTGTAGCAAAGGGGACTGACTTGAACCCAGAATGCATTAACTGAAAAACATCAATAAGAGTAGAGAAGTAGTAGTAAGATCATTCTGGAATTGATTTAATGTCTACATATAAAAAAAAAAAAATGGCCAGTCACAGAAGGCTTAAAAATAACTTTGAAATTTCATTGATATTTAGGAAACTTGAGTTATAGGCAAATACTTTGAAAGCCTGAGCTCTACACTTCACCCATGAACACTCGACAATGAAGTGAACATTTACAAAGTGAAATAAATGGGTGGGTGGATAAGCTGGATCTGAAATTACATGAGCTAAGAGCAAGACACTTTCTTTTTAACAGGGATGGTGTCAGGGCAAGGAGGATTTTCCTGACTTGAAGCCTTTAAATCAAGATTGGGGTTTTTTTTTTCCATTTTAAATATACCTTTTTTTTTAACTAGACATTATAGACTCAGAGGAGAAATTTCTATTTCATATCATCTGTGCTATACAAAGATGAAAAAGGAAGGTCACCACAGTCCATTCTTGACTTAATATATAGACCTGTATGAAATCAGGGGCCAGTGAGTAGCTGGATTTTGGCCAGCTGATGCAATTCTATCCAGTGTTAGTGACCCAGACTCTTCCTGCTCGCTGGCAAGCTGGTTATAGTAACTCCCTCTCTGAAAACTGCAGCTCCCAGCAATCCCTCATTTCTATCACCTGGGTAAAAAATGTGCTTGAAATAGCAGAATAGGTGCAAGGAAAGCTTTTTAATTTTTTTTTGAATGTTCTTGGATGAGGCTGCAGATTTTCCCACACTACCATCATGGCAAAAATGTGCAGTCATTTTTTTAGCAGTGATAAATATACTTGTAATTATTAATTGCCATTCTTAGACTCTATCTAGTCCCCATGGCCAGGTGAGCACCTTAATCCCAGATTTGACTGCAGGCTCCAGACACCTTTTCTCTTCCAAACACGACATCCACAAAAATCCTCTGTGCCTTGGTTTCCACTGGGAGGGAAATCCAAATACCTGTCCATAAAAGGGACCAATGACAGGAAAGGAGGGAAAGAAAATCTCACCAAGGAAACAGAATCTAAAAATCCAACTTCACAAAAGATTCTATGATTGCAAGTCTCAATAGAGGCTACACTGCCTCCACTTACCCTGCACCACATTGTTCTTTTGTGGCTCAAAAAACTTTGGGAAAACTAGACTCTTCCTATCAAAGCTGAGAATTTTTTCCCCTTCAGTGCAAGGAAGAGTACCTGAGAAAGGAATTTCCAACTTACAGAAATTCCTTATAATATCCTTACAAGTGCTGGAGGTATTCCTGGAATAGCAAAAAGCTGTCTGGATGAGTGTTTTGGTACACATAGGAAGAGTAATGCAGATATTATCCTCACACCCCCATTTATTTGAATAATATAGATTATTCACTGTCCAATTTGGTGACCCTCAGTGTCCCACTCAAGCTGCTGCTGTCGCTCACTCAGACAGCCATTCGGCACTAATGACACAACTTCAATTTAGACCCACTTTTCAAAGACAACGTGCCTGTATCAGCCTCTCCTTGGTGAATAATTTTGGTGTAAATTTGAGAATCAGAGTTTTTTTGAGGTTACTGAAATGCAGATTGTTCTGGTGCTGTCACAGAATTTGGGAAGAATTTGTTAATAATTTTGAGGGAAAATATTTAGATTTCAAGTATTTTACTGTGTTCTTAAAAAGAGACATTTGACACAACCCACCCCCCAAAAAACCCCCACAAAACA
>VZTG01003872.1:548490-558788 GCA_013397845.1 Melanocharis versteri
CAGCCAAACAACACCAAACCCTGAAATGAGGAATACTCAATTATTTGCATAACAAAGCTGTATTAAAACTAACTGACTAAAATCCTAACACAAGAATCACATATTACATCCTGAGGGGAAGAAAAAAGTTGACAATAAAAAATCCCCACTTAATATTTTCATATTATTTGAATTAAGAAATGATAATTTCTGCTACGAACCTGTGAAATAACAGAAGTGATGCAGGGGCCCAGAAGTTGAACACAAGAAGAGGTATCAAAAACTTGGTACACATGCTGAGTGTGCTAAGAATACTCAAGGTCACAAAGTTTTAAATCACCATGAAGATGTGTAGTTCATTACCTGACTGTCTCACAAATTCAGCCACCTGAACAAGGTTTCATCTGGCAGCTGTTGCTCTGAACAGAAGCAGGAATTAATATGGAAAGCACCTGTTACAACACTGGTGCCTTATGGAGCATCAATGGAGAATCTACAACTAAAGAATTAAATCTCTCCTGTCTAATTTATGACTTAAATGTTTTGCTTTTCCATTAAGGTAATTGCTGTTGTCTTTTATTCTAGGAAAATGCAGCAGAAAAAGACATTTACTATATACGGCAAAATTTGCCCCTTACAAAGTAATAATGATGGAAATTTATAGGTGACAAAAGAAAAATGTCCTTTATATCATTTAAGGCCATGAAAGCTATCATATGGTGAGGAATAAATCTATGTCTCCAAAGTCTTGGCCCCGTGCTTTGACCACATGAGCAAACAGCTCTGAGGTGAAAGTCTAAAGCCACGATGAATACTTTGAGGTCCATAAAAGTGTTTAAATAATGAAATAAGGTGAACTACTCTGCAAATATCCTTATGGAAAATGCTCAGCAATACAAATTCTGTCTGAAAGAGACACTTCATTATTAGGTGGACAACAAGATGCATCCAGGGATTTATAGAACTGTTGCTCTCTGTTTTCCGTATGCTGCCTGAAAGTTGGGATGATGAACACATTATGCAGCAAGATAAAAATGTAGACAGAAAAACAACAAGCTTTGGCTTCATCTGATATAAAGCAATAAAAACCTTTTGGAACCAGAGGTTTAAAACTGACTACCTCTTGCTGTAGATATATTTTATGTCTGAGTTTAATTTCCTTCTCACATGCACTTTTACTTACACAGTTGTAGGCATCTCATAAACAATATGTTGTGCAATTTATTAGAACAGAAAATACTTGATACAAATATTTGCAGTAAATAACCAGATACTTTACTCGCTGGGAACAAGTTACAGATATTTTAATTTCTTCCTGTAAAAAATATGTTTTGACTTGTTCTAAAGAGTTGAAAGCGGTATCATAGGTTAAACATTTCATCTTATAAAAGTTAACTATTCCAAGTAAGACTTAGAGAAAAGCTATGAAGCATGTTTTTAAAATGAGCAATATAATTTTTAATACATTAAGGGTAAATTTAATTTCTCTCTGTTTCGAGCTTTTTTTTTTTGGTACTCTTAAGGGATTCAAATCTATCCTGCTGATTTTCGTCCTGTTACAGAGAAATGACATTTATTATCTCACCAATAAAATGTGAGATTATTCTTTATTATTGGCCATGAATAAATTTGGAATGGAAATTAGATATTTTCTAACTATCACAGCTGTGAGGTCCTAAAAAGCTTTCCATCAGGATAGGGGAAAATAAAAAGCTGTCTTACATCTTAAAACAGGTATTTTTTCAATGAAGTGGAGGGATTGGATATTGTAGTTTTCTGTGATAGCATTGAGACTAGTTTTGGTAATCCAAGAGTTGTTTTTTGGTCTCTCTTCTGTTAAAGTAATCTAAAATATTTGTAAAACATTTCTAGAAGTCATAGAAACTATTTTCCTTACATATATTTTAATTTATAACAGACAAAATGAAAAAAAAAAACCCTCTATGAAATGGAACCTGTATATTTTAATATTGTTCGACAATGTTAATTTTAATCCCCTCAAAAAGAATTTAATAACTAATTTATTAGTTATTAACACATTTTCTTTATTTCTGGAGATAACTGTGTTGCTCTTCCCTCAAATATAAGTTCCATAAATTCAGGATGTATTTGTATCTCTATCTTACTATTCCTTTAGTACAAGTTATTGGGAAAGAAAAAATGTGTTCCAGTAAAGCAATAGCAATATATAAAATCAAATGAAAATATACAAATTTTCTAGGAAAACAGTCTTTTTTTATTTTCCTGGATTTTTTTCCTATTGGTCAGAATCACAAGGATGATTAGAATTTCTGACTCTTGAACAAATATGAAGTGAAACCTCTTCAAGCAGCTTAGATTTTTTACAAGTGATTAAGAGGTCATTGAACAGGTACATTTAAAGGCTTTTTATTTGAGTTTTTCGCGCTGCTAAGAATTGCTGAACTTAGTGAAATCTATTTAGTCGGATTCCACATATTATCATACTGTACCTGTATTAAGCATTTTATCACCTCTAGGTTGTGCATAGCAAACAGCTGACTTTTTAAAGTGGTACTTAAACTCATCAGTAAATCGTACAATATAAGTAGATTTTTGTCCATCTGCTAAACTATGGAGAGATGTCCCTGCAGTGTTCTATACACAACTATGTCCAAATTTAATTAAAAACTTCCAGCCACTGACAAAGCCTGCCACCATTATGGGCAATATTTCCTGTGTGCCCACCGAGTATCTTGATTAACATCCACTATTAATGTCTCTTCTTGTATTTTAATCCATTCTTTCTTCTACTGTCTGTGGTAGATACAAGAACTGATTTATTCCCACTCTATTTCTCAGTGATGTTTTTAGTCACTGAAGATTTTTCCCATTTAATTTGACTTACTTAATTCCTTCCTTACAATGGATTATGAATTTCTGATCACTCTTGTTCTTATTCCTATTATGTCCAGCCAGCTCACATTTTTCTTCAACAGTGATTTCTCAGTCTAGACAGAATTCTGGCTGCAGTGTGGGACGGAGGACTTCCTTCAAGATACCACTTCCACACCTGGACATACTTTTGCTTTTCTCTTGTGATATAGTTCACGTTTTCTGGACCCCAGGGTGCAGCAGTCACAACTAAATGTACCATTAAACTTTTTTTTTTTAAATAAAAGAAGAAAATCAGAAAAAATATAATATGCCCAACAAATCACTATTTCTATATTTCACTGTTTTGATATTTTGAAATGTAATTTCTGTGAAAGCAGACTTTCTTGGGTAAAATTGAATTCCAACCTATTTCTAATTCCCAATTTTCATGGGGGAAATCTTTATGTTCATATATGTTTGGATGTGACGTTCATAAAAGAATCCAGAACTCTGAAGAGTGTAAGCAGATCTCTCAACATCTCAGACACTAGGAAAGAAGCACATTCCACCTTGTTGCTCTGTGCAGTCACAGAGAGCTGCAAAAGCAGGAAAATTACCTAGAGATATAAAAAGACATGGAACAAGTTTATTATGAAGTAATTATGAATGCATTCATATATTCAGCTGAATATTTTTAGGGATATTTTTAGTGTATGATCAGTGATCTGATATTCAGATTCTGACTCCTGATTTGAGACGTGGTTCTGCCATTGTCACTACCACACACAAATCCCTGACTGTTTTTATATCAAATTGTCATTTTCCCCCAGGGCAACTGCTGCTTGAACACAGGACATGGCAGCATAACTTAGCTCAGGTTGGGGAACTTATTGGCAGGAAAGAAAGATAACACTGAAGAGAAAACAACTCCAAATCTTATGTGTATGACAGATATAACATCTTATAATTAATCTCATATGTATACCAGAATGTTTACATTAAATTATAGTAAAATATTTTCATTTGAAATTGTTTAAATAGTCTTTTTTTCTGAGTAGTTGCTTAAAGTGTTGCATTTAAATAGGAATTTTAATTCTCCCACTGAGCAGCATCATTAAGAATGTTAAGATCTAGCTCACTGGCCACTGATTTTCCCCAGAAATAGGTCAAATGTTTCAACATATGATGAAGGAGAATCAAAACATTTACAGAGAAGCCACTGATTTACATTTGTACCTCTCTTGCTATGTAAATATACACAGACAGTCTCATGGATATATATGATATGTTTAATTAGTAAATATATTCTCTCTGTATTACATGTGTAAGTGATCTAATGGAAAAATTTACTGAAAAGATTTGTGCTGGTGAGCTTTGGGATGGATGTTGCATTCATACAACCTATGTAAATAATAGAAGGTAGTTTTTTCTTCTTTTTTTTTTTTTTCTTTTTTCCCCATAACAAGGCAGGATGCCAAACCTTCTATTCCTTAAATGGCCCATCTCTCAAAATTTAAATCTTTACCCAGACAGTAGAGATTGAGAATTTAGAAATTTAGCTAACAGTGCAGGTAATGATTTCAGGGATGGAGAAGAGTCCAGCACCCATCACTGGCTCGTTTGAAGAAATAACTAGATAAAAGTTTTACAGGATGAACAGGAAAAATATCTTGTTGATTACTGTTTATTTTTAGATAAACAATATCACAAGCTAAATCGTGAAAAACAATTGACAAAATAACTGGATGCATCTGTTTGAAGGAGCTCATGGAGTCAGGGCTGTGGTGGCACTGCCCCCCCAGGCGTGGGAACACTTGACCTGACAGTGGACGTTTGGTGGGTGAACCCACCCAGACATGGATCTGTCTGACAAGGGGGCAGCTCCTGCTCCCTCCTCACAGAATCCACCCCTGCAGCTCCTCCACTACCGAAACCTCACCACATAAACCCAATACACCGTGACAAAGGAAAAGAAGTGACCTTTGGCAAACAGACGTATGAGTCAGGTGATACTGTACCTAAAATAATGAGCCCCAAGTTGTAATTCAAAGAGCCCCAAGTTGTAATTCAGAGTCCTGCTGTCTCAAGGCAGCAAATAGCTCTGCCATGTGCTCCAACCCTGTGGAGATATCCTCAGCAGAGGCTCTGGGTAGCTATCAGAGTGAAAAGGATAACCATGAAGAACCATTCTACAAAGGATAATGTTTTATTTAGTAGAAATGGGTAGCTGGAAAGAAAATAGCTATGGATTACAACCAGGGGTATATTTCTCTAGTAGTGTGACTATGTTATAGGAATAGTTTCAGTATCAGTTTGCACCACTGGATTGTGCAGAATGTCCTTCTGAGATATTTTTAGATCAGGAAGAGTAAATGGGACACAAAAAACACTTTTTTCCATCCTCTACGATTACATTCCACGTGCAAGTATTTTGTATGAGTCCCAGAGCAATAGCAGAGGTTTAGTCAGATTTTGATGTCATAAGAAGGGGGAGCTGATACCTTCCCCATTTTTAATCCGTCTCAGTAAGATTGTACAGCAAGCTGTCCTTCTTTCCCCAGGGTCCTGCCTTCAAGAACAGCCACAAGAGTGAATAGGAAAATGCTAGGAAATACCAATAACAAACATGAAAAACCCCATATCGACTTGGCTCTCTTCACAAAGCAGGTTTATTTTCCCTCCTTGGGTATAATGAAATGTCATTTACTATTTTTGTTCACAGTCTGCACCACAAGGGTAAGCAGGATGTGTAATACAAATGAACCCTTAATCTGTTGAGCAACCTTACAAATCAGCCTCTGGATTATATCAGCGTAGCTCTTTCACACCTCAGGATTTATTCTCCATTCAATCAGTTGCTGAATATGGTCCTTAATGTGAATTTTTTTCAGTCTTTCAAATGCTTTGTCTTTCGACATTTATGATTCATTTATGCCTCTTTTTCTATTCCACTGCTGATAAAAAACCCAGTGTCTACCATCAGATATGTGCATTCAGTATTCCTTCAATTTCATCTGCATTTTACATACGTATATGTGTGGGTAGTAGCAGATTTACTGCTTGAGACACTGGATCAGAAGTTGAGAAAAAGAGCAAGAGCAATGTAATCTTTTAAATTTTTGTCATAAGTCAAATCTTAGATGTGTGATTTCTTCCCCTGATTTCAATAATACAATTATGTTTTCAATCCTCACACATGGGCTCAAAGTGAAGAAAAAAGATGTTTCATTTTACAAGATGTTTCATTTACACTGTGCAGACTGTCATTCCCATATTTTTACATGACTAGAATCTCCTTATCTCCCAGCTCAGTATCCCCAAGTGCTGAAGTTCTCATGTGAGGGCTTGGACACAATGACACCGCGTGAGAAAACAAATGAAATGAATGACAACAAATGCACTTTGGAGGCATCAGGAAGAGCATTTGCCAGCAATGGGACAAGAGGCAACAGGCAGGAGCTGATGCCCAGGAAGTTCCACCTGAACATGAGGAAGAACTTCTTTACTGTGAAGTGACCGAACACTGAACAGGTTGTCCAGAGAGGGTGTGGAGTCTCTCTCAAGGGAGATATTCCAGAACTCTCTGGACACGATCCTGTGCCCTGTGCTCTGGGATGACCTTGCTTGATCAGGGAGGTTGGACCAGATGACCCCACTGTGGTCCCCTTCAGCCTGACCCATTCTGTGATTCTGTGAAAAATAAATGGTTAAATTAGCTCATGGAATAATTATATAGCAGTCCATGTAATCACAAAAGCAGGAAGAAATCCTACTTTCACTGGGCAGAAGGGACACAGCCTGGAATGAAAGTAAATCATGTGTAAACCTCGCTCATGAAGCAGTTGCATCGCCCTTCAAGCATTTGAAGAGGTTTTGTGTTCATGAGTGGGTGAATTTCACATAGAGAAAAAAGCTGCATTTAATTTACTATGCATCCTGTGCAAGCAGCTGCTTAATTTTGCATTTCTAATCCTTTAAAATTTCAAACTTACTTAAATACAGGTTATTGATTTAAAAATCTGCCTTTTGGGTAGTTCAGCACACAGAGGACAGATATGTAAACATCTCATTCCTCTCAATATGGGAGTGGTATACGTTTGGGGTTTATGTGACAAGCATGACTTCTACTGACTTTCTGCTTAGAGGGTAATCTGGTTTAATGATGCCAGAGGAAAGGTAACTCATGCAGAGAAAAGAAGGAACTTACAGATGTAGGGAGAGGGGAGAAGTTTTCATCATGCGAACGGAAAATGGTAACAATCCAATAACTTCATGAGACTGGTCACAACTAGAGGACTTGTCTCTGCTAACTTTGTCAATCTGAAAGTTCATTGTCTGCTTGGAGGCAACTCTAGCCAGCTGAAGAGAGCTCTAGAGAATGATAGATCCCATCCTGATATACACTGTGATATATATGATCACTTAGAAGTTCTTCTTTTCTCATTTCTTACAGAATTACTGCAGTGACCGGGTAAATAACATTCTTATTCTACATATGCTGCTTAATAGGGATAGTTCTCTGAGGCGTATTTATACTGACAAGCCATCTCAATGTTTATTGTTTTGTACTAGGTCTCCTCTGGACCCCCTGACTGCCTCTTTAGAGTCATAGAGAAACATAATTTTTTTTCTTTTTTTTTCTTTTTTTTTTCTCGCAGTTCGAAATATCATAAATGATGTGACAGCTGTATAGCAAGTCCTCACAGTGGTGTTCTCACACCACAAAGCTGACAGTGTGTGTTACAGCCCCGTGGGCATATCAGATGGGGATGTTTGAGAGTGCACATCCTGCTGGGACAGTGTTAGATGCCGTGTAACGTGTAAAGAGCCAAACCTGGTGCATTACTGACCTTTTGGGTCTTTTTTCTGGTTCCTGATAGATTCTGAACCAACTGAGCAGTGTTTAGGAATGTACTAGCTGGAACATGATGCTATTTCAGGATAAACACAGTCCAGAACCTGAGCCTACGTCCTGGTGCTGTTTTACTTACCAGTATACACTCAGCCCCAGATGGCTGAAGATAAGTGGGATGGGACATTCAGACTCTTAAAAACAACAGTCAAGGCGGTAATTGCTCACCGGCCATACCCAAACATGAAAGGCAAACTCTCACACTCCTTCCCTTGTGCTTATTCCTGGAGAAATGCAGAAGAAAATACACACAAAAGTAACTTTTGATTTTCAACTTTAATTTGCAATTTTAAAACCTTCCAAGACTGGTTATTTTTCTAAGTTTGGGTGGTGTTTATTTTTATTGGTGTTAAATGCAAAAGGGTATTTTTTTTTACTATTGTTTCTTTTATTTCTTCAGACAAAACTATTCCTTAATGTTTAACCAAACTCGAATGCAAATTTTCATGTGTGAGTTTCAATTACACATAAATTTTTTTATTCCATTTCCTAAGCATACATCTCTTGTACAAGCTTTGCATATCTAATCTCGGTATTCATTTTGCATAGTGCAATCAAAAAAAAATGCAATAAACACTGTATTTTGATCAGGGTTCTCTTCCCTTGTGAAGATAGAAGTGGTTTTTTTCAGTTCCTACTGGGTTAGGCTACACCACGTTCTCCCATGACAATAAAACCATCTCACTGAGACAGGCCCCTGGCGACTGATTGTGCTGTGGGAGAGGAAGGTCACTGCTGCGCCCGAGTGATCCAGCCTTTGCTGATCAATGTGCCTTTATGGCAGATTTGCCAAAGGGAAATGCACAGAGTCGACCTGTCTCAGATGGAAATTGCCCCTGACTCCTCTCAGCCTTGCCAGACATCCTTGGCTGATAACTTCAAACTTAACATGACAAACTCACTGCATTTATTTCATTGAGAAATATTGTGGTGGTGTTTGCAAACTGCGTTTGATACCTGAGATCTCAGCTGCCATAAAGCCTTAAAATTGATTCTGGCTTTATCCAGAGACTAAACCTAATCCCAACACTTGGGTAGGATAAACAGAAAGTAATGACAAATCTCAGGAAAGTGATTCAGAGGCTGCTGCATGGGGTTTTTTGCCTTTAAAGAGTTTGTGGTTGGTTTGTTTTTCAGCAGGCCACTCAAGACCTCAAGTAATTAAGAAATAAGCAGCCACTAATATTTCAATTCTGTTGAGCTGTGGTTTCCTGACTCAATAAGTAGCTACACTCTCAAATACAGGAAAATGTCAGTCTCAAAATATGTCCTTGCTGTTTTCCCATGGTTTTAACAGAAAAAAATTATAGTTTCAGATAACATTGATGCAGATGATCAAGTGGTTATCACTGCTGCTGTTTCCACAGCTCCAGGTTTTTTAATAGGAGTAGTGGGGTTTTTTTTTCCCAAATTGCTCCAGCTCTGAACAGCAATAAAATGGGGTCTGTTTACCAACACAAAGCATTTCATTTCTTCACGGTGTCATGAATACAAACCAAACACAGAACATTACACAACTGGTGACACTTAAATGTAAGTCAATTATGCAGGTTTAATGTATTATACACATAGCATCTGTACATGCAACAGCATGGGATTGAGAAGCACTTAAATAATTAAGTTAATGGGAAAGTACTAGGTAATTAAAGGGCACTGAGGAGAACAAATGGATTTTGTTTAGTGGAAGGATTTATAGATTTGTGAAACAGGGGAGGATGGCATCGCGTAGCAAAGCTATGGTCGACCTCTCAGCTTACAAGTAGAGGGTTGATGAGAACTTTCTTGTCCTGGTCTTTCATTCTGGAATTGCTTTCAAGAATTTTTATGGATTTTAAAATGATTTTATACCACAGTGGCATTGTCCCCGGTTTATACTAGAACCGAGGACAAAAAGAGACACAAAACCAATTTGGGATGGAAGGAAAATGCCCTAAATTTCATTAAAGAGTGGCAGAATGTAGAAAGAAAATGAATTTTCTGGAAACTAGTAGTTCGCTGCTGCACTTATGACCATAAAACTGTGAGCATTTATGTTTCTTCTAATATAACCATCAATAAAATACTTGATAATGATGCTACAAAAATGTACAAATTTGCTTTGCTAAGTAAGTATAAGAATATGTGGTCTTCTTGCAATAGCAGACTTCTACCTCCTGTGAACCCAAAATCCTACCTGTTAATCGAAGTGTTAAGCACACCTGACCCTGGCACACTTCCCTCCATCCTGACTTGCACTGCCTTACAAACATCAAATCAAAATTTGCTTGTGGTCAGAAGCAAGTCCTGTGTACCATTTACATCCTACTTACATGCTGATGGCACTTCCTGAGTGATAGGGAATCTTCATTAGTGCAGTTTAACAAGGAGAAAACCTTCTATACAAAGAGGTTTTGTGACTTGCTTATATTTTAGTCAGGAGAATAAATGGAGGGTTTAGGGTTGTCCAGGGGTTATATTCATAAGTAAATCAAAAAGCAATAGTCATCGTTCCAAGGCCTCCTAGGAAACTGGTGAAAAGTTGACAAGGAGAAAAGAAAGTTCCCCTTAACTCTCTTCCTTCTCTCACCCCCCC
>VZTG01003872.1:558851-606099 GCA_013397845.1 Melanocharis versteri
TTTTTTGGTAGCATATAATAAGACCTATCTCTACACTAATAGAATTTTGTAATTTCTCCTTCTATCTTTCTAATAATCCTAGGATGAATTTCACTTGGTCTTGATATAGTCCATTTAAGTACTTTACTACTAGCTTCATATTAATCTGATCTCCTGAGATACTCAAAAAGTGACTGTCTGCTAAGGACACTGTATCATTCTTTAATGAGAAAAGGAATTAAGTATATCATAGCTTTGTCAGGAACCTTTGTTATTTGACTTACAACCTTGCTCCAATTTAGATTACTTTGGATAAAGAAACCTGCCTTCACATTAACCACTGCCATAACCTTGCTCAAATATGTGGTTACTTTTCCTTCTATGCTAACACAAATTCAACTAAAATAAATATGCAATTATTCACTCATCTAAAGAGAACCACTATCATGTACTTAACAGAATAGGAAAAATATACATGCAAGGCTGATCAAACATACTACTGTGGTCTGGGGTTTTTCTTCTCCTTTACTGAAGTATCTTTAGTTTCCATGAAATTTTGTGTGACAAAATATGTGCTAAAAATATAAATATGCAATATTCTGTATAGCACCATTTAGCTATAAAACGTAATAAAGTAATAGGGGCACCTGCAGTTTTTGTCTATTCACATTGACAGAAAAACTGTCAACTTGTTTACTTCTTCCTTTACAAGGCTCATTTGATTCAACATCACCTTCTCTGACCACAAAAGCAGCAGAGAAAACTAATCAGCAAATGGCAGAGATTGTTTAAAACAATATGCTGTTAAAGTATCCAAAATTAAAAGTTTATAAGTGTTCACAACTATGTTTTAATGGGTTTTTAATTAACCAGGGCCAGCTTCAGCAGAATAAAGTGGAAAATGTCAGAAACTCTTTTTCTTGCATGTTTATTAAAAAAATCCAAAAAACAACAGAACACAAAAACTAAAAACCTAAACCCCAAAAACAAACCCACATAAAATATGATAAGGTGCTGCAACGATTTCACTTATCTGAACTCAAATCACTCAGGAGAAGTTGTTGAAGTTACAACAGAGAGAGCCAAGAAAACCTTTGATTCAGACTACATAGGTAACACTATATACACTATAGAACCTGCAGAGTCTTGCTTCAGTTACAGCTTGTTTCTGTGTCCTCTGGAAACAGGAATGACTTTAAAGGACTCTGGGATGACTTTAAAGATCTTTTGTAAATTAAACACTCTTAATTCATACTCTTATCTGGCAGCAATGCCAACTGCCATGGAGCAATCCATGTCCCTCCTGTTCTTAACACCTGTTAAACACTATTACTATCAACAATCATGTACATTCATCCAAAATATTTATTGGGAATAATCTCTGGACTGTGCTAAACCCTGAGTGCCAGTTGAGAATTTATTGGGACACTTGTTACTGAAGCAAGTCAAACCAAACTGTGCAAAGGGCTGCTCTACCCATAACTGCTTCAGGACTAGGAAAGATTTCCTGTCCTTCCCTAAGCAGAGCCTCTTGATCATCTTGGTGGCCTCCTCTGGACTGGTTCCAACAGGTCCTTCCTGTGCTGTCCCAGTCAGACCCAGGTCAAGGATACCTGAAAGGCCAAGACATCATCTGAATAATTCTTACATTCAGTTTTGCATCAGGAAAAAATAGACATTATGAAATACAGTGAAATGAATTCTCTGATTTAAATTTTTATTTCATTGAAATAAAACTCTTATGTGATCCCCTAGATCCCTCTATCTTTTGAATGGGCTATATCCACTCTCTGAACAAGAAAACGTGCACTGCAGCAGCACAGTTAGATTACTATGGAAATTGTGTGAATGTTAAGTTAGTAATTCAACCTACAAAGAAACTTTAAGACAGCAGTAACAACATGCCCCAAAATGTGTCTGCCCTTACCAAATGCAATTTTTGCTAAAGTAGTTCCAAGTAAGATGGTATTGCTTGGTGTGACACCATCTGTTGAATTTCTCTTGCTTATGTATTACTGAAGAGTAAGTGGCAACTTTTTATAATTTAAAACAAAACACTCAAATGGGGAAACAACTTCTCAATTACAGTCATGAACAGGATCAGGTGGGCTCTTACGCATCCCACAGACCTTTGCGCGGCTGACTCCACATTTGAGAAGACACTTAACCTTTAATATAACCAGTGTTTACACATGCTCCAATGCTGCTGGAAAAGAGTTTTTCAATCTTCAGCAGCTCATTAGTTGAAGTGCTGTCTTTTTCTATGTTTTTTTTTGAGGCTTATGTTTCTCATGGAAGAAGGAAGAACAATGGGAAGTTAAGTGTATTTTCAAGAAATAACAGAATGTTCTTCACAGTATCTGAGAATATTGTTTCTTTCCTTACTTCTAGAGTTTTATATGCCAAATCAGAGTAGAAAAAAAGAAATCTGCCTGCTTCTCCTGCTATTCTGACTGAATTTTTTCTCTCAATTATTTATGAATTTTAGATTATGGTAATTCTCATGACCTAGATTTTCAACAGTCTTAGTTGAAACTTGATTCATGTAATGTAAAGCTTTAGTACTGATTAGAAAAAGAAACAGGGAGAGACTGACGAACAAGGACTGAAACAGATTCCTCTTTCCAAAGGTGTAGGATCCACATTCGTGTTTGTTGAGGAAGCTTAGAAAGAGAGGATTTAAGGGCCAGAAGACAGGAGACAGGTGGACATTGGATAAGTAACCCTAAAATTCCTTTTGTTATTTGCCATGAGCTGAAATATTGCCACTTGAAGAAATAACACAGGGCACTTCTGCTGATGTCTCTTAATTTGACTAAAGATAAGGAAATTATTCTGTTTTTGAGGAAGGAGAAGTTATATTTGATACTGTCCCTAAGCACAACTCTCCGTCTGAACTTGTTCCTCCATGAAAAAAGCTCAGAACAGGAAAAGACTTTAACCCACAGAGCTGCAGTCTGGAGTACAACACAGGCACGTGGGTTAGAAAACAAGTTTGTTGAGACAAGGAGCACCAGGTTGCTGCCAAAATTATAGATACTGATGCAGAACCCAAAAATTCACCCTTGGTACTGCGTAACATGAAAATAAATCATGAGAAATCGGCCTCCTCAAATCAGATAATGTATCTTCCAGAACTCCTTGAGCACCAGCTGCATCTTGCAGAAGAATATTTATCTCAATTAACACAAGTGCACCCTGAAGAAGCATCACAGGGCTGTGCCATCAATCTGGAGAGAGCAGCAGCAGCTTAATGCTCCAGCACGCAGTGATGAGGCAAGATAAACAGGAGGCTACCCCACACACTGCACAACTGCAGCTCTCCTGAATCCTTTATTTTAAGTCCTTACAGTCCCTTCAGGACTCCAGAGCTAATTGCAAAATTTATGAAAATTCAGGTATTGGAGCCAGACATTCAGACTGACATTATGTAGGGGCTGGAACCTTCCCACAGAAATCACCCAGCAGAGGTGATGTATCAAGCTCCAGTTCTGCTTCTGGGGATCTCATTAGCAGCCAGGCGTTTTCATGTTTATTTATTTATTCTTTTTGAGCTGCTAGTGGACTTATCACGAGGGACGAATCTGCTGACAACAGGGAGTTAAGGGAAAATTTATTTTGAAAAACAGGTTTTTAAAAAGTTATTTTGTTTTAATGAGCAGTCCCAAATACCCAGAGCTCCTGTCTCACTGTGGAGATTAGAGCTTTCCCAAAGTATCCTAACCGCAGAGGTGTTGATTCTCATCCCAAGAGAGCAAACGTTTTTTAAGTGTTTAATTTCAAGGTACATTTTCAGCAGTGACTTCCCCCCTGATTCAGACTGGCTCATAGAGAGGGAAGTGAGGATGATATCTCTCGTTATTATATAATTAACGTACACACACACATATGCACCTGTATATGTGCAGACACACACACACTGTACCTCTACTCCATGAGCCAGGAATCTGCTGCATCCAACCCTGGGAGCCCCAGAATCAGAAGCACATTGACCTGTTGGAATGAGTCCAGAGGGCCACCAAGATGATTAGAGAGATAGAGAACCTCTCCTATGAGGAAAGGCTGAGAATAATGGGATTTTCCAGCCTGGAAAAGAGAAGACTTTGGAGTGACCTAATTGCAGTTTTCCAGCACCTGAAGGGAACCTACAAGAAAGATACAGAGGAACATTTTACAGAAAGATTTAGTGACAGGACAAGGGGGAATGGCTTCAAAGTGTCAGAGAGTAGGTTTAGGTCAGATAATAGAAAGAAATTCTTTACTCACAGGGTGGTGAGGCACTGGCACAGGTTGCCCAGAGAACCTGTGGAAGCCTCATCTCAGGAAGTGTTCAAGGCCAGGTTGGATGGAGCTCTGAGCAACCTGGTCTATTGAAAGGTGTCCCCACACAAGGCAGGGGACTGGAACTGCATTATCATGAAGGTCCCTTTCCAATCCAAACCATTCTGTAATTTTATGATTTTATGATTGTATGATACATACACCACATAAACATATATATATATATATATACAAATATACATATATATATATACATACATATATATACACACATATATATATACATATCTATCTATCTATCTATCTAGCTGTCTATCTATCTTTATTTTGCTACAGGTTATCTGTGCCAGAAGTCATTAGTAGTATCCATTTTTTATCCCAATGAGAAGTAGGCAATAATGTCATTGTCACACAGAAATTATGGCACAAAGGTTCCTGCAGCCCTGGGTTGACACTTTTCACATCCCCAGCAGGAAGGTTTGATTTCCTGGCTGTACCTTGCTGCAGTCATTTCCAGTGGGTTTGTGCTATCAGACAAAGGAGTAGGAGCTGCAAGTCAATTATTGATAACCTTCTGGAGGAGCTTTGGCTCACTGGACCCAGCCCAAAGCATAATTCAACCTTTGGGATAGAAAGTACAGTTTGAGAACATTTGTCAGAGAAAAGAGGTCTGAAAGAGGATAAGCTTGAAAAGAAGCCTTGAACTAGAGTTAAGATAATGTTATTTGGGAATTACTGAAGCCCCAAATGAGCTATGGCTATTTTAAATGTGAAACTACGGCAGAAAGTGAATTTTTAAAATTGCTGTTTGGCTAAACCTAGAAATTATTTCTTCCACATTCTTAAGTTACTTTCTATCTGTATATTTTCCCATTTTAAATTATTCATAGATATCAAAGAAAACCCAAGGATACTAGATATATATTTGTCTGCCTGTATGAGACCTGATCTGCCTAGTAACTGTAACTTGTAGAGACAATGACAGTGTACAAGACATTGCTAGAATACATATATGGATTAAAAATAAACAGTATGTCTGTCTGCCTATCTATTGCAAGAATGAATGACGAAGGGAAAAAACAAACCATAGAGTTAACAAATGGCAATCAATTCCCTTAAGCATTTTGCTCAGTCACCTGACCTCATGGATTAAATACAGAAATAACTTTTCTGGGAAGAACTGTCTGATGGCAAGTCTGCTGAAATATTCTAATTGAGAAAGAATACAGAGTTAGAGAAAAAGAAAAAGAGTTAGAGAGGGATCAGCCTAACAGAGATCAAAGCCATAGCTTTGGAAAAGCTACCAGAAATCCTGATATTTCTCTGACACCTCATTTCACTTTTAATATATATGGAAAAATCTTTACTATCACACATTCCTCTCCTTCAGTTGCCCTTGAAACTTCCACTCAAACTGAGGCTTAGCACTCTCCTGCCACTGTTGCTTTTAAACAGCATATACAAAGTGATCTGGTGTATTTTACAGTAACCTCAGAGTTCAGTCTTAGTGTTGTGGTGGTTTGCAGGGGGGTTGGACTGGTGTCTGCTCAGCTCTGCAGGCCTTCTCAAATCTTTACCTCCAAAGACTAGTTTCTTCCTTTTGCACAAGTAAAGTTATCACTCCATCTTACCACCCTGTTTTTCTTCTCTGCATCAGAGGGAACAGGCAGGTCCACTTTGAGTTTAATCTAAAGGCGCTAGGACTACATTATTCCATCTCAGAGCTTAAATGCTCAGCATTTTTCCTACTGACTCTTGCCTTAGGAACATTTAAAAAACTAATATTTTGATAGAGAGACTCACAGAATATCCTTTGATTTGAAAAGTCATCCTGTTCTTCCTTGACAGAGTCAATCACAAAGAAGTGGAGAACACTGACTTTTAAAAAAATATTGCATGAGTCGAACTGAGCGGTTTCTACTTGAAATATTTTTTTTATAAAGGGGTCATACATTCTTGCAGATATCCTGACAAGCTTTGAGAAAATAGTGCCATAACTCCCTGAGAAGAGGCCATTTTTTCTTAATCTCACCTCAAAGGAGATTTCACTCAGTTTATTTCAGTAGTGTCCATCAGCTCAGCAGTCTCATAGGACAACAAGTAGAAAGTTTAAACACTAAACAGATCTCTGAACACCCAATTTACTTTTCTAATTAAAGGTGGCTGGTTCTGCTTGAGACACTTCGGGCATCTACTACATCCATATTGTCTGAAGGATATGACAAAGGACCAGAAAATGAGTGGTGTTTCTCAGGGCTTGGTGTTGGGATTGGCACTGTTTAACACCTTTGTTGGAGATGTGGACAGTGAGATCGAGTGCACTCTCAGTGAGTTTGCTGGTGACACCAAGCTGTGTGGGGCAGTCACATGCTGGAGGGAAGGGATGGCATGCAGAGGGACCTGGGCAGGCTGGAGAGGTGGGGCTGTGTGAACCTCAGGGAGTTCAACAAGGCCAAGGGCAGGATCCTACACTGGGGCTTGGGCAATCCCTGGCACAATTACAGGCTGGGCAGAGAATGGATTGAGAACAGCCCTAGCAGGAAGGACTCGGGGGTGCTGGTGGATGGGAGGCTGGACATGACCCAGCACTGTGCACTTGCAACCCAGAAAATCAACTCCATCCCGGGCTGCATCCAGAGCAGTGTGGGCAGCAGGGTGAGGGAGAGATTCTGCCCCTCTGATCCACTCCGGTGAGATCTCCCAGTACCTAGAGGGGTTACAAGAGAGCTGGAGACTTTTGACAAGGGCATGGAGTGATAGGAGAAAGGGACATGGTTTTAAACTGTCAGACAGTAGGTTCGAATTAGATATTAGGAAGAAATTTTTTACTGTGAGGTTGGTGAAACACTGGCAGAGGCTGCCCAGAGAAGCTGTGGATGCCTCATCCCTGGAAGTGCTCAAGGCCAGGTGGGATGGGGCTTGGAGCAACCCGGTCTAGTGGAAGGTGTCCCTGCCCATGGCAGGGGGTTGGAACAAGTTGAACTTTAAGGTCCCTTCCAACCAGAACCATTCTAGGATTCATGAAGCTCAGAGAGGAGATGGAAAATTATTGTGCTGAAATCACTGGCATATTCTTGTGTAAGAGTCTGAATCTCTACACCTTTACCTGTAGCTCTTACATTACACTCTGTAAAATCCTCTTATAGAGGATGCCTTCTTGCCTGTGTTTGTGCAATACCTAGAACAAGGAAGCCTTAGTCCATTTCTGAAGCTGCTGGATACTTTTCCAGTAATAACAACAGAAATAAAATATATTAATGAATTCTTTTAGACTCTTAAGCACATAAAAGGTCCCAGACTCATGAAACTGTCTTATTGAAAATCACATGAAAGCCTTGTAACAAATTTTATAAATAAACATTAAAAAAGGCAAATAAGGCAGTACTTTTTTGTGAAACTCAAAGGTTAGCTATATTTTGCTGTGTAACTGCAATCTTAATGGAAAGTACTGAATTGGAACTTAGTGATTTAAGACATTATTTTGTCCTATAACAAACACAACAAAAAGAAAGCCCACAGACTTTTGAGAAACTGATGATATACCATCTTCACTCCTTTTCTTCTTCCCTTCTCTTCTCTCTTCCTCTTCCCATCCATCGTTATCCATAACGCCACTTTGAAACAGTGTCCAGTATTAAGATATGAGAGCTTTTAACTGAATATTATCCTATATAGAGAAGTATGCCACTATTTTGCTGGCTGGAATATGTACTGCAATTGGTTTCATGGATCTATTTATCTCCAGTGTCTGGAGATTTTAACTGAGGTGCTAATGAGTGCATAACAGAAGCATATTAATTAAGTATTAACCACAGGCTTTGGCTCTGTGACAACATACACTAAACAACACACGCAAAATATAGGTCAAAGAAGCAAGATATTGGATTACTTCTGAGTGCAAAAATAATGTATTTGATTTTAGTGAGGTATTGCATATGGAAATCATTAAAGCGGACTCTGAGGATTTCTGTTTCTATACAGATCAGCAGTACTTGTTAATCCAAAGAACACAAATGCAGAGGAAGACCTACAGTGTTTTTTATGTGAAACATTTTGGATTTGCCTGCTCGGGGTAGCAGTAAGCAGTATTCTAATAATCTGGGCATAAACTGAAAACTTTGTCCTAGAGGGTTCACAATAAACAGTGCCAATACACAGGTCCCTAATTAAATGTGGAGTCTACCTTTTCAACTCATGCACATCTGTCTAATAATCTGAGTTTCTGGAAGGTCTAAAGCAGCCTCGAAAATAAGGTCTGCCTCAAAATAATCAATAAATTTAGATGAAGGGAATACTTTGTCCTCATGGGCAGAGACAATAAAAAGAACTCGGAGTAACCTCCTCAATATTATTTTAGTGTGGTTATAGGCAAAGCATCAACATAACTCAGTGAACAGTGAAGTATTTTGTGGCTGAGGTTGCAAATGCAGAAAATCATAGAATCATAGAATGGTTTGGATTGAAAGCAGCCACTAAAGATCATCTATTCCAACTTCTTTGCCATGGGCAGGTACAACTGCCACTAGATCAGATTGATCAAAGACCCATCTTGATCATGGACGCTACCAATGGTTGGGCATTCACCATTTCTCTGGCAGCCTCCCTCTGTGAAAAATTTCTTCCTTATGTTCAATCTAAAGCTATGCTCTATCACTTTAAACCCATTACCCCTCATTCTATCATTATAGACCTTGGTAAACAAAAACAAAACAAAACAAAACAAAACAAAACAAAACAAAACAAAACAAACAAAAAAAAAACCCAAAAACAAAAACAAAAACACCCTTTCTCTTTCTTTGCTCTAAATCCTTTTTATAAATTGAAAGCCTGCTATTAGGTCTCCCAGAAGCATTCTCCTCTCCAGGATGAACAGCCCCAATTTTCTCAGCTTGTTTTCACAGCAGAGGTGTTTCAGCCTTCTGATAATTTTTGTGATCATCCTCTGGACCCACTGCAACAGTTCCGTGTCCTCCCTGTGCTGGGAGAAACACTGGAAGCAGCACTGCAGCTGGGATCTCACTAGAGCAGAGGGGCAGAATCCCCTCCCTTACCTGCTGTCCCCACTGTGGGATCAGCCCAGGACATGGTTGTTTTTCTGGGCTGTGAGTGCAGATTGATGGATCATGTCCAATTGTTCATTCCCAGTATCCCCAAATCCTTCACACTGGGCTGCTCTCAGTCCATTCCTTCTCCAGTCTGTACTGACATTAGGATCGCTCCAAACCAGGTGCAGGACCTTGCACTTGGTCCTGTTGAACTTGTTGAGGTTTATGTTAAGAAATAACACCTAGTAGAACACCAGTATCCATTTGAGAAGTTTATTCTTGAAGGACCTGACCCAACAAAATTTTAGAGTTCCAAAACATCATCTACAGTCTGGTTAGGGCCTGTGTCACTCTTATGCAGCACAATTATGCAGTATTAAACATCCTCAGTTACCTATGCAGTGATTAGAAAGGCGGGAAGAAAACTTCTTTTAAGGAGGATAAAAATGGGCACTGAATAATCTTTTCCACTACACACTTCAGGAAAGGAAGAGTGATATTCTGTAGTGAGACCATTAGAGAAAAGTGAAAGGTTTCCACAAATGGCCAAATGCTTGCTGAAGATTATCCTTTCACAGTAAAACACTGTAGGAATTCATAGGAGTCTTAGTTCATGAAGAAAGAGAAAAGCAGGGTCATCCAGAGGAAAGCAAGGGAGAAGAAAGATGTGTCATCATGTTCTGATGGATGATACAAAGTGAAGTGCTAAAAGAATGCAGTGAGAGATTCAGAGCAAGGAGGAAATTTGTTGAATGTGTCTAAGAAGGATCCAAGAAAGGTGCTGGTTCTGGAATTACATTACAGCATCCCTCTTCCTGTCAGTGCAATTCTTAGACCTTAATGATAATTAATGTCACCTCCAGGTCACAGAGCTCTATGACTGACTTCCATTTCCAAGCCCTGACAGAGAAGATCAGTGCTATTAATCTATTCACTGTGAAAAACTACAGAAAGATAGCAATAGGAAATACTGAATTACTCACAGAGTTTTTACTCCAATTCTGGCATACGTCCACCAAATTATTGTGTTATTTAATATGAGATTAGTATGCATTTATTGATCAAAAAAGAAAAACAATGTCTCTGTTGAATTTTAAGGAATATTTTGAGACCAGTAGTCATTACTTCTAGACAAAAAGAATACGATCATGTAGGCCATCTTGTCTTCTACCTCCCTGTTTGCCCTTCTATCTTTATTTCAGTAGCACTCACAACAGTAGCACCTAAACACAATTAACAGCCAGAAAAGTGGTACCGCTATTTTAAGTTTTCTAAACTCTTCCCCATCAGAAATACTGTAATATCACAAGAAAAGACTGATGGGTCATATTAAAACTTTGGTTTTTTCTATTAACTTGAGCCAAATACCCTTTTCTGCCCCACTTCCCAGCTCCGAGTATTACAGCAGCATCTGGAGTGCTTAGACAAGACTGGGGCAGACTTCAATACGCTGCACACTCTGCAAACAAGTGGATGAAGACAGCCTGTATGAAAAGTCTCATTGTGTTAAGCTGAAAGAAATGATGCCTTGTTTCTGCTTTACAGGTGGCTTTATGAAATGTAGAGACATTAAAAAGCTTCTGCACTGATATCACACTTGAGAGAGAAGAATTCATCTTAGACCTCTTTGTTCCAGACAGCACTTCAATAAAACTTCACCTCCTTCATCACTGGCTCTCTCGATGTCTTGCTTCACCCTAGATTTTTCTGATATGACTTTTACTTTCAGATGGGTGATGAGAAAATACACACTCCTGCACAGTTACTAGCAAATTATTGTGTGCTTCAGCCTCCAACAGAAAGAAATGGGAGATTTCCCACTGAGTTTGCCTCAAAATAATCAATAAATTTAGATGAAGGGAATACTTTGTCCTCATGGAACATGGGCAGAGACAATAAAAAGAACTCTGAGGTTAGTCGCCTGGTCTTACTGACCCTCATTTGCAGGATCACAGGAATTTTCAGCTTGGAAGAGACCTGAGAAAGCATCTAATCCACCTCTTGATTAAAGCATGGTCAGGTGCGAGGCCTAACCAAGTTTTCAGAACTTTGTCCACTCTAGTCTAGAAAATCTCCAAGGGTGGCCAATAGCACGACTTGACAGGAGAATTGGTTCTGATATTTGATGGTCCTTATGAGGAAAAGCTTTTTCCTTAACCCCAGTCTGAACTTTTTTTTTTTTTTTCCAATGTATCTTTCTGAAGACAAGATCCTTTGAGAGATGTCAAGTCTAAAGTGGCATGGAAACAGCCTGGTGAAAACTTAGAAATTGTTATTCATTGGCTATCATGAAGATACCGATAAATGCTGAAAGACAAAGCACACTTTTAGTGGAATCTAGAGTCCAATGTAGGAAATAGAAAGCAAGAGTTGGCAGTATTGGAACATCTTAGATGGACATCAAGTGAGAATAAATAAAAAAAAAAAAAAAAAGAAAAAAAGCACATGAACAAGATACATTTAACTAAGGTAATTGAAAGTTATTCTCTCTGCAAAGAATATACCAAAAAATCTGAAAAAAAAAGAAAAAAAAAGAAAGAAATCAGAGATATTTTCATCTCTTTAGGCAAATTCTAATAGGACTAGCCCTGATTTTTCTGTGAAAGGCTCTAATACAATATAAATGGGTCAAATGCTGCATCAGAGTCATTATCCATCAGCCCCCAAAGCTGAGATTGTTGTAGCTGGCCCTTTAAAAAGGAATAAATCAGGTCTAATTGGATGGAAGTGACTGGATGGTTTAGTTTACCACTGCACTATTGGTGCTCTGCCAGAGATTTTAAAAGCCAGCTTGGGAACTCAGAGTGAAAGACAGAGAGACAATTAGTAGGAGGTTTGGACTAAAGAAACAGCTTCTTCTCTCTTCTTTTACCTGTCAGAGAACTTTCCTTCATAGGTATTTATTCCCAGGAGTTTAATTTTCCCTTTGCAGTGAGTGAATTATTTATTTTTAAGATAATATTATTTATAAACTTAAAAACTATATTCTATTTCTGTATCATTTTTGAGGCTTTGTTTGTGTGTGTATGTGTGTGTGAATAAATTATCTAATTCGATTGCAATGGCCATAACACTGGGAAATCATATTGCATCCTATACCAAGCATGTAATAGCACCTCATCGAAAGCATATTTCCAAGGTGAAAAGATGAGACCTGTAGTTAAACTGTTAGTCAAGAGACCAGGAACTTTTCTTTTTTTATTATTTATTTCTAACCTTTGTTGCTGTTTGTTTTCCATATAAACTTAGACGAGTCACATAGGAGTGATTTTATTTTTTCTTTATTTAGGTACCTGGTACATACTGAGCTAGTAAAAGAAAATTTTTCTATAAAAATGCCTTGACTGAATGAAAACTGAAGTGTTCCAGCTGACATTTTCTGCTAAAAAAAATTCACACGCTTTTAAAAATGTAAGATTTCTATGATTATTTTCCTCTTGGACATAAATTATATTGCAATTTTTTCTTTCTCAAAATTCAGAGAAGGAACTTCCACATTGAGAGTCCTGTGAATAGAGACATCACTTTGGTACTGGCCATATTTTTGGGTCTGACTAGTCCAGTGTTTTTTGATGACTATAGATTGCTTACATGACATTTCAACTGACTCTCACAAACCATACAGTACAGGATTTTCTGCTATTTGCTTCTTTTTTTTTTTTTTTTTTTTTTTTTTTTTTTTTTTGTTTCATATTTTTTCCATAGCTTACTCCTCATTATCAAGAATCAGAAGATTTGAGTTGAGGTCAGCTCTGTGCTGTGTGGCATCAGTGATGGCAACGATCAGTGATTCCTATCTGGCAGGATTGAAATATGTGTGGGCAAACAAAAATAGTTTGGTGGAAGCTCATTTGAAAAATTGTGAGAGAGTCCAGACATTTTTTAACGCTCTGTTGCAGTATCATGTAGGTAATTAAACACACCCTGTGATGCACATTTTAATGGGAATCAGAAGAGAAGAAAGCTGGCTGGCACATGGCCGAACTCTGGAGAACCATTGTCCTGGAAATGCATTGGTTTAGGATTGTATGTGTTTAAAGCCAGTTTCACATCACATGAGGAACATGTTATTTGTCATGCAGACAAATAAGTAGCTGGTGCAGCTAAGGTATGGTGATGAGCAGGAAAGGAAATTATCCAAACCCTTACAATAGCAAAACAGAGAATTGGTCATGGCTCCAAACCTACTAGAGTTCAAGAAGCGTTTGGATTATTTTGGGGACACGGTGGGATTCTTGGGGTTGTCCTGTACGGGGCCAGAAGTTGAACTCAATGGTCCTGGTGGGTCATTTCCAGCTCAGGATATCCTATGATTTTATGAAAGCCAGATACAGAACTTGTGACTGAACAGTGATTCAATATGGCAGAAAGAAAATGAAACATCAGAGTGTTGGTACAACAGGGTGGGATAACCTGGGCAGGTTACGAATATCTTACAAAAAGAAAATGACAAGACACGGTAAACTCGAACCCTGACAAAAGGCCAGACCTGATCATGTCCTCACTGTACAGAAAGTTGGTATCTGCAAAGCAGGCATGTAAACAAGTCCTTAAGCCTCCTGTAACAAATCACTCTCTTGAAATTCTATATGAATCTAACTAAACAACTTAAACCACAGACATAATTATTTTATAATTACTACCTCCTTTGCAGGAGAAACACTGGTAGAAGGAAACAACAATGTTGTATTAAGTGATGTTATGCGGTGATGAAACTGCAAAGGCTGAGATCACTGTGGTTTTTTTTAATTTAAAAATGGCCTGGTTACTGCTGAAGGATGCAAGAGATCATAGCTAATCAAGAATTGTATAAATGAACACCCCCACTTCAGAAAACTCCGAATCATTGTGGTCAAAATACTTTAACACAATATACATATGAAGATATTTCTCGAGTATCTCCCACTTCTTTATGAAATATATGAATATTGATTTTCACAGATACTTGACATTTTATTCCTATCCATAAATCTCCCTCTCACATGCACACAGTATCCCGAGAAATGTGAGAAAATATGAGTTAACAAAATCGCACCTCAAAATCATCCAGAGCTGATAAATAAGTTGCAAAGCAATTGGTATGCAACCTTCTAGTTGCAAAACATACACCAACAAATGTATGCATCAACAGCCATATAACAGCTCTCACACAGGAACAGCTGTCTCAGTGTTACTAATACTAGTGCAAAATAAATTTTAAAAGTGTTTATTTCTACTTTCTAGTAGTTAGGATTGCTGTATGACTCGCCATGTGCATGATAATTAAAAGTAGGTTTCCATATTTAGAATTTTTTAATAAAGAACACTGCTTTACCTCCCTCTCTTTTCAAGATGGAAGTCTAACAGACCAAGGGAACCCACAGACTTCCTGTTCACTATTGGTCAAGAGACTGGCACATCTTTTCTTCTTTCTTCTCCAAAACCTGCAAAATAACTCCCTTAAATGATGCCACTTATCTTCTACTTGACTGAGAAACAGGAAATATCAGCAAGAAATGTTCTTTTGCACCTCCCCATGTGATTCCTGGTGTTTTGCTGGAAATGTTCAGGCCCAGGATGGATGGCACCCCTCTGAGAGACCTGGTCTAGTGGAAGGTGTCCCTGCCTGTGGCAGGGGTGTTGGAAGTAGGTGGTCTTTAAGGTCCCTTTCAACCCAAACCATTTGTGATTCTGTAATGATCAGCTGCAGCGTCGCTCCTCCCATGTGGCCACCACCACATTGTCCCTTACACATTTCAAAATCTTGTCTCTTCTCATACTGTTGCTAACACTATTGCTTTTGGAGAAATCTAATGACCTCCTATCTGTCACACCAAACTCTATTATTTTTTGACTTTGATAAAATCAAAACAAAGACTGGGTCTGGTTTTCAGTGTCTTGTATATCTTCCCTTCTATCTGCTCTATCTGATGTATCCAGTATATCAGCTGAATTTCAACAATGCAGCTATTCTGTTTTTTGTTGTTCTTGTTGTTGTTTGTTTACACTGATGTCCTTAGATCTGCTGTGATTGGTTCTAACATTTATTTTATTTTATTTTTAATTTGGCATCTGGGTATCAATTTAATATTTACAGCCAGCAAGATGAACATCTTTCAGTTTGTTTTATCTGGTTCAGATATAGTAAATTTATCTAGTTCAATCTATTAAATCAATTCAATTAACTCATCTAGTTCAATTTATCTAGTTCTGATATAGTTTATTTTAATAGCCTGGAAATCATAAGATTATATGTCTCAGTGATCTGTCCTTTTCCACAGCTCTTCTGCTCAGGCCTGCTACATTGACAATGTCTACTTCATTTTCTTATTTTATTCCAACATTTAAAGCTGTACTTTCTCTTCTGCTCTCACATCCTGCTTGGCACAGTCTCCGCTTCACTCTGTTCCACTTCATTGTGGAGGCACCTATTTCTCTCCCACTTTGCTGGGTGACACTTGACACGACTGCACATCCTGAGGTCTTTATTTCAGGTCATGTAAAACCAGTCCCACATTAAAAATGAAGCAGAAAGAAGTTGCATGGACACAGCAAAAGAACTAATGTAAATGTCTCAAAAACACAATCCATACCTAATTGATGAGATACAGCTGTGGTCTATCACAGGATTCTGGCGGCACCTGAACTGTAGCATCATATGGCTGGAAAGCATCCACTGGGTTTAATTCCTCAGAGTAATTTCAGGCTTATTTAGGGCCAATATTTTTTTCTCTGGCTGTGTGAGTTGAATGCAGAAACATGGGCATATGGGACAGGAAAGAGGCCAGATTGCTGCAGGTTGTTAATGTATGAGCTACAGGTACAGCCATTAGGGACTGTGAAAAAAAGGCAGGAGTATGCACTGGGTGCTTAGTGCATGAGGTTTGACAGGTCTGAAGTGTGGGATCTGACGCTGAGGAGTTTGTATATCCCACTGCAGAGCTTGGGAGAAGGAACGGGGTTTGTGCCACACAGAATCAGACTCTGAGTGATGGAGAAAAGTACAAGGTTGCTCACAACTGACAGCAAAGGTTTCTTCTGACACCAGAACACTCCTCAGAGGTCTGCTGTCTGGGGATTGACCTCCTATCAAGGCTCAGATCTCACAAGTTAAGCAGACAGAGGATTAAAAAGTGCCCGAAAAAAATCAGAAGCCAGGCGAGGTGTGAAGGACTCTTGCAGGGTTACACAGTAAGGTACAATGGGACTATAATTAGCTTGATGGTTGAAATGAAGGAACAGGCCACAGAATTACAACAGATCAGACATGTAGAGGAGGGTTATACCTTGGGAAAAACTCTACATGACTTGCCCTTAGAATGCTTTCCTTTGCAGTAAAGGGAGAGATCTCCTGAGGCAGAAAAATAGATTAGAATAGACTATGCTCAAGGAGTCAAAATATAACATGATCACAGTGCAAGCTACTCCAAAGTGGAGAGAATTAGAGTTATGAAATGTTATATGCATTTAATCATGATTTGGGTGCAGTGACTAAATCCATCAAAATCTATCAAAATCCACTTTATTTCTCTCCAATAACACCCAAGCTAATCTAAATTTCCTAGAGCCAGGATATATCACTGCCCTATATTTAAGTCTTCTGATGATTTTCACTCTGAATATGTTCTGTTTAGCAATTGAACCTTTCTTCCCTTGTTTTATTTTGTGCTTTATTTTTTTCCCCAAGATGCTCTTTTAATTCCTTTTAAGTGCACAGCAAACGTAAATCATAGAATCATAGAGTGGCTTGGGTTGGAAGGGACCCTAAAAATCACCTGTTTCCAACACCCTGTCATGGGCAGGGACACCTTCCACTAGACCAGGGTGCTCAAAGCCCCATCCTACCTGGCCTTGGATGATTCCAGGTGTAGGGCACCCACAACTTCTCTGGATAACTTGTTCCTGTGTCTCATCATCCTCACTGGAAATAATTTCTTCCTAAAATCTAATGAATGTGGGTCTTATCTCTTTAAATACCACTGCTTAGACCATTATTAGATTGTGCTACATTCACTTCTAATATAAAATTAAATGTCCTGGTCTGAGTGTGGTCATAATGCTCATTATAATATAACTGAAAGGAGGGAAATTAGATGTTTTTGTTTCAAAAACATCAGTGGAAAATGAGAGTTTAACGCTGGTTGTGTGAAGCTCTACACATCAGGTAAACAGTGTTGAGTATATGCAGTTGAAATTGCAGCATTCTGCTGCCAGTGTTATAAATTCTTTGAAACAGAATATGTGGTCAGTTGGATCATGTGCTGCTATTTTAGTGCAAGGATCTTCTTTGGAATCACAGAATCATTAAGTCTGGAAAAGACCTCGAAGAGAGAGTCCAACCATTAACAGAACACCTTCACGTTCACCACTAAACCATGTCCCCAGGTGCCACAGCGCTTTCGAACAATTCCAGGGATGGTGATTCCACCCATTCCCTGCACAGCCTATTCCAGCCTCTCCAGATTAATCCGAAGATCCTTCCAGATTAATCTGAAGATCCCTCAAGCAGATCAACACTCCTGCCCAAGAGAAATCGGGATGGGAAGGAGTTTTGAAGCTGGGCACACCAGCAGCAAACAGTCACCTCTGCAGCTAGCACTATTGCCAGGAAGGTACTTGCAGAAGGCAGCAGTCGTGCAGGGCGAGCAGAGGACACTCTGCACACCTGGGGTCTGACTCAGCTGCTGCCACAAGGGCTCCTTGTGCTGAGACAGCCTGGGGTACAGGAGACATTCACACGTGGCCAGCAGCAGGAGCCGTGGGGGATGGAGTATAATCTCTGGAGGTTAGGCAGGGTGTGCAAGCATCTTAAATGACTCAAGACATGCAAATGTCAGCAACTGACCTGAACTCCTTGAGTTTTCTGAATCTTTACTTCTGTGGCAGCTCTGACTCGTGACTGTCATAGTCCTTGCCCTCTTCCTATGGAACATGCTCCAGGCTCATTCTCCCATTCATTTCCCTCATTTCTTGTTCTAGTTGAACTCTTTGAATAACACCAGCACGTTAATCTTACAGAAAGATACTATTTTTTTTTTTTTTTTCTTATGGACACTAAAACTGTAAGAGCTTTACAGAAAGTCTTGTAAGGAAAAAGGTGAAAATGTACAGCTGGCAGGGGAAAATGCAATGACCAGCACTGAGGCTGCCATGGAAACATAGCCTGAGGCTAACAAAAGACAAATCTTAACAGTATATATTTAATGAAATTTTGATAAAAAACAGGCAAATCTGCTATTAGAAACATAATTCTTGTTGGTCAACATTGCAGCTAAGAATCCACTACTTATTTCTTTATATTACTTGTCACTCTGTTAGTGCGAGTGTTAACATATTTTTAAAGTGATCAATACCACTGGTCTAAACTTATTCCAAATTAAAGTGTTTAGCCTCAAAGACTGCTCAAAGAAGAATATGGAGACATAGCCACAGAATTTAAGCATCTGTATTTAACTGTATATACTGTATGAATAATTTCTAATGTGACAATTTAGAGTCATAATGTGACACAAGAATTCTTGCTTCATCAACATCAAGTACCCCGTTGTACAGAAACAAATAAGAGGAAAATTTTTAGCTTATACTTTTTTTCCTGCAATCAGAAAAATTCTTTAATCTTGCCAGAAAAGTGTGTAATAATCTGACACTTCAGGATAGATCGTACAAATAATCAGAGTGATCCAAATCAGGACTTACTTGGACAGTCACACTATACCTTCAATTTGGGATTTTTTTTCTTATTTTTTTACATAATGGTATATTTGGCAAATATCACCGTTTGAAATAGATCTCACTCAATTAATTTACAAATCACAATGTGTTGATGTGTTCACTTTTTATCTTTGAAATGGTACAATCACACAGTCTATAACTTCTTTCTGAAAGTAAAGTGATGTTCTAAAACATTTGGGATGGGTTGCTTATAGTCAGGCACACAGTAGCACAAGATGTGAAAGCTAGCTACCATATTCTGGGAATTGAGTAGATCAAACAGTACCAAGAGCTTAAGATCTAATAATATATACCCAGTCAATCCCCAAAAAAGAAGCTGAATGCTAATTTTCTTGGTGCGTAACATGCACTTTATCCTCATCAGCAACCTTGAGATCAAGAATGGATATGCGTATTCTGACAGAAGATTAAAATTGTGTCCTTGTGACACAGTAGAAAAAGTTTCATCCTTTCAGAAATGTGAGATTCAGAGCAACTGTCTTTGAGAAGAAATATAAAGAGGCAGCTCAAATATTTTAGATTTCAGAAAGACCCTATCTTCCAGAACTTGAAATCCCAAGATCCTGAATGTGAGATGTTACCAAAGTGGGGTTTTTTGGCTTAATGTGCTCTTGGAGTTATCAAAATCCTGAATGGGAACGACTCTGAGCAAATAGTGCCACATGGAAGAGAACTATTGCTGGATGCTGTGAAAAGCTGGGAAAGTGTGTGGTCCTCTCACCAAAAGTCTGGAGTCAAATGATGTCATTGGGTACGAGAGTGCACCTATGGGGGGATCTGATGGACACTTGCACCTCCTACCCCTACGTGGCCACTTCCCATGAGCAGTTTGCTTAGGGAGCAATTGACCTCATGGAAAATGAGGATAGACTCATTTACATCAGATTTAGAATATCAGAGGCAGGAAGAAAATAATCAGTGTGCTGAACATCTTGGGTATTTGTACACTGACATGAGAAGTATGAAGATAAACTAAAAGCTTTGAAAACTTTAATATATGAACAAAGCTGCGATTTATTTACTGCAGCAGAGCTTTGAGGCAATTACATATGACTGCACTATGAACAGGAATTGACTGAGGATCATTCAAAGAAAAAAAAAAGGAAAATGAATATAGTAAGTGACACAGTCCTGTGAACCAAGATTTTCTGTCATTAGTAGAGTTTGATAACTTCTAGCTATAATTCCAGAAAAGGTGAATTGAAGAGAAATTACTGAAGAAGGTGTGACATTTCTTTGAAAAGAGATGAAGCAACTACATAAGTAAAAAATTCCATTACACATGAAGGGCAGTATTTTAATGAAGCAAAAAAGTGATTAAATCTTCAACTCAGAAAAAAAAAAAACAAACAGAAAAAACAACGAATAGAAACTGAGATTAATAAAAACGATCATAAATATTAAAAAAAATAAAATAAAATGAATATGTAGACAGAAATTTAGAAAGACCAAAAAACACTATGAACCGCAATGTGTAAGAAGCATCAAGGGTAACAAGAAATAATTCTTTGAGCAGTAAGTGAAACATCATGGAAAATCTTGATCTGATACTCAAGTTCTTGACGTTCTTAAGTTTCCCTGTAAAAGGTCAATGACTAGCAGATGTCTGGAAATACCAATATAGTGATAAAAGGGTAAGATTTCCAAGTTTTCTATTTTAAATAAGGGAAACAGAAATGAAAATGTAATTGCAAACACTTGATAAATTCCCAGTTAGAATATCTCACATTTTTAGTAACTATCTCTACCTTAACAACTCAAAGGCTACACCAGTAGCATCCAACAAAACCAAATTATATGATTACATCAAACCACTGCAATTTCCTTCCAAGATAGAGTATTAGGCCTTCTGAATAAAGATGGTAAAAGTAAAAAGTTAAAAACAAACTTAATTTTAGAAACATATATTTCATGCTGTTAGACGATTCTTATGAAGGAGGAATGGAAACATGAAAACATGCAATCACTACAATAAGAGTCTGATAACCATTCATATAAAGAAGTTATCAATTTCAAAAGAGAAAGAATATATTTGTATTTTTTTTTCAGTTTCCTGATCATATGAACATAAGAGAGGAAACACACACATTGAATAAAATTAATAGAACAGAAAGTAAACTCGAAAATTGGTAAAACAGTATTGCAAAAAACAAATGATTGGATGAGATTAGGTGAGCAGAGAGTGTGAGTTGTTAAAATTTAAGAAAATAGTCAGCTACACAATTACAGGATGGGTTATGATTGTAGCAGATCTGTAGAAAAGGTTTCTGGGAGTTAGAGAAGAATATGAGTCAAATATAAGCCAAAAAGATTGTAGGGTGAAAATAGAAAACTATTTTGAATATAAAAGAAACTCCAAAAGTTTCCAGAAGATGTGAATTCATTCACTCTCTTTCATGTCTAGTAATGTGTTAGGGATGATTGAACTTCAGGTAGTAGCGTGCAGCTATTAAATGTTAACCGAGAGAACTGTGACAAGAATAAACATGAACCTGGAAAGCAAGAAAACTGAGTAGCTCCTTCAGTTACTGAAAAAATAATTGCCTGATGCTCCACTGACTGCAATGGGCTCTTATATATCTTGTTCAGAAGAAGACGTTTGCACTATGGGCACCCAAATACAGGCATGGAAAGTTTTGATGTGAATTGCAGCACAGCAAAAAATATTTCCAATTTAGGACTGGGATTGATTGGCTGGAAACTGTGAGGACCTCCATCACTGGAGGTCCTTAAACAGGATTGGAAAAGCCTGTGTTGGGAATGAAGCTGTTATGTAACTAATCATGCTTCAGGGCAAAGAGGAGAAATAAATTGTCTTTTAAATCCCTCTGGGAAACTGGGACTCAGAGCCTGAAGCCATTCATGCACTTGGCTACCTACATCAAATGTTCCTGTACTTCAGCACAGACAGTCACTGAATTAAAAGACACAGTCCTGGGATCTCTCAATGACTCCTGTCTCGGACCTCCTCTCCTCCTTGGACTAAGTAGAGGGAGCTCTGGGAAATCAGCCAGTCCATGGGTTCAGCAGGGTAAAGCCAGGGCCTGAAGGCAGCTGGATAGAAAGGCACCTTATCTCCCTTTCCTCAGCAATATTACACTTCCATGGGTCTACACATGGAAGGGATTGACTGCTTCTCCCCTGATTTAGTGCTGTGCATTGTTTTGTTGCCTGGTGTCCAACTCTGCTACAAGGACCCAGTCTAGCTCTTGATAATTATGCAAAAGCTCTTTTATTTCTACTCAAAAGTTAACAATCTGCTAAAAGGCTGCTCTTTAAGTAGGACTCCCAGCTACTGCTTCTTTCCACAATGTTAATTGTAAAATGCATTTAAAATCACTCTGCATCCAAATTTTTATCCCTGTGGAATGGACTTACTGTACCACTAATTTCATGGGTGTTGTGAAGCAAAGACGTATGAAGTACTATTCCTGGAAGGAACAGGCCCATGAAAATCAATTTAGTGTGAGTGCTCTCTCTTTATCAGTGTCACTAACAGCAAATACTATTTTTTTTTTGTATGTACATATATATTTATATATATATATGTATGTAAATATGAAGAAGCGGTTCTATTACTTGAGTCAAATGAGGTATCCAGTAAAGCTGCACCATGTCCAAGTCAAATGGCCCTATCAGTTGCACAAAGAATTGGAAAGTTGCTCTTTCACAGAAATGTTGTTCACATCAGTTAGTACCCAGCGAATGTGCCTCGTATCACTCCAGGATGATCTTACCACTTGAGGTAGAGTACGACTCACCAGTAGGTCTGTTTACTGTCAAAAGTGAAAATATCTGGGCACCTTGATGCATAGAGACAGCATTTCATGCACTGACCTGTTGAAAAAAAGGTGTGTGAAGAGTGCAAGAAGCTGAAAAGCTCATCTCTTCCTTTTCACACCTTCACCATTTTTCAACTCCTACAGATGTAGGATAGTGGTACATCAAGGTGAAGGCTTACAACATTGGATTTGTTCAGCACAAGACTGATAGGTTTCTTTAGACTTCATTACTTTCATTGTCTTGTACATTGTTTTTAAACTCAACAATAGAATTTCTATCTCTGCTTTTTTATTATTATTATTATTTTTTAAATTTTTGTAGTTAAATCTGGATTTAGGCATTGATGGCTTTAGCAATTATGGATTATAGACCAAGCTTCCTGCAGAAAGAGTGTTCCTTCCATTAGTTTTCATAAAATGAAAGATCTGGTAAAAGTGGCTGAGGTTACAGGAAGTTATTTAGAAAATAATTTTCTCTAGAAAAGAAGCGGGTTAAATTGGTTTGGGGAGAGGCAAAGTCTTCCCCAAAGTCTTATTTCATAAACTGACTTTTGCTAGCATGCCTGAATAGCATATGATTTTCAAGAAAACTTGTGGTAACCCTTACGATGACTTTCTTAACAGTGTTTTCAGAAGCATGTCCTCAAAATCATTCTCATGTTCTTTGAAGGTTTTGTTTTTAAAAATAAGTATGTACAATCGTGGTCAAAATTCATTCTACTTTTGTCACCTTTAAATTTTAATGGTATCAGGAAGATGGACACAAAATTAGTGATACATAAAAGGATGAAGAGACCTTAGTTCTCTTGTATAGCCACAAAGTGTCACCCTTTTCCCATGCATTGTCTGCTCTGATTGCTTTTATGTAGCTCAGGAAAAAAATGTCTCCTTTAAAGGAGACAGTCCTGACATGCAAGGACAGAATCAGGGTCTCAGGTTGTGTCTGTAAATTGACAAATGTCCATGCAGATCTCTGATTTGTGCAATGGAGATTAAAAAGAATTAATTCAGAGAAGGAGACAATATTTGGTATTTTCATTCATAGACTGCTGATACCAAGTTCCTTTGAAGATCACAACTTGGTTAAAACCCCATGGTTTAATCTGTTTACAGGGAAGTTTATTTGTCTATATATGATCAATTCTGCACTTCCTAGAGATCTGTATATTTTGATCAACTGATGCTCTTTTCTAAGAAGATAAAGCTTTTTCTGAGGATGGGGGTTTTATTTTTGTTGTTAGTCTGGGTGTTTTTCTCAAGAAAACTCTAGAAATACAATGTCTGTTTGAGAACTCCAGCCCTATGAGAAATTGGGTTGAAAGCAACTAACATTTTCTGAAGCGATATTTAAAAATAGAGAAATAGAGGAACACAAAAAGATCCAAAAACTTGATTTCCGTGGGAAAAGAAGAGAAGAAGTGTGTGAAAAATGTGACAAATTATAGTTAAAAAAAGAATTTTAATACATAAACTTGATAATAAAATGTTTTATAATAGCAAAATGAAATAGAATTCTCTGGTTTTTAGCAAAAATTAAGCTTTGTTGAATTTATAGAGATGTGCTACGGTGTTTGTTAATGTGAGGGAGGTGCCAAAAAAAACAGTTTATCATCTATTTAGGACAGAGGAAATAGAAGATGTGGGAGAATGTTGCCTAGTAAAAAACAGAAGTACTGGTATGTGAGTCCTAATTTCTGTGTAGGCATTTACCTCGGGTCTTTAGATAAAAGTTCCTTATTCTGACAGTGTGTAGGCATCAGACATGTTCCTCCTGAAGGCAGTTTTGATTTTCTGTTTATTAATCCACCCATTCCCTATGACTATTCCTGTGACTCTCATTCTGAGACACCAAACTCCTTCCTTTTGTTGTAGACTAAACCTCACTTTTTGATTCCAGCTTCTGAAATTTCTCTGGGCTTTGAGCACATGGAAGTTAAAAACCCCATAAATAAGAAACAGAACCACTCATGGCAAGTGAGCAGGAAAAGCAAAGTAATAAAGTAGTAGTTTTTGGGTTCACTACCTAATTTTTTTCCTATCCCGATCCAAGATCAGGTTCTCTGTAGGAACAATTTGCTAAGAGTCCTTGGGCAAAGTCCTGGTGTGTATTTGTTTTCAATCATTCACTTTAGAAGCTCCCCTTACCTTGCACTGAGCTGGCTCGTCCTTGTCATTCCAGCTCATGTTCTGTCATTTGGCTTAATGTCTTTGGAAGGAGTACAATGCTTTGATTGAAAAAGTCATTTTTATAGTGGGGATGAACTAAATGAACACGGGGGAGGATTCATTATACTGAGAAAAGCAGGCAGAAGACCTTGACTGTATTTTCTCCTCCCTTCCCAGTTTAGGGAGGTTAAAAGGTAGGGAGAAGTTCAGTACAGAGAGATGGAGCAGACCTGCATAATGATTGTGCTGCCTACACTCAGTTGCAGAGTTGGTTATGAATTCCTAAAAAAGCAAATGGCTTTGAGTTGATGGGGTCTAATTTTGATATGAATCTTAACTGAGGAAGTTGAGTATTCTTCCTGGAGTACAGGTAGGTGTGCATGTGGGAGAATTTAACTTTTATTATTTTTAAAACGTCAGCTCATTCTAAAGGACAGAGTTACTGTTTCAGCAAACTATATTATAAATGCCCATGAATTATATGCAAGACAACAATAAACTTCTTTATCTCTTTCCCTCTCAAACCATCCTCTGAGGCAGAAAAAAGAGGTTACAACAGTAGACTAATGGGAAATTATTTCACTGGGATGCAGAGAAAAAAGACCTTGCATATGTACAAAAGAGAAACTTCCAAGAAAGTTTAAAGTGGTAGAGACTGGAACCTCATCTTTTCAGGTATGATTTTGCATATATATAATCATAAGCATATGTATGGGGCCCTGAACAAGCTGGCCTAGTAGAAGGTGTCCCTGCCCATGTGAGGAGAGATGGAATGAGATGATCTTTCAGATTCCTCCCAACACAAACTATTCTGTTATTCCATGAAAGCTCTGTCAGGTAGGACAGGATCCAAGACCAAGTAATATGATTTCACTTTCCTGAAGGTTACACGGGACTTTGTTAAATTCCAATTAATTTTGATGTATAGCAGAATAAGTTTGAAATGGATCAGATATTAATTTCATATAAAATGCAGATGTTTCTGGAAAGCATGAGAATCTCTAAGTTGACTTGTTGAGCTCAGATCTCTCTTTAGATCTGTTGTACTTACCATTTGTTTAAATTCTGTTTCTTGCGTTGACCATGTGTTTTAATATAACACACACTAGTAGAAAAAAAAAAAGAGCAAAGGTTTTGTTAAAAATGTACATTTTGCAGAAATGTTTCCAAACTCACTATGATACCATGGAACAAGCCATGACAGAAAATTAGGGTCATCGTAAAACTTGCTGTTCTCTCTTCCTTTCACAAGTTTTGGCTCCTGCCTTCCCACTGTATGCACAGCAACTATCACAGATGGATCAAGAAGTCAAAAGGTCTTGCCACCTTCCAGCAAACTGCTAATTAATGGCATATTAGTGTTCTCAGTCAGGCAAACAGAGAAAACATTGTGAGTAGTAAATCACTTTTGCCTACGGTACATGGGAAGTCACTCACAAAGGCTAAGCAGAAGGTCAGCCTTTTGTGAAGGTTCAAAATAGGGTAAAAACTCAGAGCTCTGAATTCACAGCAGGAAACCTTCATCTTAAAGCCACTCTGCCCCAGTATCTTTTATGTGTAAACAGCAAGCAGGAATTCTTAACTAAAATAAAACGCTACACTGCATGCATAATGCCTCCCTTGGGGAGTTAAAAAGAGAGGACAAATTACATGTGACAGATGTTAGCTACATCACTTAACACACCACTGAAAGGCATTCAGGGTATATCAGAAAGGTATAGTGTAACATAAGATGCACCTGAACAAGCTCTGAATGAGAAACTTGACATACAAACCCTGGAAGAGCACAATACTATTATGGTTATCTTACTACTGGGTCCCAGAGGAGATTATTCAGAACTGACATATGCTTTCATTCAGGTCACTGCACTGGGTCATGGAGAAAGGGTTTTGGGTACTATGCATGTAGGCTCTGCTTCATCTACAAAATCCCCATGTTTCATATAAAAAGCAGATTCAGTGAGAGATTAAGACATCTAAGATGAGGTATCTACTTCTGTACCAGATGTGCAAGTTCCAACTTTACTCAAAAGAGCTCTATTCAGTCACTGGAGTCCGGATAATGATTCAGACAAGTGTAGATGTTTATTTTAGGGGTGCTGGAATTGTGCCCTAGGCTTCACTAATTAGGTGTGCTATTCAGTTACCTAAACACAGTCCTGTGCTGCCATGTGAACTGCTCTGAGATAACCTGCCTGCCCTACTGACACTGCTTCAGAGTCATATGGGTCTCCTGTAAGCCCTCAGTCAAATTACCCATCCGAAATGGATGTTTAGGGAACCGAATCAAACACTGGCTGTCCTCTGGCTATGACAGAACCTGAGATTCCTCGCTCATGTGTCAACATCCTCACACAGATATCTAAATGCAAGGACCTCGAGGTAGAAACTATTCTTATCTCTTCTCTCCTCTCCCTATCCAGAGCCAAGGCACAGACAAAATTTTGTTTCTTTATTTCCTTATGCCTCAGGTTTCCACCAAATAAAGTGTGGCCCCACACAATGGAAAAGGAGCCCTGCTGAGGGACAAGAGGTGTCTGATTTGCCTGACAGCGAGGGCCAGAATGAATGGGCACCAAAGCAAATTACACAGGATAGATGAGAAAAACTGAGCAAATATGAAGAGGAAAGAGTCTGAGAGTCTCAAGACAAGATTACCACCATCAAATTGATGAAAGAAAGTGAACTTTTTTAACATATATAGTCTATATATGTATATACTCTATAATGTATGATGAGATACCATTACATTGTGTGTCTACACTTTGCACACATCAGTGGTGAGTGCTTTGCCTGTTTGTTTTTTTTTTTTATATTTTACCCTTATGTTTCAGATACGCAGACACTACTGTTCCCCTGTTGTTAATGTATATCTCATTTAGTGAGTTAAATTCAGTATCATTTACCTCACATGCTTTTCTTATGGTAAGTAGATAACATATGGATTAAATTTGTGAATTCTCACTGTGATTGGTTGAAGAAGAAATATTGAATAACTTCATTACATTAGTTTAGTACATGGGTCATCATTGTAATGTCTATGAATTGCATAAAACTGACCGGAGTAACTTGGCCCTGTTGTGACCTTCTGTTGAAGACTGGAAGGAAAGGGAGCTAATATTCATACCCAAAACACAGATAGCTGGATGGCTGTGGAGCCAGCCAAGGACTGTTGGTAAGAACATGCTGTGAGAAAGGACAGGATGTGGCTGGAGCGGGGGACATATGGAGGTAGGGCAGCACTTTTCCAGAACAAATGCCCTTGTTCTGTTTCCTGGAGATAACACAGCACAATGAATGTGCAGGAATGAGGTTGAGAGCTGGGCATGGCCTGTAAGGGGGGGTTAAGACCACCCAAGACCCCTGAAACCCTCCGACCCATTTCCAGAAAAGCCCAGAAGAATGGACAGTGCATGAGAACTGATCTTCATAAAAAGCAAGAAGCTTATCTCCAGGGTGGGAAAAACATTTTAAAAAGGCACCCAGGACCTTGGACACCTCATCAGCTGGACACATGCTGGAGCCAGGACTGGTGATCTCTCTCTTTCTTACATTCTTCCTTTACTCTCTCCTCCCCTCTTTAATCCATCCCTCTCTATTTCCTTCCACCTTACCCTTTTTTCCTAAACCCACTGCTCTGTGCTTATACTAGCAGATAAGGGACTAACTTCTACCAATTTCCATGGTAAATGCATAATTTATTAATAAAATTTTGTAAGCTTTTGCAGACCCTCCAACTTTTGTCATTCCTTTTGATCACAAGCATCTACAAATCTTGAGTGCTCCCTTAAGGGTGGAACATCACACCTGCTCTGTTCTTATCAGCTGATGGACGTAATTTTTTTTTTTTTTTTTTAATTCTTTCTGCATTTCCTTGGCTCTTGTGCCACAGGACTAATTCCTCCCAGAATTTTCCAAACAGCATTACATGAGCAGCACTGTTTATCTGATTACATCTTGTGCAGTAAGATGGCATCAAACCTATTGCAAACGTGTGAGTGTGAGTGTAAGTGTAAGATCATGTGGAAGAATTGCTGATACTATGTTTTTCCCTTGCACAGAAGAAAGGTGTGTGATTATTTGTCTGGGAAAGTTGAAAACATATTTTGGGTGATTAGAGCACAACAGTAATTTCTTCTATAGATTTCTCAAAGAGTAAGTGATTGTTGCTTGACTTCAAGTCTTTGCACTCTTGATGTTCTTCTCTGAAAAGCTAAAATAATATCACGCTACTGTTTCTCAGGGCTGTCATCATTTTGAAGTCCAATTTAGAATGAAAAAGGTTTCAAACCACATCTGGCTTTTCCTGAGCATTTCTCTACTTTAGTCATCACATTTTTCTACTTAAAATGAGCTGTTTTCTTCCCCTTGTTTCTCTTTCTAGATGGGCAAAAGGAGGAAATAACTGTTTGTATGTCTCAAGAAGTAGCAAAAGTGTCTGTCTGCAAAATGCTACCTCATTCTGTAGTGAATATTTGTTTTCTTTGCAATACTAGCTGTCCTATGAAAGACCAACAGATTTGTAGCTACCCTTTTAATATGACTAAATCCTGCTATTGAATTAAGACATGAATCCTTGAGGGAAGAGAGCAACATATTTGGAGTGTTATCATCCTATTGTAAGATGATCCTGTGGGAACGACTAATTCCTCCAGTGGAGTTTCCTGTGCATTCTTTTGTTTGAAGACTTCTATGAAAATAATTTTGCAATCTCTTAGCTGCATCTGTTTTGATTTCTTCAGATGAATTAGAATGGAATGACAATAGCAGGGGAGTACCTTCTGGCAGCTCATAAACCAGATTAAGTTTGAAACCTGCTTCTTTCTGCTGTTTGCCTTCTCGTAAGCCCAGGGAGGATGAATCTGCTCAACCATGTCAAAGCAAGGCTTTAGTGATATGAGCAGCTAAGAAAGTGATCGGGAAAAAATATGGAAAAATAAGAAGTCGCTGATTGGAGAATAAAGGGGTGAAGGGCTTAGGTATGTTTGAATCATTTCCAGTAATAAAGTTCCTAACTACTCCTTAATACAGCTGATTCACTGTCACTCGACTTTTGAGCACCATTAATGCCCAGTTTAAAATATCTATGAGATGGATTACTGTACTAAATACTTTACAGTACTGGGTTTACGGTCAGGATTTAGTGGAAAGCTTCTTTCTCCTATAAATCATGCTATGAATATTGATTGTGGTAACTTCTACTTACCTAAAAGTTTCATGAGGCTTTTAAAAAAAGTACTGACTCTGTTTTGGTGGGAAAGATTCTTTCCCAGAAACTAATCTGAGGAACACCCCTAAAATATGCCAATTTAGTGTTTATATAGTTAAGAATGACTTTATAACAAAGTGCTGCCAGTCCAGACCAATTTATTATATGGTGCAGAAGTGTTAAACTGCTTTAAATCAATAGTTAAGAAGACAGGAGAGTGCTTGGGTGTTGTAAGTCATCATTTTAATGAAATATAGATTATTCCAAGACTATTAAACAAGTGGTTGGTGTCAGGAAAATTGTTCACTTTTTCAATGCTAAACAAAACCATCTATTTTAATGCAGTAAAATCAATAAGCAGCTGGGACCTGTCATGTAGCTTGAATGCCTAAGTAAATGTATAGTTAGACCTCCTCATTGATAAGTGGATTGGTTACTGTTTGTATGTCCTGGTTACTAACTCTGATTAAAGGAAATGGTTTAAGGGAAGATCGAAAAAAGGAAGAAGCAGGAAAAAAAAAATATTTGGAGGTAACCGCTTATTTTGTTAAACAGACAATTACTAAGCTACTTTTTCAGGAAATATTTTCCAAGCTGCACAGATATTGGGGGATGAGGATAATTCAGGAGAGGAGGACCTATTTCAATTTAGCACTTGAATTAAAGGAAAGTTAGGGACCCCAAGATTTAAATAAAATGTAATTAATAGAGTTTCCTGAGGTTGCAAATAATTGGTTTGCAATAATGAGCACAGTTTTGCTTAATGTTTTCAGGATTATCTTTAAAAAAAAATATATATATATATATACATACATTTATAAAACTAGAGCAGGGTTGCAAACTCACCTCCCATCCATCAAAGTAAAAAAATCAAATTCTATATCAGGATGAAACCAAAGCCCTTTTTTTGTGAAACTGCCTCTTCTTTGGACAAGATCTTAGATTGCCACAACGCTAAAACAGGCTGGAAAACTCACAGTGAAGTCTCTTGTCATAAAATAAGCATTATATTCGGGGGTGTTTGTGGTGTAGGCTCTCTTCAGTATTTTATATTTTAAATTGAATTTCTCTGATTTTTTCTCTATACAGAATAATTAAAAATTCACTTAGGTAAAGAGAGAATTACTTTATAATATGGAATTTAGGGCATTCAGCTAGAATGAAGGAGACTTTGATCTGAATCATATTAAGTGGAAGTTTGAAATGAGGTCTCTCATGGCTGAATACACGGCACTTGGGTAGTTAGTTAATCTCAGGACTTCTTTGCTTTGATCATTTCTATCGTGAGGCTGAGAAAATTCCCAGTGCTTTCCAGTATTGGCTACTCTTAAAATTTCCACTTGGAAAAATCAGAATTTTTCAGTGAAAGCCCCACTTCAGATTTGTCCTTTTAGTCTAGCTATGGTTCATATGCCATCCAGTTTCCTCCACCAGCAGCTCCCACTGACACTGCCTGCCAGTAAAGCATGGCCCATGAATACATCAGAGTGTGACTGCCACGTGGCAAATTGTAACTCCTTAAGGCACACAGCTGAAAAACTGCTGAAGAGAAGGCATTACACAAATCTCTATCTTGGCCCATTGATCTGCATTCACATTTCAACAGGGAATTAATTAATGCATTTTGTTAGGTTCCATTTGCAGCTGGGTGTCCCTGAACAGAGTTCAAGGCCAGTCCTGGACTTGAAGGCAAACTGAGATTTTTCTAAAATATGCTTGAAGGCAAAGACCCTGAGTTTCAAGACAATTGCTTTTGTAATTAAAAGCACCACTTTTGCATTTCATTCGCTAAAATACAGCTGTCTAGTGCTATTTTATATGTCCTAAAATATTCCACTTCACAATTCCAACACTCAATGACTGGTCATAGATGAAGGAAAAATAATTCTCAGTAGGAAGAGAATTCCTTACCTAAAGCAATCAGTGAACAGACGCTGTGACATTGCTCCTGTAAGGAAACATGGCAAAGTTTCTCCAGACAGCCCAATTAGCATGTTTAAGGGACCATTTTAAAAGAATAATTCCAGGAATGTAGAGAATACATGACCTTCCATAGCATTTTTTTCTGCTATTTCAGTTATTGACAAAATGAAAATAAAGCAGTACAAAAACATACAGCCAAACAGCTCATTTCTTTCTTTGCTCTATTTTTTCCCTACCATAATGCATCACTATACTTTTAAATTAAGCCCAGCAGGTAGGAAGATCCTACACTCATTTTCAAATGAGATAATTTGTCCCTGCATTACAGCATGTTTCTTTGATATGGGTTCTTTCAGGACTTCGCCCTGCTGCTTCCTGAAAGATGAGTTAAAGATCCTTTGGAATAAATCCTAATGACTGCCTAAGTAAATGCTTTTTACAGAGATGTGTGAAGTTAGATTTCACTTTTCCCTGACATCTAATTCTGAGATGTCCTTATCCTGAAACACGGATTTTCCCCCCACTTTTCTTCTGATATACTCCTTTCTCTCATTAAAGGCATTTTGCTTTAAGCTGATTGCCTTCAGCAATAATGGAATCTTGAAAAAACATAGATGACAAAAATACACTGCTCAAATTTCTTATGCCAGTAGTTTCAGGTTGGATACAAGAGACAAAGTTATGCCAGGTGTTCATGCAGAGAATAAAGATAAAACTTCTTGTTCTTCCATCATTTACCATTCTCAAGGACTGGGTAAAAACTTTTCTTAGAGGACAAAGCTGATAGTAAGGGAATAGCACAGCCAGCTCTGGAGCTGGGAGACGCAACTGAAGAGCCCCAGTGCCCTTTTAGCTGCAAGAAGCTAATCTGCTGCAGGGTGTGCAAGCAGAAAGCTGTTCTTTGAAAATGACATCTTCTCCCTGTGTGTTTTCTTGCAGAGGCTCTGTGCTCTGAACCAAACAGGATCAGATGATCTGAATGAGACAGGACTGATTAGAGTAGTCAGTTTTACCTTATTCCTGTGCTTGACTGGAGAAAATGACAGTAAATTCCTGTCTCATAGTTCTCATCCATTATGAGTTTCATTAGAGAAAGAGTTCTAAGAAAAATAGTCCTTTGTCCAGCAGAATAGCATTTTGGCAGCTCCCTATTCTTTCCTTTTATGTATTTGACACATTTCACTTCAGCTAACTGAGGTGAAATATGACATTAGCAGTGTTTAGGACAAAACTTTAAAGAATATTTTCCTTATTTTTCATTGTCTTTCCATCTCTAGAAGAAAACACAAGCACACTTTTGTTTTTTCTTGCTGTATACATTTTCTTTCTTTTTAACCCTAAAATCCAGTCTTGTAATGTTGATAACACAGATTAGAACAAAAGGTTTACAGACAGTACATTCTGAGAGAAACTCGTGCAAAGTAACATCGTTGGGAACTGATGCACTGAATCAGCACTGGAAAAACATTTATGGATTCCAGGTAAAACAGGGTTCACTCATATGTTTACATCCACATACCTGGCTTCCTATGATCATTCTACTGATGTTATTTGTTGCCTTCCTATCTTATGTTTCTCAGGTACTCAACTGAAGATGTAAGTTTGTTTTTGATCTCTTTTCAATTAATGGTGTTTGAGGGTAGATTAACTGCTTCATTTCAGGAAAAATCTAGTTTGAATTTCCAGATTGATTGGAAATAAAGTCTGAAGTAAGCCCTCTCACAACAGTTGAGATAGCTTTGATCTTTCATTACTTTTTGTCCTTGACTATTTCTGCTGGTTTGTAACCTTAAGAACAAGCAGGGAACCAGCAATTTTTAATCTGAGTGTTCTATCCTGTTGAGCCGAAAGTAACTCCTTATGCAATAAATTACTTCTTTCTGTGTCTAAAGTTGCTGTATTAATACCCAGGTGTTCCTCAAGACAAAGATAAGAATAATAAGAGAAAGATACAAAAAAATTGATGAGAAAAGTCTCATCTGGTTCATAGAATCATAGAGCAGTTTTGGTTGGAAGGGACCTTTAGAGGTCAACTAGTTCAACACCCCTACAATGAGCAGGGACTTCTTCAACTAGATCAGGTCACTCAGATACTCATCCAATCTGAAATTTAATGTTTACAGGAGCCACCACCTCTCTGGGTGACCTGTTCCAGTGTTTTATAATGCAAAGTTTCTTCCTCATGCCTGATCTAAATATACTCCATTACCATTTAAAGCCATTGCCCTTTGTGCTATTACTGTAGGTTCTACTTGAAACTCTTACCAGCCCCCTTTAAATATTGAATTTATATATTGCTCTACCTTTGACATGTCCTAACTGTTGCACTGTTGCTTTGGGTCATTTTAAGTATAAAACTTTGGTTTCTACAAGGCTAACTCGTCTTCCTCTCCAAAACCAAAGAAATAAAACAAATAGTAAAACAAACAAACAAACAAAACAAAACAACAACAACAACAACAACAACAACAACAACAACTCAATAAAACAAACACGCAGCCATACCTCCTTTTTGCAGGGCAGAAGAATGTTTTCACCTGGCCCTCTGTGAAAATGATTCTGTGGAGAATGCTTAGTCCAGACTAGAAAATATTTCATTAAGTAGATAATTGTCTGGTTTTGCAACATTAAAGGCTGCAAATTAATTTGTGACAAATTCAGCAGCTAGAAATGCAAAATAATTTGTGACAAATTCAGCAGCTAGGAACGCTGTAAACTTCTGAAGTCTGAAATTTGCATGGACCTGACACCTCAAAACTTAGTTTTAAATAATAATTCTGATTGTACAGATTCTTTAGTTTTCTATATACTCATCTTTAGCAATACAACACAAGGCAACAGATGTGAAACACCATATAAATTCAATTTCCTTGCTTAGGGCACAGAAAAGTGGCCAAACAGGCTAAGAAATGCCTGTCTATTCTTTCCATTGTGTCTGTCTAACCTTTCACATGTCAAAGACTAACCAGAAAGGGGATGCCTTGTGGAGGAAAGAAGAAAAAGATGTCACAGTAATCCTGTGAGGCAGCCCTCCAACATGAATCCAAGGTTGTACATTTACAAGTTGCATAAAGGTGCCATTTCTTCTTTCTCTATGCACATTGTTCTGCTCAGATCAACAGGCTGATCAGTACCAGATCTGAGCTGTCTTTCTATCAGCACTTGCCCCAAATGTCTTTCACAGCTCAAGGAGACTCCCAGGATCTTGTGAAAAGTTGGTGCCTGCCTAAGGAAGACCCCCTCCTCTTTCTATCGGTTTTGCAAAGTGGTTCCAAAATTCCAGGTTTTATACCACAGCTTTTGCTGCCATAACAATGCTTCAATTAACTTTTCTAACAATAACAGGGCATGAGTCCATTATATCCATTTTATGGATATACTTTCTGAGAAATACATTGGTAAATGTGATGAATAAGTATTTCAAGAATAGATTTTCAGATAAGACTACATTTTAACTTGCGGCACAAGGGAAGATAATTTAAATTCTATGATGCATGAATCAGTGCAATAGAGGCATACAAATGAAGAGCAAAATGGGTCAATCTTCCCCTCTAAAAGCAAGTTAAGCAGCTAGACAAAGATGTATGTGAACAAATTGTTTAGCAACATACATCCTTTTGAAGGCCCTGCTTCATCATTTCATTGTGCCATCTTTGTCTTGGGATATCTGCTAAAGGTGCAGTTTTAAAGATGTTCCTGCTGAAAAAGCTTACAAAGAACAACATGAGAGTGAAAAAAAAAAAAAAAAAGTATCCCAAACAAACATCCCAACCCCAAACAAACAAAACAAAACCAAAAAAAGAGGAAGCAAGAAGTGAGATAGAATTGTGTAGGTTAAAAGTGTAAAAACTGCAGAGCTGAATGAGTGAAAACTCCTTGTAGTGTTTTTGGAAAACTGATATAGGCTTCACCAAACAGATGAATAATATTGATTTTATTTGACATGGTGGTTTGCAAATTCTGGAGAGAAATGTGCTCCAGATTGTGCCTCTTTAAGGAGTAAATAGCCTACATGTACCTCTGGCTGGGGTAACAGTGTACGGTAGAAATAAAAATAGAATAATATTAAAATAATTGAAAAATAGTAATTTTTCAATAAATATATTTAACCACAATATAATTTTTCAGACATGATCAATACTGACTAAAGTATTTTGGAGATGAGATCAGAGGACAGGACAAGACAGGACAGAAGAGAGAAAGGTTAGGACTCAAAATGTGCCTCTTCTCAAAGATTCAAAATATCAAGGTATTTTATCTTATCCATACACAGGAAATCTACTCTTCTCATTCTTCTGATCATGGTGGCATGTGAACATACACCTCCATTATTATTATTCTTTATTAAAGTAACCCTTATGCTACAGATAATGACTGGTCCCACAGATATTTTCTTACTTTATCTGTATATAAGTACATTCATTAATTGATTTTGAATAAAATTCACCAACTTTTCAAAGGCTTCAGAATTTGATTCTACTTCACTGGCATCATCTTTGAACTTGTACAGAAAAAAAATCCTCTAGGTTCAGATAAAGCTACATAAGATGATGTACATTTGTCTCAAAAGTCCCATTCAATAGTTTTAAATATTTAGTTTGAATGTTATTTCTTTGTCAGGATGCGATTTTCACTGGTAAGAAGTTAATTATTCATAAAAGCAAAACAATATTGTGTTAATTTAAACTCTCAAGCATTTCTTCTCTTTGCCTAAGAGTATTGATCACTGCAATAAGAAAGTAACTGATGCTTAATGACACTACCTGAAAGCACAACACCATTAGAAAAATAACATGTTAATGAGGACTTATTATAGTAAAGATTGTCTCCAGCTTATGTATGTGACACAGTAGAGATGTTTTTGTACAGAGCTGTGCACACTAAGATTTTTGTCTCCTTCACAGTTATTATTTAATCAATAATGAATGGACATAATAATGCTCCGCAGCTCAGTTTAACCGTTCACAAACTCAATTTGTGAAATATTTAGAAGAACTGAAATTAATTCTTATATACTTATTATCAATGTTATCTATAATTTCATTCCCTGTCACTTAAGCAAATTGTAAGAGAACCTGTCTTATTTTCTTTCAGTAAATTATTAGAATACAGGAATAATTTATCCAGATAATTTTCATTTTAATTTGCACATCAAAGTATTTACCGCTCATGTTGTGTTTTCAGTTGTCAGATACGTGAAATTTTCTCTGCTCTTTGACTACATAACTGAAATTCATGCAAGAGAATCATAACAAATGAATGGATAATGGATAATGTGTGTTGGATGCACATTCTGGCACAGTGCAGTAATACGTGTTCAAATGCATTAAGCTTTTGAAATCTGTGGACTTATTCATAATAAATCACTTGCCTTGATATCACAAAAAACTAATCACCAATAACAGGCAAATATAATAAAATACCTAAAATAAGAAGTGCTTTCATTTCTTAAAATGTATGCTAGTCTTTATTTTGTGTTTTGAAATGTTTCCTCATTCTTGTAGCTCCAGAGAAATAAAATCCATGAGTAATATTTGTGTAGTTTGAGTTCTGCTGCTGAAGGAGTCTATACAATTAATTATTTCCCCTCTAAGCAGCACATTCGCATTAACACATTGAATATGTTATGACAAAGCCTGTCGTCTCGAGAGCCACCACAGAATGTAGCTCTGTCATTAAGTTTGTCATTGACAGATTTCTTGATAAGACTTGCCTTGTTTGAGTGTGAACCTCTTTGTATGACCTACCTGTCAAAGCTCTTTTGCTTGTTGGGTTTTAATAGAGAGAAATAGACATTTCCAGGAAGCTATTCACACAACCTGTGCTAGAAATGACTGCCTCAGGAGATGGGAATCTCATCATGAAAATGCCTATTTTTCCACTGACTGCAGTAAAGGACCCGACTTACTTCCTCTGGCCCAGATGTCTGCAGTGAGGTAGATGTCTAAATGTAGGAAATATGAATCCTATTCTTTTTGTTCTGGACAATCATTTCACATGATTTCCCTGAATGATATTTGTTCTGAGTCATGTTATTCAGCGACAGACTTTGATGACTCTAAAGGATCATTATCAGGATGAGGTAGGAGCAGGGCTCCACAGTCCTTGGAAATCTAAGGACTGGCAAGGTTGCAAATTTGCTGACAATCTGCAGACTTAGCCCTGAGTGTTAAGAGCATCCTCAAAATGTGTCTGTATGTGAATGGGATAAGCACTGAGGATTTGCAGGAAGTATTGAATACAAGGGAATAATAATAATAATTAAAAAGTAAATGGCGGAATGAGAAAGGTTATGTGAATAACCTCATTGCTTTGAGTGCTTTATTTCACCTGCAGTAGAAATATGGATTTGGTAGGGAGCCAGCTATTTATATTTAAGGCAAATTATTCATTTTCTATGTTCCCGTCAACCTTCTGTCTGACTCATAGGTAGCTTACAGGGATCTATCTTCCGTGCCATTGTTGGTGAGAGTTAGGAAATTATATCTGCAAAAGAATAGACAGAATGAAAGTCTTTAGGAAAAGCAGGAAAGCTCCCTCATTTTCATGGAGAAATGTTCTTAGGCAGCTTTTGCAACTTATTTTCAACTTTAGCTTTGACAAAAGTCAACTATGAGATTTCTCTTTGATGTTTGTCTGTCTGTGAAATTTGATTTTCAGGTAACACCAACCCACTGAAGGTATTCTCTATCCATCTCTACAGATTTCTATCTAAGGGCAGCAAACATTTTCGCAGAACAAAAGGGTTTGCTTTTCAGATTTGCTAATTCAGCACAAGAGTAACGTTCTGTCTTCCAGTGAATCACAAAATCTTGCCTAGAATTACAGTGTGTCACCCACATTCTCCTCATAAGACATATTAGATAAGTGAAACATCTTTCAATATCCAGAATCACCTCTGTTATCCCTAACTGTTTAGCAGCAGTCCAGTTGTCAGCAACAAAAAGTATCTCAGTAACTGCATTTCTTATTGCTGGTCAGGTTAAGGACATCAATTGTTACAGTAATAGTTTAATCATAACAGTTTTTGCCATGGGCAAATGAAAGTAATTAAAAATAGCTAAAATAAATGAAGTTTTAATTTAAATAACTTTTAACTGAAGAGAAATTAGAAAAAAAAAGAATTAAATAAAAGGAACACTAATACAATAAACTTTGACAGAGTGACTTCTAAGTGTCCTTTGCATGCCTCTCAGGAGAAATTCAGTGATCATCTACACTGAGAGGTGAAATGTGCTAGAGTATGACATGTACCTTATTTCCACATTTTGTCATGGTTTGTAATTTAGTGTGTCACAGATAATTGAAAAAACATTTGCAGATGATAATTAATTTTATTTAAGGGTAGTCTAATCTGGTGCTCCATGAATAGCTCTAACAATTTTGTACATGGGTAAATATGAATAACCCTAACATAGTCTTGTAAAAAGCCAAAATACATATCAGAAAGTAAAAAAAAAAGTATAAACTTACAGCAAGCAAATTAATGAACACCAAGTCCCTTAAATATAAAATTAAGTAACATTATTTCTCCTTTTAGATCAAAGTCAGCTTGTATCTCTTCTCCTAGAGTCTAAAGGTATTTGTTGATTACCAGGGAAGATTGTTAGTGTTTGAAATTGCAATAACATTTCAACAAACCAGTGTAATCACTGCAGGAAAATGTTAACAAAATCCCTTGTCAGAGTTTTACATCCAGATCAAGATGACATACGTTGAAGATCTTCTGACATTTCCATCTGAAATGGGACACTGCTGTTTCCTGAACTGCCTTGGTCTAGCAAATGTCTTTAAGGAGTTGTGGAATGCTGAGGAAGAGGGCAGAGAACAAGATCTTTCCTCAGTTCTATAATCCTCTCATTGTCAACCTTTGATTAGCTCAAAACTGACACAGTCTGCCTTGTTAATGCTTTTGGTTCCTGGGGAGTGATCTGCGCTGACAAACGCTGTGGCACTATAAATCTCCTCAGCTTAGTACTTACACTGTCTTTGTCTTTGTGGTAAAATATTCTCAGCAAAGCTTTAAAATGTGTTAGTCTTTTATTCAGTCAATTTTCTCAGATATTTCTTTGACTTCGTTGACTTTTAATGGGAGTAAAAGCCTATTTCAAGTAAGATCGGACACCCTTTACAATTCATTTAAAAAAAAAATGTATTCAGTATGGGCTTTTCAGACTTAAATGATCCTTAAAGTGTGGATTTGCATTTATATACTGGAAGATACGGGCATTTTTCTTTTATGATACAGGTCTCCGATTTTTCAGCTGATGAGGAAGACCCAGGAAAGCAAAAATTGCATATCATTTAGGTGAGAATGAATTATTAAATTAAAAATTGCAAGCAATGGAAAACCAACTGATATTTCCTGACAACTTTAGGCTTTTCAGTTTTGCTATTGCTGATTAACAAATGATGATGTTGATTAACAAGGACAAATATCATGCAGGACCTTTTTAGAAAGGAATACAGATTTTTGTTCTTTTTTTTTCTTTTAATTATTATCCAGTTAATTCATATTGTTTAATGCTGATACTCCCATATCGCAAAAGGAATGATGTCAAAAACAAAGTTACAAGGAGAAAAAAAAATGAAAAACTACTCTCAGCTATACAGAAGAGTTACCGTTCAAGGAGCTGTGTAGATTTCAGTTTGGAAGAGGAAAATGGAAACTGTGAATGTTATGAAATAAGTGCAGGCAGCATAGTGTCACTATGAGAGCACTGAGCTGAACTGGGAACATGACAGGAAATCTGCTTCAAAGAGAAAATAATTAAACTGAGGAACTCATTGTAAGACTCTGCAAAAGCAATAAATAAAATTGAATTAAAGAATGATTAAGCGTTCTCATGAAGAAAAAGTCCATGAAAGGCTATTGAGCACAAAGCAATGCACAAGCACTCCAGCTCCAGAGTACCCTGTGACACAAAATGCCAGACAGCTGGAAGTAAACATTCTCTTTTTCCCTTGCTCCTGTCCTGTATTCAGTCCCTAGCTGGATGCTACAACCCGTCAGAAGTTAAGGTACTAGTACAGAGGGTGTAGCTCAGTACATGGTCTGCCATGTCTTTAATCAGCAGCACTGTGCCCCAAACAGCCATCCCCATGCCTGTTTCACTTAGGAACGTAGGTCAAACTGGAAAATGTTTGGAACACCATGGATTTTGTCTATGTGACAAATGGAGAATCACCTGCTTGTTCTGAGATGCTGTCAGACAGGAACAACTTTCACTCTTATTCGGTAGCTGCATTCTGAAAACTTGTGGTCCAGCATACAGGAAATCTGCCTCTTACTGACTCTCCAGGCGGTGTGGAAAACCCAGATCTGAAGCTATAATCTGCAAGAGGAAATTCTTTGTTTATGGCATTCTCCCACACCTTCCATACTCAACGCTAAGACTTACCCACAAATGTCAGTGAATAACCCGTGGTCAAGCTGCTGATCGTGTAGGGCTTGCTGGGTTTATTTACAAGCATTATATTTTAGTCAACAGCTGATTAAAGTTAAGTAAGTAATCATTAGTTTGAATGCAGGATAGAATCCCTTAGGAAAGGCTTGAATGTGTTGATTAAGATGCTCTGTGAAATGCTTGATTTGAATAGTCTCACAAGGAGGAGGATGCTCTGAATAACTCAGCTGGCTACTATCAGAAAGCTCTTCTGGGCTCTGAAACCTGATAAGAGGATGCTTTCTGTCTTGATACTAGGATGACAAAAACTAGAAACTTCCTGGTATGTATTTGATTAATCTGAACATCAGTTTCATGTAATAAGAAGCTGAAATAATAAATTTCTGTTATGATATTCTGCTATTGTTATGGGAGAGATAATTACAGATATCTCAACTTCAGTTAAGATATGAACCAGTTCATAATTAATATTTGAAGAAGGAAAAATAATAATCTTACTAATCCTACTTTCTGGCAATATGAAAGCGCCTTCCCTACAGTTTTTATGGATTCGATGAATTTCTTTTATCTCTGACTTCCTTTTCATTCATTCCAGTAAAATATCTATATTTTCAATAGAGTTATTATTTACCTATTTACCTAGAATGCAAGTGAGATCCTGATAATAAACTGTATTTCCAGAAATTCCCATTAATATCTAGCAACTCTTTCACTTTAATTTTAATTTCATTTCATGTTATTGTATCTTTAAAGCAGGATATATATGCTGTTTCTTCATATGCTCTTTCACTTTAATTTAGGGCTATGGGGGAGGAAAAAATTAATCTATAAAAAAACATCCTGATCTAATTGTTTTTGTCCAGGTCTACTATTAAAATTGACTTTTGAGAACACTAGACATAATTATGACTCTAATTAAAATTTTAAATAAATAAGCACTTTATATCGAAAGTCAAATTATAATAATGTGGTTTTACTGAAGCAGGGCAAATACACAGTGCGCTAAGTCTTTGCATGAATTATACATGAGACTTTATGGATGACTTACCCTAATTTGAAGAACCCAAGAGAATAAATAAAAATACTGTAACTAGATTTCTGTGGGGGGAAAACAACATATTTCAAATTAGTGATCATTCTTTAACACTGATGTTGGTACTTTGTAACTATGTGTAGGAAAAATGCCTTCTATTGAAAGCTGGTTTTGCCCCTTGCATGTTAAATAAACCTTGTTTTCTTCATGCCCTTATTTTCCTCTCTGTATGTTTATTCCCAGCTCTTTGTAATTTGCTTTGAGGAAAAATCATTCTTTTTAATGGGATTCTGAAATGCCACTGTAGAAATGTGAAATAAAATGTTTAAAAGCATGAATCCTGGAGATAAACACAAGAGACATCTACAGATCTAAAAACTGTAGATCAAGCAAAATAAATTGTACTGACTGTTGCTTCACTGATAGATATTTTGGCTTCAAAATGCAAGCCATCAGGGACCACATATCCCAGACGCCAGCTTCCTCAAGTTAAGTTCGTACTTACATTTTTTTAGCTAAGTCTTCCCTTATATTAGATATAAGGTCAAGAGCCCCACTTTTTCACAGGCTTATTTGCTGACTCCTTACTTCAGAGATGCCCAGGAACATAAGACACGGAGCGTCCCTGTAAGAGTTCTCTCTTTTCCCCTCCTATTAGAGGGAGTGTTGGGTGTGGTCTTCCACGAAATGCTGAAACCCCCTAATTCTGAGGTATTTTAGCTTTTGTTGTTCTCATTTCCATCCTCTCCAGGCTGGGTAGTTCTTTGGTGCTCCTGCAGGAATGAGAACCCAACAGCTGCACTGCAGACAAGGGCAGCTCAAGTCATAGCTTGATTCTTTGTGGTCATGGGAAAGACAATGAAGCTGAAGTTGTAGATTAAATACTAACAGGAGAAGAGGTAAATATGGCTATTTGAAGAAAGGCAGATAGAGTGCAGAAATGGCAAATAAAGCAAAATACTGGGCACTGAAGAGAACAGGACTAATGGATACAGAGACGTGAGTATAAGATTGGGAAATGGTCTCCCACATATTTTCTGATGTGAAATTCAACTTTCTGCAGCACATATGGGTTCCTGCCCAGCATTCTGCATCACCTGACAGAGAGGTCCATCCAGTACTGACCACGTGAAGGGTTCTCAACATCCAAGGGCTGTAATCTCATATAATCTGTCTCCTGTACCTTTTATCTCTCTTAATATTATTCTTCAAACAGTTTTTTTTCCAACCCTCTGTCTATGCCAGTACGTGGTAACATCTCAAATAGTACTGGGATTTAAGCAAATAATTTGTAAATAATTTAATGACTTTTTTTGCAAAGATATTTAGAGAAACAATCTGAGTCTATATTACCTGTATTTTATTTAATTTACTTTCTGAACTCCACTGATCACCATGGAAACTGAGACCTCCCAGCTCTGACATAGATGTAAATGTGGGTGTCTTGATTCCAAACTACTTGAGCAAACCTAGATGAGAAAAGCTGGGAAAGACTAGAAATCTGGGTGAGAAGAAAGGTTTTAGTAGGACACATGAGGTCAGAAAGCAAATTGTGAGAAGCAAACTTATAAGATCTTGATATGATCTTGTTATAAACAATCTGTGTGTGTGTGTGTGTCCTGAAAGTCTTCTGGATTACCCATTTTGTACTACATGGTGGATCACCTAAATACTTGACAAAGGAATATTGCTATTTCAGAAAGACAGATCCTAGGATTCTGGAGCCATAAAGAAAAGTCAAAGTTTCTTCTCTCATGAAGAAAATCCCTTATAAAAAAGTTTTTATTTTGGTTTAAAAAAAAAAATTGAAAAGAAAAGAAAACTAGCAATTAAAGCCATTCTCTTTCACTGTCCTCACTTTGACATAATGGTTCCTAAAAAAAAAAAAATGTTTCTGCAGCCCTTCTAAATAGATAAAAATATAGACTAAAGCAGGAGAATGTTTTTTTTCCCATGATTTCTAGTGTACAGGTTGTTTGGGAAGTTTACAACACTGTTTAGAGGAAGGGAAAGCAGATAGAAACAATGTCTTAGTGGGTGACTCTCAGACACAGCTCTTCTGGACACTAATGATAAATCTTTTAGGCAAGTCTGCTCACGGAAATTGAAAAGAACCCCTGAAAGTGACAACAAAGACATCACCCACTCCAAATAGTCACATTGTAAAATCAAGCAGAGATCAAAGGGAATGAGCAGAGTCAAACTCCTGAAAGATATTGCCATGGTGGGTGAGAAAGAAATAAAGCAAGGTAAATATTTACCATAAAATCACATGGATCTTGAAATACTGATATTACTGAGCTTTAAAAGGTAAGAAACAGAAATTAGGAACTGGGGAAATAAAACTAAAAATGTGTCCTCAGAAAAATTAGTAGAACAGGGAAGAAAAATCTTGAAAAAGTGGTAGATGAAAAAAATATGTAATTCCGCAAAGGTTACCATCTTGACAGGAGCTACTGCTACAACAGACACAAAATTTTCAGATGAAAGAAAAATACAAAAATTAATTGGGATTTCTTCCAAAGGGATTCTCAGCATGATTGCCCCCAGAAATTCGCAGCTACAAAGAATCTCCTGAGCTGGAAGGGACCCGCAAGGATCATCAAGTCCCACTGCTTGAAGATGGACCAGGCTCTGCTCGGTTGTGTCAACTAATAAGACAAGAGGGAATGGGCAGAAACTGATGCACAGGAGGTTCCACTTGAATATGAGGAAGAATTTCTTCATTGTGCAGTGACCAAGCACTGAACAGGCTGCCCAGAGAGGGTGTGGGGTCTCCCTCAGTGAGATACTCAAGAACCATCTGTGGATGCAATCCTGTGCCTTGTGCTCTGGGATGACCCTTTTTAAGCAGGGAAATTGCACCAGATGACCCACTGGGGTTCCTTCTGAGCAGGATGATTCTGTAATTCTGTGATTCATATTCTTTGAGAATTGCTGAGCATGAAAATGAAGTGCCTATTTTCACTTAAACAAAGGTAAAAAGGGAATGGCAAAGCAGGTGAGTGAAGCAGGTTTTTTGATAATGATTTAAAATATACTTATCTTAAATCCATCTAAGCATGCATAAAATAAAATTAAATTCATGTTTCCTTTATTTTTTAATCATAGATTTTTAGATTATGCAACAAGAGGTTCCAACGTGGTCCTTTGGCCTTTATCTTGAAGTGAAGAGCAGTAAAACAATAGCAACAGGCATAATGTTTGCAATCACAATTTATGTGTGCAAAGTAAGTTTGCAACAATATTTTACTTTATTTTTTTCAGCCTAGTTAATTTGTTTTCTGCATCAGTTTACAAGCTGCTAAAAAAAAAACCAAAACCAAAAACAAAACCAAAACCGCATATTTATTTAAGCCCTTCAGACTAATATTGATCTACATAATGACTCATGGCCCATGCTGTCAGACTCTTGGATGCAGAATATACCAAAAATCATGGAATAATTATTCTATGGAAAAATCTTGCTGAGTGTTTAAATTCAAGGTATTGGGTCAAAATTCTCCCGTCTCTTTAAATGAAATTCTGTTTCCTATGGAAGCTGATGTGAAATAATGGTAGAATTTATTTTGCCTATCTCATAGGTGGATTCTGCATTTACCTGTCTTGGAGGTGGATTCTGTGCAGGCTTTTACATCAGAACATCTAAACAAGGTGCCCTTATTTCCCTGGTCAATGAAGTGAAATAAGAAATGGTGTAGGATGCTTCACCCAATCTGCTGAAGATGTCTACTCCTGAATGAGATGGATCTTGCATAAATGCTAAGTCTTCCCCACAGTCTTTCAGGAATAGAATCTGGATACCTATTTCAGATGTAGACACCTACACCACAGATAACTAAAGTTAGAAGAACTTTATTCCACCCTCGATATCTCTAGTGGATTGAGAGGTGGATCAGGACACAGCTCTGTGTTATAAAATTCTGAAGGTCACATCTGATCTTATGAATGTGCAAGGGACACCTATTCCCTTTAGGATAAACAACATTGGTTTTGCTTGAGTCATCATCCACAGCACAGACTCTCTGTCCCTGCTCCAGAGGATCCTAAGTGGCAGCTGCTCTATCATACAATTTACAGAATGGCTTCATTCAAGCCAGAGCACTAAAAATTGCAGTGAGGAATGGAAAACCTACTGACTTATAAAATATTTACAGGTGTTATAACTGTACAGGTCTGATATAGAAAAATCACCCCTTTTCCTGCTATTTTTCATGCTGAGATAAAGAGGTTTTTTACCTGGTTGTCACATTACTTTAGACATATTTCATACATTTTGGAAGTCTGAGGAAATATGTCTTGATCTCTGTTTGGTTCTGCAACCCATAATCTTACTACTCCAAATTATGGAAAATTTCTTTCTATCTCTGTAGTTAAAGTATGCCCATCATAACAGGAATAACAAATTCTTAGCATTTTTCCCAGCGTCCTTTCCAGCATCATGTAAAAATATTTACTGTCATTACTTCACTAATTTATCAGCTTTCACATTATTAAAAGAGAAAAACCTGCATGGGATTGAAATTTGCAGTCATATCAATAAATGACTTACTTTAAATCGGGATAAATGAAAAACTGGAAAACACCATATTAATAAAAAAAAATAAATTCTACTTCATATTTTCATAGGGCATCACTCTTTGAAGCAACAATGACTTATCTTTCGACTAAGAAAAAGAGTATAGAGCATTGTCTCCTTTTTTTTTTTTTTT
>VZTG01003872.1:606150-640106 GCA_013397845.1 Melanocharis versteri
ACAATTTAATTAATAATGAGGACTCGGTGAGCTTCTCTTCCTCTATGCTAGATAATCTTTGCTCTTCTGTTCTTGTATAATTTTTGCTGAGTCTGATTTGCATTTTTTATACAGGCAAAATCAAAACTACATAAGGTCACTTTCTGCAGGTGTGGTAGGTGACATATAAGAAAAGCTTGGCATCTGCTTTGTGTGCTTTTTTTGCATTTCCATGCATCCTTTTTGCAAGTCAAATTCTCAACTTTAGAGGCAAGTATCATTAAGTTCTTATACCAGATATATAATGTAAAACTTCTCAACTTAAGCAACTGAAAACTTCCTCCAAATGCTGCAAATATATCTAACTTCTTAAATATATTTTTTATTTTCAGCTTATTCTACAGTCAGGACTGTGACTATTTTATGATACATTAAAGATGAGCAGACATTGAATGTCTGGAATGGAGATTCAGCTTTAGATTATTAAAAGCACTCCAAAGTGAAGTCAAATATTCACATGAGAAAAAATTTGAACTAACTTAAGTTTTACTCTTGTTCTGTCATTTAAAAATCCTAAAAATTCTGCTCCTCCTTCCCACCTATTCCTCTTTTCCCAAAGACTAGACATGGGATAGCCAATGGGGAAATTAAGTGAGAAAAGAAAGTATTGATAAGTCAAATATTCATAAAAGCTACAAGTTAAAATGTGAGCAAAAAGTACTTAATGTTTCATCATTCCTTGAATTTCTCCTGTTATTTCATATGCAGTCTTGATATCCTCTTTACAAGAAGCTCTTTTCTTAAATTACTCCATTAGACAAATTGAAGAAAAAGTTTTTCCCAGTTCATGGAACTGCAGAAACATTTAGTCATTATTAAGTCATTATTAAGAGCAATGAGACACACAGACTTACAGCAAATACGGCAATTGTAAATCTCTTGTATCTAATGGAAAACTTTTTAATTTTTACTGCAAATCTCGAAGAGTTTTATAAAGTTCCACTGGGCACCCAAAAGCATGGAAACTCAACTCTTATTCCTCTTCAAGAGTTGCAAGGTGTTGGTTTGCTGAAGGAAAATGGTTCTTCTAGTTGAAAATTACACTTCTGAAATGATGAAAGTCCAAAGCCAAGCAAATCTTGAGACATAAAAATTGCATTCAAGCAATATTCTTAGAGTGCAAAGGGCTTTATGCCTTAAGCAAGAACGACTCACTGTAGAGTATAATGGATATATCTGAAGAAAAATGTGATGTGTACACCCTGTGCCCCATGAGGTACAGAAAAGTCAAGTCAAATGATGCTACAGTGATCACCATGACTTTCCTCTTCCCCTTTCCACTGTACTCATGTTGTGGATGGATATTATTGTGGTTATAGCTTCCACGTTAATATTTTCTGAAGTTTAATTGTGGTGGATTGGCCCTGGCTGGACACTAGGTGCCAACCAAAGATGCTCTGTCACTCCCTTCCTCATCTGAACAGGGAAGAGAAAATAAAACAAAACGCTCCTGGCTTGAGGTGAGGGCAGGGAGAAATCAAAGAATCACAGAATCACAGGATCATTTAGGTTGGAAAAGACTGCCAAGGCCATCAAGTCCAACAGTTGACTGATCACCATCTTGTCAATTAAAACACAGCACTGAGTGCCGTGTCCAGCTGTATCCTGAAGACCACAAGGGATGGTGACTCCACCTGGGCAGCCTGTTCCAATGCTTCACAACCTTTTCAGTGGAGAAATTCCTCATGATATCCAAGTTGCTGTCAGCAATTGCCATCAGGATCAAAATGAATTTCACTTGGGGAAATTAAATTAGTTTTTTACCAGAGAAATGAGAGTAGAGTAAGGAGATATAAAATCAAATCTTAAAAACACCTTCCCGTGACTCCCTCCCCCTGCCTCCTGCTTCCCAGGCTTAATTTCACTCCTGGATCCTCTGCCTCAGGAAGTGGTGAATGGGAGTTATGAGCAGTTCATCACATTATCTCTTCTGCTCATTCTTCCTCACACTCTTCCCCTACTCCAGTGTGAGGTTCCTCCCATGGGAGACAGCCCTGCATGAACTTCTCCAGTGTGAGTTCTTCCCGTGGGCTGCAGTTTCTCAGGAGCTGCTCCAGCATGGGTCCTGTCCATGGGGTGCGGTATTCAGGAACAGGCTGCTCCAGAGCAGGACCCCTGTGGGGTCACAAGTCCTGACATCAAACCTGCTCCAGCATGAGCTCCTTGTTCCACAGGTCAGAGGTCCTGACAGGACCCTGCTCCAGTGTGGGCTTCCCAAAGGGTCACAGGCACCCTTGGGGTTCTCCCTGCTCTGGTGTGGGGTCCTGCCAGGGCTGCAGGTGGATCTCTGCTCCCCCATGGACCCCACGGGCTGCAGGGCACAGCTGCCTCACCATGGGCTGCACCAGGGGCTGCAGGGGAACCTCAGCTCCGGCACCTGGAGCAGCTCCTGCCCCTCCTCCTGCACTCACCTGGGGATCTCATGTGGGAGGAACCTCACACTGGAGCAGGGGAGAGCTGTTTCTTTCATAAATTCTCATTCCCATCCAGCTGCTGTTGCACAGCAGGGTTTTTTCCCCCTCTTATAACTGTTATCCCAGAGGCACTCCCACCATTCCTGAGGGGCTCAGCCTTGGCCAGCAGCAGGTCGATCTTAGAGCCAGCTGGCATTGACTGTGTTGGGCATGGGAGAACTTCCAACATCATCTCACAGAAGCAGGCCTTGGAGCCTCCCTGCAACCAAAATCTTGTCACATAAACCAAATAGATTTAACCTTGTCACATAAACCAGATAGATTTATATAACTTACTTTTTTCAGCAGAAGTTCTATAATGGGAAAAAAAAGGATAGAATAAATTCTGTGTCATAACTAAAATGAGTGACAGTGACACGTTTCTCCAAGAGGAATGAGTGAGAACTGTATCAGGAAATAACAGCAAAATAAACACACAGGAATTCCTCCAGACTTAAATGGAAGGGACCCCATAAATCCTTTATGCATTTTGAAATTCTGTTAACTTACTTCAATTGAAGGTGTGCACACTGTAAGTTCTTTGCATAACTAGCAGAGAAGAGGGGACACTTCAGCTGGTGTCAGTCCCCACAAGATGTGACATCTCCCAGGTGGGAACTCAGACTGGGAGTCGTCTACACAACACTGAATGAACTGCCTATTTATACACTCCAAATAATCACAAGTTTTAGTTCCCTACCAGCTGCCTGCAAGCATTGTAAGGAATATCTTAACTGGACAGGAGAGAAACACCTGTTTTCTGGGCACTGAGATATATCTCTTTGTGAACCATAAAATCAAAACTATTAAAATGCTGCAGAACCCTCCTATTGCTTACCAGCAGCAAATTCTCCCAAGGATGAATAGCGTTCTTATTTAAGCACTTCATTTTGACACCTCAATTTAAATAAAATATATTAATATACTCACAGCAAAGAATATGCTAAAAATCAAGCTCAATTTTAATAATGATTTTGCATGACTCTTTCTTCCCTTATTGTTACCAAACTTTATTGTACTGAAGTAAATAAATAAGTTGAATTTAGAAAAAATTGTAAGGATACCACCTCTGTCAAGCTGCAATTGACCTTTGCCTCAGACTGACAAGAAATGGAAGGACAGGATGAGTTGTGATGAACCAATGTGAATTTTTACTATGGTGAAGCAGCATAGTGGGGGCCACTCTTAAAAGAAGGCAGAGGAAAGTCTCCTTTCCTCATCAACTCAGCCTAAAGCAAAGAAAAGAAAGTTTAAGATTTTTTTAACAGAGCCAGTATTGAAGAGCTAAAAGCAATAAGAAATAAACTGAGCCCAGGGAAAGTTGTTGTAGTGATTCAAACTCAATTCATTTCACTGGCATGGCAAATTTTTTTCCCATTTTATTTCATTGTTTTATCATTTCTGTCTTTCTGAGGAAAAAAAAAATAAAAAGTTAAACTCACTGCTGACGGTTTTCCATGTCATGAATAAATATTCTTATCGCTATTAGTTAACCATTAATGCTCAAAGCATACCAGATTATATAAAAATGTGCAGGAATAATCCTGCTTAAAAGAGCTTAAAGAATTATTTCTACATCTAGGAAACCAGCAGATGCATCAGTCTAAATGATTTCCCACTGCCAGAAATATAGAATATTTAAAATAATGTAAAATACCACTGCTTTCCATTTCCTGACATTTGCAGAAGGCTTATGTTAACCACTTAACTGTTTAACCTACCAGGTCAACCTGTCCCTTACAAATCATTTGTTCTGGGGAGGAATATCAGAGTTCATCAGATTCCATCAGTTGCTGGAATACCTCATCCACTCCTTCAAAAACAAAACAAAACTCATTAAGATCAGGGGGAAACATTCAAGTTCAGTCTTGGGTGCCCTAATGATAAATGCAAATGGAGAGGGATTGGAATTTCTTTAAACTCAATCTATTCCTTTAACACATTAGCAAAACTATGTTGTTCCACCTCTTGTTTTCTTTTCTTTTCTTTTTTTTTTTCCTTCTCCATTTTCATTTTCCTCATACACAACTGTCTAGCTTTATGTGTCTCAACCTCATTAAATGTATTTGAGCTGAGCGTCTTGAGGAACGCAGCAGCTCAGAATTAATGATGGCATATTGCTTAAAAAAGAGGGAAGACATACCGTTAATGATGACATATTGCTGAAGGTGAGCGGCAGTTCACAAGACGACAGGAAGCTTGAAATCCACATCAGAGCTTCTCTGATTTGAAAGGGGCAAGTTCAGTCCTGCACAGGTTCACTCCAAAATGCTCGGTTTAGCTTCTCTTCTGCTATTTCCGTATCTGATGTGCATCACTACTTTTCAAATGCTGCAGTTCAGCTTCTAATAGGGTGTTGTGATAACGAGCAAGGATTACAAAGAAATGTATCTTTGACCATTTCCTTCCATCAGCAAGTGTTAAAAAAACAGGTGGGCGGGGCACTTCCCAATTTGGTTTAATTAACAAATTGGTATTCAGTCGATGTCCTTGTAGATCTTTCCCAACCTTAATCATTCTGTGATTTGATGGTCTATAAAAGTTTTGAAGATATGAAAGAAAGGGGAGGAACTTCCATTCAGTATCTAAATATTTTTACACTACCTGTGGTAATTTAAGGATATTAATATTTAGTGACAGTAAGGAAAGGGAGGGTTAGTGATAAGTGAGGAGCAATAAAAATGAGCAGAAGGTTGAATCCTACCATCTTCAGAGAGATATGTTCTGTTTCCTGAAGAAATAAAAATATGTAAAAAGAAAGAAATATATTTCACTATGTACTCTCTCAGCATAGAAAAATCTTGACGCAGGGAGGAGTTTTCCTCCCATCCTGGTAAGTTTTAAAAAGGTAGGTATGTAACAAAACCCCATCTGTCTCTAGAGGATCTTCTCAGACCTTCAAATTCCACTCTTTCAATAGCAATCTGTATTATATACTGATTTTCTAAGGAGAATAATTTTCTTTACCCACTGAGTGTTCATCAGATTTACTTCTGTGATTTTGCTTCTCTCCATGCTGGAGAAAAATGAAAAGTTTTCTAAGTACTACACAAAGGAGGTTTATTTTTTTTTCTTTCACATGAGAATAACTGTTGAGATTATTTAATGGAAGTGGTTGAGTCTCCTCCACTTTTCTTTCCATCTTCATCCCAAATGGCATCAGTAGTATATTGCATTCTATTCTGTGGCTTAATCAAAAGGATTTCTCCTATAGGAAGGAACCCTATATTGCCTTCCATTATCTAATATAGCCATGCTCAAAAATTCTTTAGAAATTTTTAAACACAGTCCAGGCCTGCACAAACCCCTGAATATTATTTTTGCCATAAAGATGTGTGCATCTTATAGTTTTCTCATTTAAACACATCCATAACTGTCCAGACTTGAAAGAATGCAATAGTTCAGAATCTCTTATTTCCAATGCCCTATGGATACAAAAAGTTGTAGAAGTTTTCTCCCCTTTATGGGTTTAACCAGTTGGGATCTGTGAGTTAATAACACAACAAAGTCAACACAAAGTTGAGGTCTTTGCAGGTGTAATAGAGTGCCAGACTTATTTTCATTGGAGTTTTCTTATTGAGAGGATACCAAGAAAAACAGAATGACACAACAACGGTGATTACGTCTACTTTGGAATGGTTTGGAGATGTAATTCATAGAATCAGAGAATATTTATGGTGGTAAGGGATTTTAGCATCTAGTTCCAAGCACCCCCCACACAGGCGGGGAGCCTTCCACTTGACCAGGTTGCACAAAGCCCCATCCAACGTGGCTTTGAACATCTCCACAGATTCAGTTATTGCTTTAGTTAAAGTAAAAAACTAAAGCAGGAAAGACAAAAAGCTGACTTGCCATTACGACTCCCTTGAGCACTAAGGCGGGATGTCACGTTTCTCTCTCTAGTTATTCTGTTCAACTCACCTGGTCATTGCAGTGTCTTGCTGTAAGTAGGTATAGTTGGCAGATGGGTGTTTGCAACCAGCTTCGAACTTGCTGGAAAAATGTTCTGTAAATCTTTATAACAAATATGTTTGAACTGTGACAGCTTTGAATTACTGGGTGCTTGTGTTTTATATTCCTTTTTGGCTCCATTACCGAGGCTAAAGGTCCTCCTTCTTTTTCTTCCTTTCTCCATCACCTTTTTCAGCCCACCCAAAAGCAATTGGATATCTCTGGGTCTGTGCTAGCTGCATTTTGCAGTATATTCTCAGCTCATTTTCACTACCAACACAGAACTGTGCATTCTGGAGTATTGCTGTCCATTATCATATGGGATGGTTTCCTTGGGAATAGTAATTATCAGGGAGTTGCTAGCCAAGTATAGAAAAGCAAAGAAAAAAAAAAGAATGAAAATATTTAGTTGAAACTGTTTTTAATTGAAAATCCAGATTTTGTCTGAATATGGGCCTATTATGGACTTTCTCCACAATCTAGACATTCTCTGTCAAAGAACATGTAGGAATTTAGAAATTTAGAGATTTTTGTTCTATAGAATTGAAACGAAACATATCAACTAATCAAAGACTTATGTTCAGACTGACAGACAGAACATGACTGGAGAGGTAGATGGACAATGTGCTTCCAAAAAATCTGTTTCCTTGGAAAACAATGTAAAATTATGGCAGTGCCTGAGTAATGTCTGATTTTAGGAGCCTTCTCAGCCAGGATGCCTGTTGTTATGTGACTGCCTTGGGGATATCTAGCTCTGTAAATGCTCCACATCAGGCTCCAGGCTCCTCAAAGTTGGTTATTGTGACATTTTGATTTCTTTGAATTGTTACTTAATTTAAAGTAGCTCATAACCACTTCAGTAGTAATAAGACTCTCAAAGTCTTCAAACAAAAGGAATAACTTTGAGACATTTTAGCTTAGATTTTGATTCCTAAAAATTAGAAATTGAAGGCCTATATGCTTCATTCTTTGGTGTTTATTGTGAGGTTATCACCTTTAAAACATCCTTGGCCTGAAGAAAATGTAAGTATTCTGTTATTGTAATGTACAAGACTCTTGAAACTAAAAAAAAACTTTCATTTTTTGTTTGTTGTGTTAGTTTGGTTTGGTTTTATTATCAATCAAATAGATTTTTAACTGTCTGATTCACTAAATTTAACAAAAATAAATAGTGAATAGTATCTTTCGAAAATTTCCTTGAAGAACTTAGACTACACCTGCACTGGCAAATTGAACTGGGCAAAGAATTTAATGTAAACCCTGCAAAAAATATCATGTAAACACTGCATTTTGATCACCTATGTAGTCAGTTAGCCAGAATGTTTTTGTGTTGTTATGGTCCTTGTCATCAGTCTCCTAAATCTCTTTTCAAAATACAGTAAGTGAGAGCAGAGTTCAGGCATCTTTTCAGATAATTATTTACTTTGTCTGGGACCCTACAGTGAGGCTTTATATATCTGTAATACCAGATACCATTAAAAGTTCATATTCTGTAGTGTTGCATACACAGCCCATTCTATTCTCACTGGCCTAAGCTACAGAGGAGCAGTCTTGCACATGTTTCATAACGAATATACACAGCACAGAGGAGACAAAATGGGAAATTGGATCAGTAGGGTCAGAAGGGAACACCTAAAGTTTAAGGAAACACAGAATTTCGAGCAGAAAGGGCATTATGAAATATGTAAGGAAATAAAAAGGAAGCCAGAAAGCCAAAAGAGATCAGTAAGCTGCAAGAAAGAAGTGGGAGGGAACGAGAGCACCAGAATTAGAAGTATAGGACAAAACCACTCAAAGACCAGAGAGCTTGAACTTTATTTGAAAGCTTGCATTTACCTTTTGTCTCATTGAACATTATTTTTGTTTCACAGTTATCACGTTGCTTAGTTAAAGGAAACATAATTAAATCAAAAGAACCAAAATGGAAGGAAAGCAATTGAAAACTTGAGATTTTGAAATAACAGATCCCTTCCTCCAAGCCAAATTTTGCCATTTATGAACAATTCTTTGCTCCACTAGTAGCACGTGGGTAATTAATGTATAGTGTTGTCCTGTTAATGAAAATGGTCAACACCCTCAGCTAAAACCTACCCACTCTGTCAAGTGCACATACCTAAAATTCCCTTTTTCAAGCTCCTATGTGCCTTTTAAAAGGCCATTAATGCACAGGGAGAACAGTGGTCCAGCTGAGTGTGGAGAATACAGCCAATTAGTACAATTACAGACACCCTCGGCTTCAAGATTTTTTGTGTGATATCAAACCTTTATTGAGAAAATAAGGGGGAATTAGGTAAAGGCAAGATTTGGCTGAACATCACGAAAAATTAACAAGATTTACCTGTTCACAGAACAGTACCTTCAAGGACATGGAGGGAACCCCACTGTTAAGAATGTCTTAACCTACAGAGGGACATCCTTTTCCTGCATACTAGGTACTTTCAGAAATACAGTAAAAATACAATAACGCATTTTCAAAAATATAATAAATATATATTTATTTGTACAGTTGTAATCTTTCTGCTTACCCCTTTACACTGCATAAAGTCTTTCAGATTAAATTCAAAGCCCTGCTTCAAAACCTGACTGCACTGATGACACTGGAACTTCCTGTGAGGCCATGGGTATGCCTTGGACCACCTGCAATAACTAACAAATTTTAAAACAAAACTGTGTATTATTTCATGCACCACACTATCTAATACACTACTATTTTGTGCACTAGGAATAGTGTAAGATGGCACTATAAGCAGCAACAGATAGGAACAGCAGCTTTGTCACTGTTACATATTGTGCTCTGAAGGAAATTATCTGTGCTCTGTACCCAAATCACTCTTTTCTGTTCCCCATTTCTCTATGCAGTTAATTGTCTTATCCTAAATGTCTCTGTATTTCAGTGAAGATCTGGAACGTGGAAGAGAAAAACAAAGCCTGTGAAAATCCAGATAGACAGGACAAACTGTTTTTTGAAAGAGTCTGGTGATTTCTTCTGGCTTTAAAAACAACAGTAAAGTTCCCATTGACTTCACTATGGACACGAGCATGCTTCTTTGTGTCATTCTCTGCCTCTTCTCTCTCTTCATTCACATGCATGAGCAGTACCTTAAGTCATCCATATTCACATTTTATTGAGTACTTTATATCGCAGACAGCATGTCTGCATCTACAATCCTATTGCACTGGTCCTACTGTGAAGACATTTTCTCCCTTTCAAAAATATAATAAAAATCACTGCCAGCTTATGCTCAATCACAAATTATGCAAGCGTGTCATGGCGTGACTGGCAATAATCCTCGTGGATTCACTGAACAAATTGCTGCAATTTTGTACCATTCTAAGTTCACCTCCTCTCAGGCCTCACAGAATTTATTTATCTCATGTTGTGCCACCCCCTAAGCTGCTAGAACTAAAAAAAACCTAGTGTTTTCTTGCTCCCATCTATCAATGCTGCTACTATATCTATCTACTAACATGTGGTACTGTGTTAGCAGGAACAGCAGCACAGTTTTGGTGGCAGAAGTTACAGCAGAATCAGGAAAAACATGTTTCAACATGAGTCCAACCTGTTCAAAGGAGCTCCAACAAACTTAACACAAGCAGCTCAAAATGATCTGTGTTCTGCTTGGGTGGGTGAGGATGTTAATCATGAATCCTCAGTAAGATTAACTTGATAGTCATGGATCATGCTGAACAATCTTCTGATCAGTTCAGCTTTAATCCTAATCTTGGCTTTCCACCTGTTCTGTGAACAGCATTCGACTATTTCGGTGTCATTGATTGCCATGGTGGTACATATATATCAAGAAATAGTAGTTTAATGGAGAAAGGGACCAGTTGTCCCCTACCTTCAGCTGGAGGTGAGAACTGGGAACTGCCAAAGCAAAGTAAGGTTTGTAACTTTCAATCATAAAAAGTATTGATCCACAACAGTCATTTCAATAAATGAGCATCAGATCTGGACAGATCAGATGGTACACTGTTGTTACCCTGTGGTCTCTGATGACATGTCCATGCCTCTGTCAAAAGGAACAACTGCTGCTCTTCTGCAATTATGTCATTTATATTTCTGTCTTCACTCTTCAATGTTACCAATGCAGTTCCTTCTATTTTTATGGTTTCTTTTAAAACTCGCATCAAACTTGGAAATGCACTGCCTGTACAGCTATCACTGTCTTAGGTGGGATATTTATATCAGAGACTTACACAGTTATTTCTCCATTAGTTTGTTTTCTGTCCATCACTGAAAGAGCTGAGGACTTCTAAATCAGAAAAAAGTTCAAGACAGTGGTTTTAGAATGGGTTCCAGGGTGGCACATGGGCTTGCAGCAGGTGTTCTAAACCATTATTGAAAGAGAAGCTGTATTACCAGTTCTATATTGACAGAGTTAATTTTCTGTTTAGTAGCTGGTACAGGGCTGTGTTTTGGATTGAGTATAATAAAGTGATGTTTTGGGTTTTTTCTAAACAGTGTTTACTTTAAATCAAGGACTTTTCGGTGTCTCAAGCTTAGCTAGTGAGGAGCTGCACAAAAAGAAGGCAGGGAGCATGACCAGGACAGGTGACCCAAACTGGCCAAAGAGATATTCCATAACACAGAACATCATGTTCAGTACATAAATTGAGGGGAGTTGACTGGGAGTCATTGATCACTGCTCAGGGATAGGGAGGGCATTGGTCAGTGGTCAGTGAGCAACTGTACTGTTCATCACTTGTTTCTCTTGAGTTTTGTTACTTTCTCTCTCTCTCCTTATTGTTTCTATTATTGTTATTACTATTACTATTACTATTACTATTACTATTACTATTACTATTACTAGTGGTACCACATTTTATTTTAATTATTAAATTGTTCTTATTTCAACCAACAGGTTTGAAAAGGTTTACCTTTTCTTTCTGATTCTCTTCCCCACTGGAGGGTGTGGAGGTGAGAGGGGAAGAAGGTGGCTGTGTGGCACTTAGTTGCCAGCCAGGGTTAAACCATGACACCAACTTGAGACACCTTTTCAGGGTCCCTAGGAGAACAGGAGCAGTGCTGTACATTGTAGAATATCACTGTTGGTGTTGTGCCCCTGAAGAAGAGCAGGAAGTAAAAGGAAAGTGGGAAGAAAGTACTCTGAATGGAAGAGACATAGTCACCGAAGAGCTGTGAGTATTAAATATGCTTTCCATGTTTCTCAGCATGTCCAGGCATATTTTCTAGTCCTTGTAAGCTAGGCTGCCCATATGTTCACAAACAATCGTTTTAAAATAGAAGTTTACTTACCAGACAAGATTCCCCAGTCTCTCTGAGCTCTCTCACTGTTTGCTTCATTTAAAATGACATTTAATTAAATGAACAAGGACAGGCTTTGTTTCTCCATGGGAGTGGGGGTATATTCAATATCTTGATGAGTTGTTGAAAGGAAAAAAAGAAACAGGAGTGGTCAGAAGATAATTACTTTTTATGCCTTTTCAGACATGAGTTCCTCTTCCAGACAACAACGTTGAAGTAATATTATTAAAAGACATTTATCTTAGCCATGACTTTGCTTCTAGTACTGAAAGTTGCAGAGGCAACTTCAACCCTTGTAAACTTCATGATAACAAAATAGATTTCTTTTTTTTTTCAATATTTTTCTCTTTCAAGGCATCACTTGCCAGTCATCCAGTCAAAGCTCCAGCTCAGCTTAGGGCAGCTAGAGCAGGTTGCCCAGGACTATGCCATGGGGGGTTTCAATATCTCTAGTGATGGAGATTCCACAGCATCCCTGGACAAGCTTTTTGAGCACACACAGAGTAAAAAGCATTTTCCTATTTTCAGACACAATTTCTTGTACGTCATTCTGTGTTTATTATCTCCTCTACTCTTATTGGTTGTCACTGAGAAATGTATGGCTCCATTTTGTTTGTTTACTCCCCTCATTAAATATTTTAACATGTTGAGAAGATCTTCCTGAACCTTCTCTTTTTCAGCCTCAAAAATCCCAGCAAAAAGTCTGCTTATGGAAGGAAAGTCTATTTAAGGTGATGAAATGTATTTTATATTCAGCTCTCATTAAAATCTTAATTAACAGCAAATTATCAACTAACGATTAATAATAAAAAGCTTCTCTGCATGTTTTTGTCATACATCTGAATAGAAACTACTTCACTATTTTTGAATATATTCAGAAAAGCACACAAAAAATATATTTTAGTCTGTCTGTTATTTCTAGCAAGGCATCAGAACAAAAAATTATTTCAGTAGGTGAAGCTGGAGATGCCTTTTCATTTACTCTTCACTTGATATTGCTGGGTCTAGTCCAGCAGCTACAGAATATTTTAAACACTAACAAGAGTGCATGAAGCACATTTTCATTAACAATTGGTTCCATGCAGTTGAACTACATGAAGAAAAAAATCACAGTGTAAGATTTAAGAATTCAGCCTCACCGAATAGCAGAGAAGAGTATTTAGATACATTTATTTAAATTCCTTAAGAAAAAGCTAAGAGAAAGAAGCACCAAGGACTTTCTTTTTTGCAATTAAAAACATAGTGGGAACTATCAATTTAAATTAAACTCTATTCCCAGCTACGTCTGTGAAAATCAAACCTTATTGTAATAATGTCAGGGGGGTGAAAACAGAAGAGTTTGTTTTCTAATTAAGTGAGGAGCTGCCAATGAGGTTGGGGATATCTGCAATACTCAGCTGAGGTCCAGCAGGAGCTATGGGCTTGCATTGCATTATTTATTTACATTGTGATATTTCCTTGAATCGTCCCATACAGTGGAACTTTTCTGTTGGCCTCCTACAATACCAGCTGAGCCACAGCACCCCATTTCTGAAGCTTCAGATAAAAAGCAGAGGGGAGAAGAACAAGGAGAAATATAAAATTTGAGCCAAGCTTGCATGATTTACAGCTGCAGATCAAGAGGACGAGACTTCAAAACTGCCCACATCCTACCTGGCTAGATTATTCACCTTTAGTCCTGAACTTGTAGTATTTTGTTTACAATCAGTATGCATATCTGTACCAAAGAACTGTCTCATTAGCTGCCTGCAACAGCGCACCCTCCAGTTATTCTCCAGTGTTTTTAACAAACTGAGAGATACTCTTTATGTTTACATTTAAATCTTAGGTTTTAAAGAAAGGAAGAATTTGGGGGTGTAATTTAAATTTTAAATCCATGGAAATTAAGCATTAAAGCAATGCAAATTACAAGAAGTAAATAATCATTGCATTCCCTTCTGAGTGTGCAAGATCACCATGCTGCGGCTTTTTCAGTGAGTGGTGCAAAACCAGCCAGGGAGTGGCAGGCTTGGAGTGTGATGCTGGAGTGTTGTTTTTTTTTTACAAAGAAAAGTTGAAAATGACTCAGTGATGCCCCACAGCCAGTTTAGTTTATGATTTAAGGGGAGTATTTAGAATCAACTCAAATGAAACAGTCAGATTTGGTTGGTCTGAATTGGTTTTCAAATTAAATGCAGTTGTCAATAATGCTTAGGTCTTGTGGCCATTGGATCTGGTTGGGGAACTCACTGTGTTCAGAATTTAGTGATTCTCTCTGTGGTTGCTGAGCATGAAGCAGATTAAAAATGGAAAACTACAGAGAGTGGCAACAGTTGCTCAGGTAAGTTGGAAATGGCAACCTTCTCCTTAGGCCAGTGATGGCCACACCAGGACATATTGACTTTCCCTGAATTGCTTTTATATCTGGCAATGAGATGGTGAATTACATAATTTCCTCTTAATCATGTATGAAATGCTCAGAAACTTTACTCTAAACTCACTTTCTTTTCAATATTTCAGTTCTTTCTTTGATTCTTATTTTTTCTTCTTCTGTTTTCTGTTTGAAACAAAAATATATTACATACTTTGTATATATTAAATCCTGCTTATATAAAAATACTTACTCTCCATTCAATGAAAAATTACTTTATTCATGACAATTTTTTGCCTACTAAAGAATCAAAAGGATAACCACTATTTAATTAAATAACTTTAACTGATGATAGAGCTACTAGAGATCTTCTCCCATATACAGTTAAGAAGTGGAGAAACTAGAAAAAATTACATTCTACCTTTCATAAGAAAAACAAAATTAAACATTGATAATTTTGAGATGATGTTTGTGCCCAGCGATCATACAGTTAATTCTGTTCAGCTCAAGGCAGTCTTCATCAGCTCCAAAAAAACCCCACTCACTATTACATTTGCATAAATCCAGAGATGAAAAATTGAGTAAAAAACCCGATAAAAGAGGATTTAAACTGGATTGATAATCTTCTAAAGGACTTAATGTGCATAACGCTGGATGCACCTTTGCATTTGTCTGCTGTACAAATCTGGATATAAACACAGGCTTGTGATTTGCTTCTTTACAAAATGCAACCCTTATGCCCACCCTCCCTAGGAGGGTGGTGAAGCCTGAAATGGTCATGGATGCCGCATCCCTGGAAGAGTTCAAGGCCAGGCTGGATGGGGCTTGAAGCAACCTGGTCTAGTGGAAGGTGTCCCTGCCCATGGCAGGGAGCTGGAACTGGATGGTCTCTAGAGTCCCTTCCAACCCAAATAATTCTATGATTACATGAGCCGATGAATATTATTCATAAATTATTTCTAATGGATTTAATTAATAGAAATAATTGACCTCCTACCTTTTTTCTCATAGAATCACATGCGTTCTAAAGACCTACACCTTCCCCACTACTGCGTGTTTTATCAAAGAAGCCCATTTGCTAGTTCTTTTCTTGACTTTAAAATTCCTTGGGCTGATTAATTATATAAAATATTATGAAAAAATCTCCATGGAGTTATAAAAAACAAACAAACAAGCAAACAAAAAAACCCTAACTGATGGAGTGGGTACAACAGGGGCCAATGAAAATTCTAGTTGACTGATGAAAGATAATACATGTAAGAAGAAGTCTTTAACCCTGAAACACACTATGAGATTCTCAAAGAACAAAAATGACCATGTTTGTCTGCTGGAGAAAAACTAGTACTGCCAGTTGATTAGCTTACAAAAAATCCATCTTTTTGATTGGTAGTTCAGATCAATTAAGGAAGGAGAAAGTTGAGGTGCTGAAATTATGGACAGAAAATGGCACCAATGAATGACAGAAAAGAATTCCACTGTGTGGGATAGAGAAGGCCTGCAATAACAAACCCCAGAAGAAGGGCATCATCTTGAACAGAAAGCTATAGGGTCTGTCAGGCAACAGAAACTGAAAAGATTCCAGAGAGATACCTCCAGAGAGGATTGCTAAAATGGTTTCATTCCTGACAAAGACTTCAGTGATGAGAAATCAACAATAACAGGGAAGTACATCCACATTTCCATTTGTGATGCCGACAGAGACAATGACACGCTCATATTTTGCATTCCCTATTGCAAATCCAGTTTGGTTTTAACACCTCTATTTCAATGAAAGAAAGCTGTTACAGACTGGCACTGAATTACTGACATCCTGCCAGCTGCCAGCTGTCCTGCTAAGGCAGAACTGTGCCTTGTCTGTTGCTAGAAATTATTGCACTAAATTAATTTTCTCCAGTTTTTTCTAATCAGGACATACAACACTTAAGAATTTACTATGAATGTTTCCTGCTCTAATCTGTCATGCAATAAACAGATTTTCTTCTTACCTATGTAACCTAGGATTAACTTTCTTGATAATGGAACACAAGGAGAAAAATATTTTTTGTGTTGAACTTGTGTGGCAAAGGTTTGGTAGCAGGGGGCTGCAGGGTGGCTTCTCTGAAAAGCTTCCAGAAGCTTCCATCATGTCTGACAGCCAATGCCAGCTGTTTCCAGGATGGACCTGCTGCTGGCCAAGGCTGAGCCCATCAGGGATGGCAGTGGTGCCTCTGGGAGAGCATATGTGAGAAGCGGGAGTGGGGAGGGGGAATGTTGTGGAGTAGCTGAAGAGAGGATTGAGAATATGAGTGAAACATCTCCGCAGACACCAAGGTCAGTGGAGAAGGAGGGGAAAGAGGTGCTCCAGCAGCAGAGATGAGGTTTCCCCTGCAGCCCTGGTGCAGCCCATGCTGAGGCAGCTGTGCCCCTGCAGCCCATGGGCGATCCATGCCAGAGCAGGTGAATGCTTGAAGGAGGCTGAAACCCTTTGGGAAGCCCACGCTGGAGCAGGTTTGTTGTCAGGACTTGTGACCCCATGGGAGACTCATGCTGGGACTTGTGAGGAACTTGTGAAGAACTGCAATCCATGGGAAGGACTCATGTTGGAGAAGTTCATGGAGGACTGTCTCCCACGGGAGGCACCCCAGACTGAAGCAGAGGACAAGTGTGAGGAGTCCTCACCCTGGGCAGGAAGGAGCAGCAGAGACTTGTGATGAACTGACTGTAGACACCATTCCTCATCTTCCTGTGCCATTATGGGTAAAGAAGTAGAGAATTTGGGACTGAAGTTAACCCAGATTGGGGAAAATGTGAGGCTGCTACTGAATCAGATGTGGGTCCTCGTGATGGAAAACACAGAGAAGTCAGAATTACTAAATGCCTTCTTTGCCTCAAACTTTACTGATCAGACTGGACCTCAGGAATCCTGAACCTTGGAGATAAGAGAGGAAGGTTGGAGAAAGGAAGAATTCCCCTTGGTTGAGCAGGGCTGGGTTAGAGGTTGGCTAGACAGGCTTAACAGCCGTAAATCCACAGGCACTGATGGGAGACACCCACAGCTGCTGAGGGACCTGTTGAAGGTAGCAGAGCACTCGAACAGGCTGCTCAGGTCGGTCATGGAGGCTCCCTCTCCAGAGACATTCAAACCTCACCTGGACCCATTCCTTTATAACCTGCTTTAAGTGACCCTGCCTTGGCAGAGGGGTTTGACTTGATGATCTCCAGGGGCCCCTTCCAACCCTAAAAATTCGGTGATTCTGTGAACCAAGGCAAAGCAGATGACAGAACATTGGAAATGCAATCTCTTATTTCAAATATATTTTTTATATTGTTAGAAAAATGAAATTAATTCTCCTCCAGCAAATGTTGCCATCTGAAGACTCCTGTCTCTAAATTCAGATCATAACTACTTCTCTCTTCCATGAAAAAAATGAGCAAAAGTCTTATAATGAACTGCTCCCCCTACCACTAAAATCAGTGACACCAACAACCCTGCACTGAGCCCACTGCTTTAAAGAAATTTGTTAGACAAACCTTTTCCTCATTAAGCACGTGCTGTACTGCAAGTGTATCTATAGCTATAAATTTCACACAAAATGGTCCTTTTAGAATTGACCATGATGCATTTTGGGAACATTGTGGCTGTGGCATAAGAGACCCTGAATGTTTTTCCTTCAATCCTGATTTTACAATGTATGCCAAAAGACTTCAGCCTTTACACTCCTGACTTACTTCATATTAAGTAAGAAGAGGATCAGTCCTTGATAGCTGAACAGATGTATGGTTTTAAATGACTGAAAATTATATTTCTTCACTGTAGATTAAACATCCTCCTACTGCTTGTTAAATGCACTTGTTCATTTTCTTGATTGACTATAGATTCAAAAAGCCTTCTTTTTTAGAAATGGATATCCTTAGATAAAGTAGTCTCAGCATTCAGGAGTATGTTAATGCCAAGTCTTCTGCAGTACAACATGCTCTGAAATTTTCATCAAAAAATATTGTGCAGCATGTGAACAACAACAACAACAACAACAACAACAACAAAAAACACAAAAAGAAAACCAAAACCAAAAAAAAATACCCAAACCAAAACAAAAACAACAACAACAACAAAAAACAAATCAACAACAACAACCCAACAACAACAAAAAAACCCACACCAATGTTGTTTCCCAGAGGCAGAAGCTAGGTAATGTCTACCAAGAAATCGCTATTTACAAAGGAAGAAAATTAACGTCTTTCTGCTGATCTTGTATTCCCACCTTGGGGAAAAAGAAAAAAAAAAAAAAAAGAAAAAAAAAGGAAGGAAAAAAATTATTTATTTGGCATCTCTAGTTTTACAATTCACATTTCACATAGCAAGCAGATTACATTAACACAAGCATCCAGTGAGAGAAGCAGGAATGTTATCTGAATCCCATCATATGTCTCCAGGATTCCTGCATCTGAAATTTGACAGGTTTATAGTTTTTCTCATAGAGACTGTGAATCTCTCCAGGCAAGAAACAGCCAACAGAGTGTCTTGTTCAAAGACTTTTCAAGGTCACTCTATTCAACACAACAGAAGGTCAGGGTAATGGTGATATAGTCTCTTCCATAACTACCATCGGAGTCCACTGGGGAGTCAAGACATCTCATAAAGTCTAATGGTGTTTTGGCATCTGTTCTAGAGAGCTTCCCTGCCCCCTCTTTCCTTCCCCTTTTCCCTTCCTAGGAGAAATGCAGCAGCTACATGACAGAAGGCTGGAAATGTAAGCATTAAGCAGCTAACCTGTGGTTCCTTTTGCTATTTCTTTAAAAATCCTTTCTGCTTCTAGGGTTCACATGGCTCTGTCAGAATTTCGGTTTGAATGGAATAAGAGCCAATTCAGTTGATTCCCTGGAGGCTATCTAGAATGTGATTCCTGTGGAGTTATTCATAGATTAGCTACTGTCCTTTACAGAACCTCTAAATCCTGTATAGGTTGGTGCCACTTATTCCTGGATTAAATCTACACTTTCCACAGCTAATACTGACACATCTCAATATAGCTCTCATTCATTTAGGTGCTTTTTTAACCACTGAGGGAATTATCAAGGGGTTAGAAACAAAACAGCTCTCAGAAGAGCTCTGATTTATCCTTCACAAGCTTGCACAATTCCTCTGCATTCGTTCTGACAGAACATAGAGTTCTTACACACAGCAAAGCTCTGTGGGTATCCTGGATATTTTTGCACTGTATGAAGCAAAGGTAAAGGCAGACATAAAGTCAAACATATCAGCTTTGTTTAAAGAGACCTCAGCTATTAACGTAAAATGTGGCATATGTTCAGCCTCTAATCTTCTGCTCCCTGATGAGAGTATCACCACCAGGTACAGTAAGGACAAAGAACAGTGTGGGAATTCAAAATGAAAACATAGGGATAAGTGCTTTATCATAAAAGACTGAGTGCACAAATGGCCCTTCAGTGTTCTATGTGAACTCAGAGCTCTATTTGCAGGTTTTCAGATGAGGAAGAGATTTCTTTCCAGAAATGTTATTGATACTGTCTGGATTTACACTTTGACCCAGCCCCTGTATCACTGAGATGTTTACATTGCCAGTTCATAGTGCCAGGTTATGAGATCTTTAGGAACCTTGATCTAGATTCTCTTAGGAGGAAACACAGTTTTGAGAAACAAGTGAAATTTCTACCTCTGTATATTACAGAAAATCTTTAGGTTAATTAAAAACTCTATCATCATAATGCAAAATAATTAAAAAGGGACTGAATTAAAGCTCCACAAAACATCTTTTCAACTGTTTCACATGGTTCAAGAACTCAATTTTTACACCCTCACATTCTTCTGCTGCAGAAATGTAACTTGTACAGGAAAACAATGAAGATCTGAGCATCTCTTCTATGGAATAAATATCCACACTGGAACAATATTTGTCCTTTGGACCAGTATCATGTGCTCTGTGAGTCTGTGCACCAAGGAAAACTGCTCAGTTCATGCAATTTAAACAAAATCAGGTTTAAAGAAGTTTTTATCTGCTAATTACTTCTAATTCACTCACAAAAAGTGAACTAGGCATTAGGGATCAATAACAGAAATGTAACAGATGAATCAGAATATTAGAAACTTATAAGATGTTAATAAAATCGTACGTATCTAAACATCTTACAGCATGCCAGTACACACAGTGAGCTGTGCACACACCCGTTTCCAGTAAGTGTGGGCTACAGGCACATCCCCTCTTCTGAAAGTGCAGGTCCCCCATTTAGACCCATCTCTTTTCTGAAATGTAAGTTCTTTGGCTTTATTTATACCTGTGCCTCTCCCTACCAGCCTCTAATGCACACACCAGTGAGAAAGTGCACCTCGTGTTCATGGACACACCCCTCTCAGCCTCCTGGTTACCTCAGGACTTCTCAAATGGCTCCAAAGTCAGCAACCACATAGATTTTCTGGGGTGAGGGTCCTGGAAAGACTAAGCCACCTGGCCTGCTGCATGCATGTGTTGGTGGTCAGATGTGAGCAAGGAGGGCATCATCACAGCCTGTGGGGATCTAACCAGTGAGGCCTGGTGGTGAATACAGCTGATTTGAGGGCAGATGTCCAGGAATGGGGCTGATGCCCCATTGAATTATTTAAAGAGAGGCACCTAATCCCATTTCAGACACACATTACAGAGCTCCTGCTCCAGAAAGATGGGAGTCTCTAATCCCTCATGGATACCCTATTTTATGATCAGGAGTAACCTACAGGATTCAAAAGGTGCTATGTGTCTACATTTTGGCAATTAAATCTAAACTCTTTTGCCTAATTAGCTGAGCTGGTCTCAACACTCCAATTGCTAAAAAAGAAAATGGTTTAGCTGCTCCAATGAAAAAAGTTTTTATCCAGGTCATTTGACATGCTCTAGGTTATCCATCACTGGCATTTAATTGCTGCTTCAGAAGGACATGGATCTACCATGCAGATCCAGGTATTGGGTATGGCTGAAAGCCTAACATGGATGTCTTTGGGGAATGAGTAATGGCAGAAAAATGTGAGATGTGATCATCTGAACTGAGCACTCATTGACTGCCGTGGCAGCTTGGGCTCCCAAGGCAGATGCAGGTTGCATGTGCAGGTGTGCTGCCTTGGGAGAGGGTACCATTCTTTCAGCAAAATCTGATCTCTGCTCCCAGCCTTTCCCTGACTCCTCTTCACTCATCTCTGTTGTATTGCATGAGTACAGACTCCCTTTTCTCAGCATTCCTGTAATTCCTCCAAAAGAGGGTTACAACAGCAGATATGGCTTTGTTTACCTCCTGTGGTTTAGATGTGTAGCAGCTTCTTAATGCACTGAAACTTTAATGTAGTTATGTGAAAAACATCAAATGCAAACACAAGCAAAGAGAGATTTCAGGATAACATACCCAACTTTGGGTGAATTTTCACAGGCATTCAAGATTCTTTCATTATCTCCAGAATGCAACCTACAAAAAATAAAGCACTTCTTTATTAACGCTGATGTAAGAGATTCATTTTATTTTATGCTTTATTTTATTTTGCATTTCTTTTGTTTAGCTCTGAGAAACAGATGGGTCATTTCAGCTGAATCATAAATCAGATTATGGCTAACGATTAAAGTCAGGAAAGTGTCATGCTTTTGAAAACAGCATCTTATCAGAAAATATCTGAGGGTTTGCCATGTACAGAGCTCATTAAATTGCTTGTAAAATTTAATGGTATCTTATATATAAAACATAAATATGTATCATTCAATAGTCAAATACTAGAGCAGAGGCATAGCTGGGTTGAATCTGCCTTATTGTTATTATTTATTTTTTATTTAATCTTGTGGATTTTTGGTTTACTTTTGCTCTATTGTATCAAGAATATTTATTTCTTGAGAATAACATTTTAGAGTTGTAAGTATGCAGCACATAACCTGGTTCTCATTAATTTCACAAGCCAGATCCAGCAGGTCTCTACAAAGAATGACAACAAAATCCAACATGTAGGATAAAATGTTTGAAACAACAGAAAATAGGCTGATTTTTTTTGTTATTTTTATGTACCAACATTATAACTATAACTTGTGCTGACTTATGACATTGGATTTTCATCTAAATCATGCAACTTTGCCTGATTTTGAGGACTGTGGGAAAATTTAAATGGATATGTGTTTGGATGTAGAGAAGACAGGTAACAATACTGTTTTTACACTTCTGTCACTTTTCAAACTGTTTAACATTTCAAGAGACTGAAGGTTTGGTATCTATGTCCTCTACTGTTTGCCACAGTGTGAGCTTACAAATGACACTGATGACTGTGGTTGAGCCTTTTACAAATAAAAAGAACAATAATTCTCCTTTCTATTTTACAGCAATAAGAATCAGAGAAAATCAAGTTTCTTAACTAAGTTTCTTACTCTAAGAATGATATTTTCAGTGTCTGAGGATCTCTAAGCCACCTGCACTTCAGTTCTGAATGAAAAGTTGGGCGGCATTTTGAAAAAGTGTTTGACCAAGTAATAAAAAGAAGACCAATGAAGTGAGGATAACTCACATAAAGGACTTAAGAAAGATCTCAAGGGGTTTGGGAAAGCAACAGAAAGGAAAAGAAAAACTACCAACATTCAAGCAAGAAATTATAATATCCTGAAGTGGCACAACTCTTTATTTGAAACTGCCACAAGAATTCATGGCGTACAACAACAAAATATTTCAAGAGGTCAAAGAATAGAATAGAGGCATAACAAAAGCATAAAATATCTTGTGAGGAACAGAAAATCTCAGGTGACAGCACCCACAGATAAAGATGACAGATACGTCACTGACAGGCAGAAATGAAAGAGATGGAAGAATTCAATCAAGGTGTAGTTAACAAGAAAGAACACAGCACTGAGCCTTGGTGATGCATAAAACAGGGAGAGGGTGGCATCCTTTGAAGGACTGCAGGAGGCTGTTAAATACACATTTTTGGATATGGAAATGTTAAAAAGTGAATTGGGGTAGTACAGGGTTCTAAATAGATAATTTCAAAATGTGCAGAAGTTTTAACCTTGTGAGAGTATTGTGCCCCTTGGAAAAATGTTTATACTTTTTGACTATTTTTTTTTAGAAAATCTCAAAGCAAAACCAAGACAAACATGGTTTCTGCCAGAGAACTAATAGCACAACTAATTTTTCTTCCAAATTTAAAAGATTTCCAGTTGTTCTGCTTTTTTACATTGGTGTCCCCATCCCTCCATGAAGAACAGTAAAGCTCTTTCCCACATTTTGCATTTAACAAACTTGCTAAGGCAACACTGAGTGAAGTCTATTTAAACACTTGTCCCTAGGAAGAAGACCTAATCACCAGTTGATTTGTCCTTTCTAGGAGGATGTGATCTCACAATGTGGACATGATTAACCTCATTATTTTTTCAAAAATGAGCATTCAGATCTAATCCCAAATAGTGTGAGGAAAGCAGCTTTTTTAAAAACAGCTCTCATTTGAAGGTTTCCAAATCTTTGCAGTGCTGGGCTACCTTGTTCCAAAAAATAATTCAAAAGCATCTCTCAAATTATGTCCCATATTTCAAGCTACAGGAGCAGTTCACATTTATTTCAACCGAAGCTCCGTGAGGGGATTGAGATCTTACAGCCTTCTGCTTCCTGAGCACAGGTGAGTGAACACACACAAAGTTTAAAGAGAGCAGGCCAGACCCTGAAATTTTTAATCCGATGGAACTCCCATGCCTCAGCAAGAACTTTGCTAAGGTTAGGACTACTAGACTTGGCTCAGCTCCAGCGCCAGATCTCTGAACTTTGCTTAGCTTCAGGATAATTAGAGTTCAGAGGCACAAAGGTACTGCAGAGACTTCACTGCTGATAACCCGAGGCCATATCTTGAAGATTTTCCTCCTTTCTTTCCCAGCACACAAGCAGGCAAACTTCCACTGACACTGGGAGCTGACTGCCTAAGCAAGCACATCAGGGAGGGAGTCAAAAATGTGTTGCACAGAGTGTAGTGGGAGCTTTGCTGGATGGGATTTCACCTTTTACTTCAGATGAGGAAAAATCAATCAAAAATGTTAGCCCCACCCTAAGCTTTATTATTGAAGTATTAGTAAAATAAATTAAAAGAGCTCTACACCGTGTCCACCATGGATATACTGCACTCCTTTCTGTAAGTCTTAACACTGTATCTTAAATAAAATAGATAAGTTATGTATGGAAAAAATGTTTCAATATTGTGCTTTATGCATGTACAAGAACCTTATTCTCTGTCCCATGACAGTGAATGCATTTTGCAGGTATGCTGTTCTAATAAAAAAAAAGTGATCATATCTTATAGCTTTTTCAAATGTTGTCCTTATGAGAACAGTTATAATGATGAAATCATGCGTGCACAGGGAGACTTGATGATAGTGAAGTATTTCCTAAATGAAAAAGTGCCCAGAATGTTTAAAAATGTGGCTCAGAACTTAAACAAGAATTTCTTAAAACAGAAATAGTGACGCTTACAAGCCTTAATTTTCTTTAAGTGCTCCAATATTCAACTTTGTGCTGTTTAAGAAAGCATACACTATATTTTACTTTGAGTTATGCTGTGGGAATTAACAGTAAGTCTGACAACCTGTCTGATTCAAACATTGATCTTAGCACAATTCGTTTGTACCCGTGAGAAACTTAGTAGAAGAAATACAAACAAGAGAGAGAGATAACAGCAACAAGGCTGCACCTGGTGTTTTTCCAAATGCCTGAACGCTTATGCTATAAATGACCAATAGTGGTATGTTGTAGTTAAATAATAGCCAATAGATGTATTGTAGTAGTTAAGGACCCAATGAATAAGTAACATGATTGATAGACATACAAAAGTGTATAAATGACACTGGCTCTTAGAATAAACAGTTTTTTTCTGCCTGAAGTTGTAAGTGAATATGTCGTGTCTGCCTCCACAGTGACGTTAGGCAGTATTAGAGTATCTATTCTAGGAAACAGCCAAACTATGTGATTTTTTTCTGCATTAATGTACACACAGACATGTCTCAAAGGAAACAGGCATCTCTTTTTCTCCTGTGATTTCAATATTTTTCATTGTGTTAGGCAAAAGCTGTTGGCATTTCAGAGTTGTAGAAGTTCATATGTATTTGATACATGTTAAAGAATAGAATATAAAGAATGTAAAAGGCATCTGATCAATTTTGTGGCCTCCTCTGGACTTGTTCCAACAGATCCATGTCCTTCCTGTGCTGTGGACCCCACAGCTGGATGTAACACTTCAGGTGGGGGTCTCATCATAGCAGAGTAGAAGGGTAGAATCACTTCCCTTGACCTGGTGACCCCATGGCTTTCGATACAGCCCAGGATACAATTTTGGGACAAAGCGTTTTCACGTCATTCACTATTTCACGGTTAATATTGATAGCTACATATGAGGTTAACATCTCTTCTCCAGCTGGCATCAGAGAAATACGAACTTCAGTTTTGTCGTCCAAAGGGATAAATCCAAGGTTTGGTTGTTACATGCTGAATTAGCTCATGGTACTCTGCCGCTGCCTCTCGAGCTTGCCCTCTTCGGCCCGGCTGGCAAGCCAGGAGCGACAAGATGAGGCGTGTGCGGAGTCCTCTGCGAGAGGAACCCTCAACCTCGTGACTCCCTGGTGAGACTGGATGCAAACTCCACAGTCTCGGCCACCAGATCGATGAGCCACGGGCAGCTCTGTAGCTGGCAGATGAGGCAAGACGCGGGCGAAGGGCGAAGGAGGACTCCAAGCCTGAGTACGGTTCCCGATCCTTTATTCCTGACCTTGCGGACGGGCAACATGAGGACAGGAGGGAGCTCAGGCAAAGAGCCAAGAGCGTGGGAGACAAGGGTTCTTAAAGAGTCTTAGGGAAGGCAGGGTATACAGTACACCAATGAGATACAAACACGTAATACAACGTAACCAATCAAAGGACCTCAGGGGTGGGTAGCAACACAACAGCAAATCAGCAACCTAGGAACACAGAACTCTCTAGACAAGGATACATATTCATAAGGGGTGTAACAGGGGCGTTACAAAGGCGGGGAATGGGAGGAACCAGGGTGGAGACTTCACTTAGATACACATATGGTAGGCGGGGTGGCCTTCGGGCTCTTCCCCAAGGTCAGATCCCTCAGGGGGATAGTCCTTCCAGTCAACGTCGTATAACTTCATAGAGAAGCCCGTCTGGGCCACCCCAACAGTACTCTGACATCAGCATTTGCTCTTCAGTAAGATTGTCCAGGTCATTTCCAGCAGTGTCTCTTTGGGGAACTACTCAGGTAAATTTGGCACCATGTAAGGCTCCTGGAGCGACTGGTCTGACAACCAGCTCGTCTCTCAGAAAGCTGAGGGTGCCCTAAACACTTAGTAAGGTGTGTCCTACAAACTGTGTAAGGTTTTCATGCCCTCTGCAGATGTCCTAGAGTGTTGTGGGTGTCTAAGCTGGAGCTCCACACTTGTGCGTCACCATTTTTTCGTCTTCCCCATTGATGCCCATCTCTGAAACATGCTTTTGAACAAGCAGAGCTTAGTCTCCCTTGCATCCCTTATGTCAGGATCAGATTCTGCCCTTTTGTGTGACAAACTCCACGCAACCAGTGTTGTGTAACACATTCCCTGGCTCTGACTCCAAGAACAAGGCAATGTGGGACAGGTGATTCCACCACCAAACTTCCTAAAACCCTGCTGGGGAAGCTGGCTCTGCCACCACAAGCTGCATAACCAGAGCTGTGCCAGGGTTCATTAGGGGAAGAGAGAGGCAGGGCTCATTAGATCCCAGGAAGCCATTACTGGCACATTTCTGCTGCTTTTGGAATCCCAGCAGACTTTCATAAGTCTAGACATACCAGTTTCCTAGGAGTTAACTCAATGTCTCTACTTCTGCACAATCTCTATAAACCTGCCATGAATCTTTATCAGCTCAGCTAATTTTTTTTTTTTAATTTTATTTTTTTTAAAATCCTCTTCTGGACTTCTATTGTTTGAAAGGCTAAAACCTGCAGTTTGTTAATCATTATATTATTCTAATATATTTCCCAGCTACTGAGACAAGATACCTGAGTGTAAGTACATGGATGCATAGAAATCCTTGCTCTTTTAATAAAGAAACAGTTAATCATTTTCCTTTTAATATTAAATCTATTATTCATGTCAATATGACATGGATGTAAGACTGTCATTACAAGATCATTACAAGGAATTTCTTTATCTGAGACTATGCTGGGAGGGATGATAATTGTTTTTGCTAATAAAAGTAACTGCTATTACTTGGATTTTAAAATATAATTACATGGCAGGAATACTTTGCTGCCATTTACTTACACAACCCATGTAATAGCCATATAACTAAATTAGAAATGGATGAGGGGGATAGTGGAGATTAAATCCAAATTTACCCCTTTCTGATGGTATGCAGAAAGTTCTCGCAGGACTGACTGAATAAAGAGTGCAGAGTTAGTGAGGAGATATTGCTCTCAGCTCAGAGCAGACACAGATGATCAGAAAATGAACAAAGCAGTTATTCACACCAGGCTGGCTCATACTGCCAGCAGTACAGGTGAAGGATCCTTGGTGTACTGCCAGATCTATGCTACTGACCCCTGCAGAGACCCCTCTGTGCCTGCATATCCATATGGCAGTTCATACACACACGCACATTCCCTCCAAAACACCACCTCTGTTCCCCCAAACCTCTCTGGTGCCAGTTATTCCATGATGTTAGCATGCTCTGAGGGTCGCTTGCATTGATATGCCTCAGCAAAATAACAGATACATTTCTTCCATTAAAATAAATCATTAGGAAAATAAAGTGCAGTGTTTTGTCTGTACCATATAGAGTTTATCTGTGGAATGTGGCAAATAATAATGTGATTTCCTATCTGACTAAAGGTGAATATGGAAATATACAAATACCAAACAGAGAGAGAACATTTCCTACCTGCAGTACCTGGTTTTGGCTGAGATAGAATTAATTTTCTTTATGGCAGCTGGCACAGAGCTATGGTTTGGATGCAGTAGAAAAAATGAATTTTATGTAGCTCTGCCATACACTATTTCTTTACATTTCCTCGTTTCTTAAATATGATATTGATGCCTTTTCCTGGTCTTAGGAAATGAAAGCCAGACATGGTTAAAGGGTGAGGGGGTTGTTTACCTCGGTATCTTTAACAGGATCCTATCGATGCATCACTTCGCCAAGGTGGAACGCGTCACAATGCACACCCACGGTAAATCGCATATCCAAGTTACAGACCTCACCCATTAGCATGTCTAACATGGGGCCCAATAAAGAGGGGCTTGGGTGGATGATGTGATATTCTCTCTATCTATGGGATCCCCTCCCCCTGGGTGGTCTAATGTCCACAGAACATGTTCTACTAGGGAACCTTGGCCCCCAAGATAGTGGAATGTTTGGTCTCCTGGCTATGCAGTTTCTGGGGTGTTTGGTCTCCTGGCCTTACGGAACACTAGAACTATGCTAAGTTATCAGGCTTAAAGAATTACAAGTATGCATGCTAATACTGGTGGATGCATAGAACTGTGTAAAAGGTGTATAAAAGAAAAAGAGAAAATCGTCTTGGCATCAGTATAGATACGTGTGTGTCTCTGTGTGTACAGCAGATCTTTCTGTGGAGAGAGAGAAAAAGGTACCTGGATGAGCTTGATGAGCTACTACTGAGGAATTTTGAGAACTTATATAATTCTGTAGGAACAGAGGAATGCAGGTCATTCCTTACAGTGTGGCTACGGGGTATCATGGGCAGTTTTCACCTGAGATTATTCTTAGTGCCTTTGCTAATGATCTGGAAGACAGAACAGACCTTGTAGCTGACACTATGGTGGGAAACGTTGCAAAATAAAATGTAAGGAGACCAAAAAAACAGAAGGGCCCTAAAAAGGTGATTAGAAGGAGAGGCAGGAAATGAGATTCAAGCAGGGAAACTGTATTTGTGGGAAAGAAACAGCTCAGAACTCAGCTGAAGCTGGGGAGTAATTTAAAGTCTGATTAAAAGCCTCTTGACATTAGTGGAAAAGATGCATGCTGATTTTAATGGGCCTTGAAACTGATGTCTTTTAAAGCACTTTGAGTTCCCTGAATGAGAGAGACAATATACAGCAGGTCTGATCCTGTGGCAGTAGCAGGAAGAGCCAGGGAAGCATTTACAGAGTTGGTTGGGACTATCAAAATAATAACAACATTTTCACTCCCTCTTCTCTCTCTTCTAACCTATCCCCACGTTTCTTGCAGCTATGGAGGTGAACAGGGCATAGGGGGGCTGCTTTGTGAGTACCAGAAACTTCAGTTATGTATACAGAATCCCTGAAATGACTTTTGTCACTCTGCTCATGTTTGAAAACTATGCCCTTCTACCCAAAAAGTGCTCTTTAATGAGATTGGAAAGCTGCAACAAAGAATAACATTTCAGTGGCGTGTGGTATAGGTTATATATTAAAACCACTTGGAGAATTTCTGGGAACAAACTTTGTAGATGCATTTAGTATTTTATGCTATACATGAAATATTGAGGTTCTTTTCTCTTCACAAAATCTTAATACAGAGGATTTCTCCACCTGATTTATTAAATAGACATGATAGGGTGCAGGCAAAGTCATGCATTTGAGGTAGCAACTATTCATCCTCACCTTTTCAGTGTGGAGAAGTGAAGGCTCCAGTGAGACATTTTAGCACCTTCCAGTACCTGAAAGGGGCCTCTAGAGATCTGGGAGGGACACTTTGAAGGGCATGGAGTGATTGAACTAGGGGGATGCCTTTAAGCTGAAAGAGGGGAGATACAGATTGGACATTAGGACAAAAATTCTTTACTGTGAGGGTGGTGAGGCACTGAAACAGGTTGCCCAGAGAAATTGCCAGAAGAAGAACCCTTCCCATCTCTGGAAGCGTTCAAGGCCAAGTTGGATGAGGCTTTAAGCAACCTGCTCTAGAGGAACATGTCGCTGCCATGATTTTAATTGAGCTACATCCTGAAATACACTGAAGATGCAAAATGATCTTTTAGAAGCAAACATGACCACCAGAACTTTGTATACTCACATCAGAGTCAGGTGTATTTGGCATCTTAATACATCTCTGTAGAGAATCTCTTTGTATACTTAGTGCAGAGAACCCAATTTTGAAATATGTATAGTATCATATTTCTCAAAAGTGTATTTTATTTGTGCCATTTTGAATGTTTTTATTTATTTATGTCCTAATGTCTCACTTCTTTTTTACTATTTTTTTTCTTCTACTTTCACCTTTCCTCCTATATTTTTTCTTTTCTTTTTGATCTCTAAAAGAATGAAATAAAAAAATACTAAAGAAAAATAAATGTGTGAAAGAGAAAGGGAAATATCAAACCTGTTTGAAAAAGGAGCATTACAAAACTCAGTGAAAAACAAAAATATAAAAAAATTATACGTTCCCTTTTATGCCATTTTTGCTTAAGAATGTGAGAAGAAAGGAGCAAAACAACTTTTCACTTTCAAGTTTTAATTAACAAGAAATATCTTAATAAACATACATACTTTTTAAACTTTTTAAACTTTGTTAATTGGAAAAGTAGGGACGTACACCCAAGTTGCACCTCACTGAATGCAAACAATTATAAAAGTGAGTGCAACTGTAAGTGATAATGAGAAGCTCTATTTGCAACTGTGCTGAAATGTCTGCCTAGATCCTCTCTGAGGCATTCATACACCATATGTTTCTAGAAAATTGGTCGCAGAATTGTCTTCAAAATCGACATCCCCCAAATGTTAAAGGCTTGACTTTGGTTTGTACTTATCACCCTTCTACAAAGGCAAAAGTTCTTCTTACTTGTATCTTACACCAAGGCCTTACCTCACTTCAAGAAGCACTAGCACAGCTAAGATGCTCAAGTTTTTCTATCAACCCCTTCACCCACCTGGTGAGTGATGCCCACAATGGAAACCTTTCACCATCACCACAAGATGAGCAAGGAGTTGCAAGTGTTAGATTCTAATATTTGTCATATTTACCAATTCCAGCATATTCTTTGTTGTCTTCTAGCAAAAAGGTTTTTCTGCTTCTAGTCTTGTTCCTGGCCTCCACCAGAGTCAGCTGGCTCTGAGGAACACCTAAAGGCAGGGATGTGCTGGAGAGACTTGTTCTGGTTGGATGGGGCTTTGAGCAAGTTGATCCAGTGGAAGGTGTCCCTGCCCACGGCAGGGGGGTTAGAATGAGATAACTAAAGGATTGTCAAGCATTGGAACAGACTGCACAGGAAAGTGCTGGAGTCATCATTCCTGGAGGTGTTCAGGAAATGCCTGGATGTTGCCCTCAGTGCTGTGGTTTAGCTCACAAGGTGGTGTCCAGCCACAGGATGGCCTTGATGACCTTGGGGGTCTTTTCCAACCTCAATGATTCCATGATTTTATCTTTGAGGTCCCTTCCAGCCCAAACCATTCTATGATCTCTGGAGTTCAGGCAATGAAGAAGTGGCTTTTTCAGACGTGTTATATGACTTGGCATGTGACATGAACAGGGTTTTTCAGTCACATGGGAAATTTCCTTGAGAAACCAAAGGCGGCAGTGGCAGAGGAGGAGGGAGCTAAACAGGGAGCAGAGGCAAAGCGACCCAAGGGGGGCTGGAGGAAGAGGAGGAAGGCAGGAGGGGCTGCAGGCTTGGAGCAGGGACCACCCCCCAGCAGTCCTGGAAAGCCCTGTTGGAGCAGAGACCCTCCCTGCAGCCCAGGGAAGGGCACACACAGGAACAGGGAGGTGTGCCAGGAATGCTCATCCACATCTTTATCAAATGTTTATTAGGAAATGTAATCCTAGTATTCAGGTCATTAAAATATCAGCTTGCCTTGGAGAAAAAAATGTAAACAGCAGCATGAGGTGAGTGTAAATATGTAGATGGAAGTTCAATACAGGAGAAAAACTGCTTTGGAATGTGTGTTTTACAAAATCTCTGTAGTAGTTTCCACCTGGGGACTTGAAAGTCCTTTAGCAAATGTTAATGAAATAGAGCTAAGTCATCATAGGTCATTATTTGTTATTCATAAGAAATTAATTACTTTAGGTTAAAATCACATTGCAATTAGGCTGCTGAAATTGTTAGAAACATCTAGTAAAAGCCACATCAGTCATTAAACAAATATTTGCATATTTTTGTTTAAACAGAGAGATAGCAGCAGAGCAAACTAAACCAGAGGATTTTATGTTTGCCAAGTGTACCTTTTTAACACCTTTTATGGAATATTATGAGTAAAAAAGACACATCAAGTGGTTCTTACATTTTCCAGGCTGTTTCCATACTCCTTTGGATCTTTTTTTTCCTTTTTCAATTTGGAAACAGTGTTTTGTACTATACTGGTTCCTGCTTCCCTACCTCACTTTTCCAATCTTGCACATCTAACTCTCTCCTTGAATGTGAGCCAGATTTAATATCCTGTACCTTTAACCATTTAAAATACAGAAATACAGAGTATCAATGCCCAGTGTGTTGTGCAGAATCAACTAACTCTCTTTACACCCCACCATGGAGATTGGAGAGGACCAATGATGTTGTCTGGTGATAAAAGCCCCTAGGCACACTCTAAAGGTACACAGAAACACAATAGCAGAGGTTCCCCAAATAAAACCCTGCTCTGACTGCCCCTGGCCCATTCCAGGAGCCATCAGTCCATCAAAAGCCAATCTGCACAAAACCAGGGGTGCAAAGGGGCACAGAGAAAAGCAGGAGTACAAATGAAGGACTCAGAGAAAGGGACACCCTGTCTGATCCCCTCCCAGGGGGTTGTACCAGAAGCACCTCAGTCCCACCATCCAGAAGGGAAATACATCATAACAAGTCAGTGCTGGAGCATCTTTGGGATTGAGGAAGTTGTTGCCTGGTGGTATGAGGAGACACTATGGGATGAAAGGGAAAAACATTTTGGGATTGAATAGGATTTATCGTGGTCAAAGCTGGGGAAAGGGAGGGATGTAGGTAGTTTGAAGGAGGAAAAACTGAAAATGGAGATAAAGTGCATGAAAAGGATTGATCATGTGCAAGTAGCTTCTTCACAGTATATTTATTAAATCTCTTTCCAAATTTTTTTTTTCAGAGTCAGATGCTCTCTGTTCTGCAAGCAATTTTTTGTGGTGCTGTGGGCTCAGTTGCTAACAATTTGGAATCTTGAGATCAAGGGGCTCAGAAGACTGAGTGTCTGAGTCCAGATGCTGGAGGGATCTGCCTTCCTTTTCTCTCTGGCATATCAGGTTTACTTAGATGATTATGATGTGGTTACTAAGGGATTGACAGTTGCTGCAGTCCCATATTATGGTTTTGAGACACTTGTCCATTACTTATAGCTTGTTCAGTTTCTGCCTTAAGAAACTTCTTATGAGTGCATTTAATATTCAGACTTTTGATTTTATGTTTTTTTTCAGTTCATTAACTTGAACAGTAATTTCATCCTTTTTGACACTGAACTGCAATCATACACTGTCTGGGTAAAACACTTTACTGATAAATCCAATAAAGTAATTTTCCTTAGATGAGCTATCACACTTAAATTATATATATTACAATAACCTAAGATGCACCTGCTGAGATAGAAGCTATGAATATATATATATATATCTATATATATATATATATAGTTTTATTTTTAATTTTTTTCAAGAAAGCTATGGATTCGACATTTAAGCCATTATCCCAGACAGAAGGTTACCATTGCATTGGATTCAGGAACTTTTTTAAAGTTCATTTAATTGTTTTATTTATAAGGCATATTGATCATCTACTTTTAGAGCTTTGAGTATTCCTATCTTTGCTTGACGTCCTATCACATCTGTGGGAGTGTTTACGTTGTTATCATTTGCTACTGTGAGTCATGCAGGCTGAATATCACAAATTAATACACAGAAAAATAAAAATTGGTGTTTTGTTTACAGCACACAAATGACTGATTGATTTTCTTTTTTTTTTTTT
>VZTG01003872.1:645804-659141 GCA_013397845.1 Melanocharis versteri
CTGTCTTTCAGTTTGAAGCCATTCCCCCTTGTCCTGTCACTACATGCTCTTGTCAAAAGTCTCTCTCCAGCTCTCTCACAAACCTCCCTTAGGCACTGAAAGGTGATATAAGGTCTCCCTGGAGTCTCTTCTCAAGGCTGAACAACCCCAACTGTCTCAGTCTGTCTCCATAGCAGAGGTGCTCCAGCCCTCTGAGCATCTCCATGATCTCCTCCAGACTCGCTCTAACAGGTCCATGTCCTTCCTCTTCTGGGGTCCCAGAGCTGGATGCAGCACTGCAGGTGGGGTCTCACCAGAGCAGGGCAGAGGGGCAGAATCCCCTCCCTCACCTGCTGCCCACGGGGCTTTGGAGGCAGCTCAGGACATGTTTGGTTTCTGGGCTGTGGGTGCACAACTGCCAGGTCACGTCGAGCTTCTCATCCATCAATACACCCAAGTCCTTCTCCCCAGGGCTGCTCTCAATCCATTCTCCACCCAGCCTGTGTTTGTGCTTGGGATTGTCCTGACCCATGAACTCCATGAAGTTCTCACTGGGTGGTAAAACTCCCTGCGCCTTCAAAGCACATGATCTGGATCCAGATTACTGCTTACCTGTCACTAAAATACCTTTTGCAGGTGACAGTTTGTAAACCAAAGATAGGCAAACTTTATGAAGCATGGATTTGTTGAGATAATGTAACTAATAAAGATTTAATAAATAAATAATTTAATAAAATTTAATGCTGCCATTAGCAAGTCTCCCAGGGTCTTGTCTGAGATTCCTTAATCCCCCTGACGTTTATTTGGATTTTATTTTCCCTGTGTATCCTCAACCTTTCTGTATAAACTTCAAACATACAAACACAGCAGTTTGGACACAAGCACCATATCAAGCTGCAGGTTCCCATCCAGTTGACATCAGGGATGTGTCTGAGGACAAGATTTTCCACATTTCTCTATTTGAATTTAAGAACAAAGTTTTTAAACTTACATGAAGCTGCTTATTCTGTGGGTTTTTTTCACATCTCTCAAATAAATGTTTAATGAAATAGGATTTGTAAGAGTGACCAGTGTGTCTGGTGAGCAGGCAAACCTGAGACTCTGAATGTGACTTGTACCAGATGAATGCAGAGCACTTGAAAGGTGCTTTAGACAATTTCTCCTTCTATAAATAGAAAGAAATATACCTTTTGGAATAGTAAAAATCTAAACCCTATTTAGCCTAGGAAAGTGTGATTCCTGAAGAAGAAGTCATGCTGAGGTCATCAGAACTGAGTGGGTAAGATATCAGGTAATAAACTGATCATTCAGGCAGGGGTAAAATTAATGAGGGTGAATTACTAATGCTGCCCCCACCCATGTGGATTCTCTGACACCTGGTAATGTTTTCAGCCTCTTCATCACTGGGAAGTTTTGTCCTCTCCTCTGCCACCTGCTTTCATGTAAGTCATTGGTGTGATACAGCTTGAGCCATGAATTCACAAACTTTCGTTGAGGCTGGGTAACAGATTCAAAAGTAACTTGGTGAATGAAGGAGAACATAGAAACACTGAGAAATTAGTAATACTGAGGATATAAAACACAGACCTTGATCACCCAGCATTTGGTTCCATAGGGGACTGGTTACAAAGAAATATGTTTTTAGACTTGTTGATTTTGCATTTAAAGTCAGTGCAATGCAACTGAAATTCCCATCTTCTTTATATATACATATATATGTATATATAGGATCAAAAATTAAGGTCAATGATCAGTTCAGAGAAAATATTTATCCTTCAAAATGTACACTCTGCTTTCCTGTTTTGTATGACTGATTTCATTTGATACTTGGGAGGGTTTAATTTTTTTTTTTCAGTTCAATATAAGAATTTCTATATTCAATAGAATAATTCTCTGTAATTTGACAGAGAATTAAATCATAAGAAGACATTTTTAGGAAACTTGTTTATTTAAAATGAATGTAGGGAACTATTGATAGGAAACTGATTTCTAAACTGAAACCTGGACTCTGTAAGGAGTTGTCATATGGGCAGTTGCTATAATAACAGAGGTGTGATAACAAGAAGAAATTGCCCCTAAAGACAGTAAATGTGCAAAATGAGAGAGAATTTTATTGAACTTGTATTTTCTTTAGGCTGAAGGCTTTCACAACTGCATCAGGGCAATGTAGACTGACCCCATTATTAAGTAAAAAATGCAGATTTTTTTCATGGCAATTTACTCTCTTCTTTGGCCACTCCCTCCTGCCGGTCCCTGACTTTATGGGCAGTCCTGTTTCTTGGCTGTGGGAATGGTCAGATGTCCAGCACAGGAACAGCCCTGGAGATGTTTCCAAGGATGACCCTCAGTAGCTGCAGGGCTTACAACAATTCTTCCCTCTTTGTTTTTTCATGCACACAGCTTGAAAATCTCAGGCTGTCCTATCTCTCTTTGCAGAGGAGGAATCAAGAAGAAAATTTGCCTCCTTGAGAGGTAGTAGGGTTTTCCCAGAAAAACTTCTGACACAGCCTTTGCCCAAAACTAGGTGGAATTTTCCCATCACTTTGTACCGTGACTCAGTGTAATCTCTGTGTATTGTTTGCAAGGACACAAGGCACAAACACAGATGTCAAACCTACTGGGTCTGTTCCTTCAGCTGCACAGTTTTTTTTTTATTATTATTTATTTATTTTAATTTTTATTTTATTTTAGAGTTGAAGATTTTGATCCTTTGCATAGACAAGTTTCTTGCATTGTTTGCCAGTCCACCAGGAAAATCAGATTTTTCTCTCTCTGTGCTGCCTTGTGGTGAGATCAGGGTTAATCCACAGTCCACATAATCTGTAGGATCCTTCTCAGTCTCCAAGCGCCCAGCTGAGTTTGCATGTATTTGTCCAAATATTGATCTTTTCCCTTTCCTGTACAATGCATTGAGGGGAAAGAATATGTGATTTGTTGTTTCTTGTAATTAAACACTGATCACTTTTACTATTGAAATGTTCTACATGAACAGTTTTAATAAAATATCTAAAACTAAAATATTCTTAAAAAGAGGTTTGTTAATGTAATTTGGCAAACTCATTTTTTCATGGAAAATCTTTTGCCTCTGATATTGTGATTCTGACTGTATGTCAAAGACAAGACTATGCATTTTTAGAGAGCAGAGTATCAGTAATCAGGACCTGTCATGCAGATCTGCTGGGAGAATTTTTCCTTTATTGTCTTTCCCTAACAAGCTGATGCCTAGTTCATGTCAGTGGGACTCATTTGATGCAATATAATGAGATGCAGTTGTGCCAGGCCTGTGCAAAGTAAAAAACAGGTCAGAAAAGTTTACCAAGGATCATGCTAATGAGTTCAGAGCCCAAGATGTACCAAGAAACGTCTCTTCTCAAATGCTGCTGTTAGACAAGCAGCTTTATTCTTCTGCCAATCTTACCGTCTCCTACTCAGCATCCACTTAATTTAAAAGAGTGATACCTCGATCAGTGCAGTCTCCTGTGAGTTCACGTGGATTTGATGGAAGAACAATACTTTTTCCCTACAGCAGAAGAAAGTGAAGGTTAGAACTCTAGGTGGAGTGGGTTTTTTCTGTTTTGTTACCTTAAAATTTGTGATCATGTAAGAGACTGGTAGTTCACAGTATTTTATAGTTCTCTGACTGAGCTTACAGCAGTACTTGTTTACACTTTGGTGGCATCCTAAGATTTCCTGTGTACTATTGCTAAAACCATGTATCCAAAGAAAACAGAAAATCCCCCAAACCTCCTTCCATTTTATTATTTCTAGGGGATTTTGGACTATGTGTGTGTATGTCTTCAGCTTTCCAATTTTAACCTTTCAACTTACATTTAAGTCAAACTTTTATTTCCACATCTCTTGTGAGTGGGGAAAAAAGTGGTTGCAGACATACTGTAATTTAGAATCAAAGGACAAATTATCAGATGTCGTAAATAAAATACTTAGTGCAAAATAACAAAGATGAGTGGCAAGGCCCTCAGGATAGGAACACCACTGTGCTGTGTGCACAGTAAATCTGCTCTCATCCTCACCAGGCAGATCTGATCACTTAAAAAACTCAGATTGCTGTGAAAGGAGTTGTTTAGACTTGGACCTCAGACACTGTAGTAGAAGACCACTTTTTTTTACATTGCCTTACCTTGTTTTTGCATTATTAACTGATCAGAAACTGATTTATTCCACCTTTTTCTCTTTTTCTGTACACATACGGGATGCATCAAGATTTGTCATGTGTCTATCTTGTCAGTATCTGCCAGGAAAATGTAATTCCTATTTTGCAGATAGGAAACAAACTCCCTAACTGTGGGGTTCATCTCCTCTGATTTAGAGCCATGTAGCAAAGAGCTCTCCATCCAAGTTGGTCAAGAGAATTCTCTATATAGAAAATGGAGTGAAATGAATGCAATTCATCTTCCCTATTCTGGAACACTTGTAAGATGAAAAGACTCCTACACCAGGAATGATTATTTATTTCCATTCACCATAAAAGAGAGCTCAGATATAGATGTCTGCAAAGTGAGGGATGATGTACCTTACTTTAGCAGAGTGAGCAATCTTCCCAAAATAACATTTCTGGCCTGTGGATATTTCCAGGCACAGCATTCAAACACCAGGGTAACTCCACACTAGCTCTCACTGTAGGCGTACTTTGGTACTTTGCTCAGAACTGCTGTAATAAACTGCTACTCACTGCTGAAAGAAAAGAGCTGAGATCTACAGCCACACTGCAAAATGCCTCAGCAGCAAATTTATGCTTTCAGCACCAGTAAGGAACTAAACTCTTGTGCTCAAGCCTGAAGTCTGACCACTGCATTATTTTTCTTTTGCATTAACACCACAAGTGAAACATGGTAAAGGAAAATTCTCAGAGCAGCTCACCCAAGAGGCAGAACTGCATCTTTGAGATATTCCACGGCTGACCCAACCTTGTGGAATAAGCCTCACATTTCACCCCACAGTGAGAAGATGCTGGAATACCTGTGCCTGTGATTTCCAGATCAGTACAGGAAATCCTCTTGTATACAATTTCTCTTCTGAAAAAAAAAATAGGAGAATAATCTTCAGTAGAAGGTTAGCATGCTAGCATGGACTGTTGGGAATACATTTCTCACACTTAATGCTTACACAGACCATTTCTAGGCACAAAAAAATACCAATGCCTTTAAGGGAAATTTTCCAGGCAATATCTTCTCTATCACAATGTCAAAAGGTAATCAGATTAAAAATGCAGTATATCCTTTACTGCCAATTGAAACCTGCCCATATTGGACAGCGTAAAGGGAAAAAAAAAAATATATATATATATTTTTAGTGTTGCTTATTTCTTGCCTTATAGCACTAGTAATATTATTTATTCTTTGTTTTGACCTATAAAGACTTATGAAGGATACCCAGACTGAAGTTTTTCCAGCAGACTTGGGGTAAAAAAATCCTATAACAGTATTCTCAATTCACTCAAAATCTCATGTTCATTAGAAACAACTTGATTATTCTAGTTACATTACAGAAATCTGAGTATTTTAGGAAAAAAAAAACAACAAAACCCTATCATTCATCACCTTCTACATGAATAATTTGCCCTCTCCTGCAACCCATCCCTTTGGGGGGCCCTTGCCTTAGGTGATCTAATTCTGTCACTGCAATGGCATCAGCGAGTCTGTGGGAGCTGTGTGCTGCTATAAATCACTGGGCGAGAGGGTACAGGCAGCACGCCCTGCCTCTGCGGAGCCGGGAGAGGGCTGCACCACGACAAGCCAAATCCTCAGACCTCGAGCATGAGTTATAGTCTAAAATAAACTTTTTACCCATTACTGAATTCAAGGTCAAGTGGCACTCTCTCAATTAGAGGAGAGGTTTGCATATTATCAGCAAGCAGCAGCAAAGCAGCCAGCACAGTGTGGTTGGTGTCCAAGGCTACAATCTCATAAAACACAGATGATGGGTTCAACCCAGCTCCCAGGGAGAGCAGCCCTGAAAGAGAAGCAATGAAGGATGCTGTGCATGTGGTTAATTCCCTCTCTGCTACTCTTTTTTTCAATCTGTAAACAAGCGAAGTAGATAAAAAGGGTTAACTTTTTCCTTTCCTTTCCACTTCTCCTTCCCTTTCTCCTTTCTCTTCCCTTTTTCCCTTCCCCTTCCTTACCCTCCCCTTCTCTTTCCTCATAAAAAATCAACGTTCTTACACCTTAACCCATTGTTAGTGCTGTTACTGTGCTTTTTTTTCTAAGTGGGATTAAGCAAATGCTCTCACCTAATGATTTAATAATTTTGGATTCTCGGTGTTTTTCTGTTCTAATATATTCCTTAGAATTTCTTCAAAAGTATAACGACAAGTTTGATTCCACTTTTCATTGTGAAAAATTGTTCCATCAGCATCTTTTTATTATGAAACATAATCTGAACAAAAAGATATAAATTTGAAGTTTAAAAATCGTTCAATATTAGCATATCAATATATACTCTTATTCAGAAGGCAAATTTCTTACTCACTAGTTAAATCTATTTTGGAATAATAAAATTCTTTTAGAAGAACAAAATCCACATACAATATTGTCTAGAATATTTAGCCCAAACTGGGCATGGGTGTAGAAAAAGCTTAGCTGCTGGCTTGCCAGAACTTTGCCAGATGGAAAAAAAACCAAAAAACCAAAAAAACATACCAAACCTGACTGAACCAAGCTGCACCAGGTACAGCAACTACTGAAAGCTCTTTGCTTTTTTGTAGCCTTTCATCTTGTCCAGGTCAACTGATTTAATTAAGTTCTTGACTTTTTCTCAAGGCAGGATGAATTCAATGCTACATGGTAAATTATAGTTGTTGAAATTAATTTGTCTTCAGAACAAGAACAGGGGAATTGTTTTCAGCCCCACCTTGTGAAAAAGACAATATGTTTGGGTCTACAGACATGCATATTTGTGTCCTGGGCTTGAGAAGCATTTTGTTCGCTGACCAAGTTCAAACCGAATTATGGCGAGATATTTGTTTGTCCTGTGTTATACTGGTGAGGTATAGAAGCAGTTAGTTAATGCTCTTGCAATAGCACAGAAATTCTGTCCATTGGTAACAATTGTCCACTACAGAAAAGTGTTGTCTCATGTCTAACAAGCTGTTGAAAACACACATCTTACATGCTAAGAGATAAGAAAGAGTTTCTTCATCTAGGAGCTGGTTTGTCTTACATGACAATATTTGACAGCAGGTTGAAGAAGGAGATCCTTCCCCTCAGCTCTGCATTGGAGAGGCCACACCAGGTGCTGTGTCCAGTGCTGAACTCCCCAGTACAGGACATTCATGGATATATAGGAGGGAGTCCAGTGAAGGGCCCGGGAGAGGATTAAGGGTCTGGAGCCCCTGATGTATGAGAAAAGGCTGAGAGAGCTGGGACTGTCGCCCAGGAGAAGGGAAAGCTCCGAAGGGGCCTTATTAATGTGTATAAATACGTGAAGAAAGGGTGAAAAGAGGTCAGAGAGGGGTTCTTTGCAGTGGTACCCGGTGACAGAACCAGAGCCAGCAGGTGCAACTGAAATACAGGAGGTTCCTTCTGAACATCAAGAAAATCTTATCACTGTGACAGTGACTAAGCACTGGCACAAGTTGCTCAGAGAGGCTGTTCAGAGAGACTCAGAAGCCATCGGGACATGGTCCTTGGCAAACAGGTCAAGGTAGCCCTGCTTGAGCAGGGTTGTCCAAGATTACCTCCAGGGTCCCTTCCAACCTCAACCATCCTGTGATTCTGCAATAAACTGGACTTCCCAAGATCCCAGAAGAAATTAAGCTGCAGGATTTCTTTCTCCACCGACTGTGATGATCTGCATTTCTAAAAACTCTCAGGAAGTGGAGTCCTTGTTCTCCCTGTAGCAGAATACCTCTCATCCTGCCTGAAACCTCTGTAAGGGAAAAGAAAGTTCTTAGCATACAAAACGTCACATGTATGCATATAGGCAAAGACCAGGATGGATCTTGTTAATGATTCATTCACAGACATAATATTCCAGACTCTTTTCTGCTCTCTTGTTTAGCCATATCATGCCATTTGTAGAGTTCACCACTCACATCACCCCTGCTCTTCTCAGAAAGGTCAGTGGCCCTTCTGACCTGCTGGATGAGCTTTTCCTTGATTCTGATCTAACGCAGTTCAGTAAAAATGGGGCAGGTGAGTTTAAAAATAGTTTATCTTTTCTAACTTGGGCCATGGAGATTGAAGTAATTTTGGTAGCCACACTTAAGAGTATGTGGAACAAAGATCAAAGGGACACACTGGCAGGGAGGCAGTGACCAGACGCTGTAGCAGGCTGTGTTGAAAGGCGTTTTACTGACACTGATGCAAAAGTCTCTCAGTAGTTAGAATAACAACTCAGTAGTTAAGACCTACAGTGTTTTCACCTCTTAGCAAAGCATAAAGAAATTAGAAGGAATATTTATTTGGTTTTCCTCAAAGCAGTGTTCAAATTCCAGGCAATCTTTAATGAAGTCCAGGACACGTTCACATTAATTTCACTACCTACATGGAACTTTTCCAGAACCAAACCTGTGAAGGTCTAGTGGAGTCCATGGAGGAAAATAACTGTTAGGAGCATAAATTTCAAATGCAGAAGTTCCTAAGTTTTCTATCTGCAAATCACAAAATATTATAGATGAAATTAATTTTGTAAATATAATTATCAGCAAGTGAGGCAAAAAAAGTGATAAAAGAGGATTAGAACAAGAGCAGAGCATTGGATTTCCTTTTAAATCCTGCACAAGATCTGATCCATCCATATCCCTTTTCAGCACAGAACAAGGTTCCAACTACATATGGTATTACACCATTTTTCCATTTTAATTGTATCTTTCAGAACCTGGAATTAAGGCAGCAAAATTTTACCCTTTCATTTTCCAGCAGGGTAAGAGATAGGGCAAATAATGTAGACATTAATCAAGACTTCTGTAAAAAGGAGGAAATACTAAGAAATCCTCCTGAAAGAGGCTCCCTTACACACACATTCCCCAAAGGTTTGGTTGAAAAATAAGAAGAGAGAAATAAAAAGACACTCCACTCAAGTTTCTGATAAGACAAGCTGAAGAGAAAAATAAAAAGACACTCCACTCAAGTTTCTGGTAAGACAAGCTTTCAGTTGTAATGGTAATAGCAGCTTTCCAAGGATATAAGATCCTGATTTTTAGAGGAGTTTCCTCAGAATCAGGGTCTCCTGATCACTCCAGATCTGGCTTGGACACCAAATTACATTTTCTTTTACATTTGTGGAGTTTTTTCCTATCGTTCTGGGTTTCATATCTTGAAGAATCAGACCAGAATTTTCTGGAATTTCTCCATAGTGTGTAACATATTCAGAGAGAATAATGCATTTAACTGGGAATAAATTCAAAGAAAAATGAAATATTGTATTAAGTGAAATATGAAAGAATGCATTAGGGAAATCAAAAAACAATTTGGCTGCTTCAAAGAAAATTGAGGTAAGATTGCTCTTGTTCCAAAAAAGAAAGCATAATTATGCATTTATCACCTGGGTACCCTGAAGGCACTAACAAGTATATTAAAAAAAAAATAATTATACAATAAAGGAAGTTCATTTTTGGAATAACTAAAAATCCCTCAACATAATCCAAACAAAAAAAGTAAGATTTTTAAATTCTGCTGTTGAAACTGATGAATCAAAGCAGAGTGCAGCTTACTAGAAAGAAAGAACAATTTAGGTGATCAGTAATTTGCTGTATATAAAACTTTCAAGATCATTTTTAATGGTAAGCAAAGATTTTATAATACACTTTAATTTATGATGACTAGAAATAATGTATTCAAGATATCTTTAAAACTGAAAATAACTAATGGATGATGTTTAAATTATATTTAATAATATTTCAAACCATATTGTAATAAAGAAACAGATAAATAGAAAAATGAAGATTATTTATTAGGAATGTATACAAAATTACTTGAAAGAATTAAATTAATGGAAAATGTACACCAGGCTCAAGTGAGATTTTTCTACAGATGTATAAAAATTTTTAAAGAAGCAGCATTTCCAAACACTTTATTTCCAGCATCATCTTTAAAGTATTTGATTTTGCTTGACTGCAGCTGTAAACATTATCTTTTCAAAACGCCCTTCTTTCTCCTTTTTTCCCTTTGATACATTAAATAAACTGAAGGCTAGCTCCCAATAAATACACAGATTGATTTGGGGAGCCTGAGTTAGAAGTGGCCATCTGCAGTACCATTTTGGGAGGTGAGAAAGGTGGGGCTGAGCCCTTGATATCCTTGAGGATGGATGGAATTTAGCCAACAACAGTTTTCCTGATGAACACAGCAATCTCTACTATGTTACATTTGCCCACACAGTGGTTCAAGACAGAAATTTTGCATAGCACGTGCCTGTGAACTTCCTTTGGTTCCCTGAAGGATTTTGGGAGAGACACAATTCCAAAATTCCCCTTGTCATAAGCACAGACTGGCTCAGCGTGCTGCCTTTTGCCTCTCCTGTCTGAAACATCTTGTCGTGCTCCCTTCCAGCAGAGTGAACCTGTGCTTGGGGACTATGAATTCACCTCCAGGAACAAAACATGCCATAGTAAAGCACTGAAATGCTCAGTGTGATAGTTCTCAATGAAACTGGGACAAAACCAGGGAACTTGGATCAAAACATTACATAAATCGTTCAATTCGTTCTCCAGGATTTGTGATTGTGCAAAGTGTGTGTGTCCATTGTGCTCAATTTCCTTGGGAAAAAAATAGAAATAGAACAAGTTGACTTGTTCTCTCTTTTCTTAAAATGGGAGCAGGGTCCTACTAGTAACAGCATTTTATTAGTGACTTTTTTTTCAAGCCAGCTGCAGAAAATGATGCAGAATATGTCAGCAGGTTTTATCACCCCCGTAGCCAAATGGCAGAAAAGAAAAAGAAAGAAGTAGTGAGAATGGGTAACTAGCACAGGAGAAAGTTCTAACAGCTAAAATAATCTTAAAGCTCAGCAAAAAATGATGGGAAAAACCTGGGGAAGCAGTCTCATTTTGTCAGCTTGATTTCATGGTAATTACAGTAATAATAAAACTAATTACATCACATAACACCTCTGTGAGGCAGGTGAGAAATGCTGGCAGGGAGGTAATGTCAAGATAGCAGCTGAACATGCATAATAGGGAAGCCAGATGAAGCTCTTCTCTGAACAGCTCCCATCTAACCATGTTCAGAGCCCCAAAAAGGAGGAATTAAGTGACTAGAAAAATGACTTTTCTAAAAGAGCAATCATAAGACGTTTGAAGTGATTATTGTTTGCTTGATAAAGGTTTATAACTAGAAAAAGAGGCAAAGAGAATTCTTGAACTTCTGCAGTTACCAACCAAAGTGATTGTGCTAACAGCTCTGATTATCAGGCAGTCGAGGCCGGGCGAAGTGGCCAGGAGAGATATGAGATGATAAAAGTGGTTGCTGATGCTCAGAAGAGTCCCACAGCACTTTGTCCCCTCCCTTGCTGTGTACTTCACTTATGCTACAAGATGACTGTCTGGCTTCTCAGCTTCTGACAAAAAAGAGCTGACAGAATATTATTTGTGCTTTAATGGGCTATTTCCCTGCCTTTTTAATGACTTAAATCACAGAATGGCCAAACAAGTAACAGCCAGTGTTAACAGAGAAGTGTGACTGTGCACCTGGAAGTCATAGAGGAACTGTTCATTTTCTGCATCAGGTAATGGTTAGACAGGCTCATCTAACAGAGCCCTCCCTGTGCAGTACTGGTACAAAGAGAACATATTTGGAATTCCTACCATGGCTGCCGAGACTGTGTGGTGTTTTGGATGTTGTCACCACGTGACACACAGATGTCAAAGGCCGTGAAGTTCCAGCCAGTAGCACGTTGTTCATACACAGCCCAGTACAGTCATCACTAAATCAGTCATCCCAGTTACTTCTGCAGGCAGCTAAAAAACCTTTTTGTAACACAATAAAGTCCCCTAATTTCAGATTTTGATGGGACAAAATCGTTTGCATTGAAGTTAGGTCAGATTACTTTTATATGTGATGTATTAGTCTCTCACCTCTAAAACACGAATAATGCACTTCCACTCACCAAGGTAATAAGAGCATTTTCTAAAAGATGGTAGAAGATCAAATAGCACTTCGAAGCAACTTGTAAGCTCATGAACTGAGTGAGGCCTCACTGGCCTCAGTTCCAAGCAGAAGAATTCAATTGTCCATGTTGCTAAATTCAGGGAGCGGTCCCTGACATGATTTTGGCAGCACTCCCAGACAATTCCCAGACACAATTTAGATGTTAGCACTCCCAATAAAGAACATGTGCAAAGCTACCTTGGCCAGAGAGCAGGACAGCAAACATGGATGCCTGTGTCCCTGTGCTGCTGGGGGAATCTGTGTCAGGGATCACAGCAAGGAGTGCTTTGCAGGTTTGGACGAGCTGTGCTAGTGTGCAAGACACGTGTGGCATTGGTCCCCAGATGTACTGAACAGAAGATTTTGGAACTCCCTGGTGTAACACACACTTTTCACAGTGAGAAGATAAAAGCATGGTTCTTACTCGGATGTCTTCGCTTATGTATCTTAAAGCGGCTCTGTTGGGTTCACATGGCAAGGTTTTGGTCTTGGGGAGTTGAGGGGTGGCTTCTGTCAGAAGACAACAAAAGCTATCCTTGTGTGACTGTCATAGGCTGGCCATAAGTTCCTGACAGGACTAATGGCCAGCTAGTTCTGAGTATTGGGGTTTGGATAAACCAATAGTAGAGACTGGATATGCCTCCAGATCCCATATTTAAAACAGAGAAAGGCACAAAAAAGCTCTTTTGCTTCTGGTTTTTGAACAGGTAACTGGAGACCCCACACGGTCCAGCGGGGCCAAGCCCGGCCCAGCCCAGTTGGCCCCCAGTGCGGTGCGGACTTTTTGAATCTTGTTGCTACTGAGCCAGGCCAGCTCTGCTCGGCACTGGGTGGAGCCGAGCCGGGCCCCGCTCAGGCCACGGGCCGCTGGGCCATGCCACTGAGAGCCATCCCAGTGCCGTGAGCAACCATCAACCAGATGAGCCTGTCTAACCATTACCTGATGCGGCTGGGACAGTGCTGGGGCAGCCCCGAGGCCGGGAGCAGCCGGGGCCAGGAGCGGCCGCGTGGCCGCCGCCATCCTGGTCTGGGAGCGACTGCGTGGCTGGGACTGTGTGGCTGAGATCGGGGGCAGCTAGAGCAGCGCCACACCACCATGGCCATCTCGGCATGGCTCCCAATGGACTTTATTTGCTTAGCCGCTTTTTAGCCAGCCATGCTGTGGACAGAAGGACAAAAGCGGCAGCGGCAGGGGTTTTTTTTTTCGTTTTTGGCGCCCCACATGAAGGAAAAGCGCGGAGTGGAGCCGGC
>VZTG01003872.1:660332-793968 GCA_013397845.1 Melanocharis versteri
GGGGGGGGAGGGGATCCTAAGAAATATAATGTAGTAACCAGAACTCCATTTTTCAAAATTCTACCAAAGATATCAGTCAAAACATAGTTTTTGCCTTCAGAAATACAGGTTCTGACAAATTGGCATTCTCAATTTAAGGAAAAATTATTTAAAAAATGAATTACCAACCAACTGTTGTAAATACCAGCTTTTTATTGTATATTTTGGAAACTGAAGCATAGAACAAGAAATAATTGCAAAGGCTGATTAACAGAATTAAATCTTTACTAGGAAATGCTATTATTTGAAACACTGATCCTGAGGCAAAGGAAGGGAACAAGAAAAATTCTGTTATTTTCTTCTTGCTCTGAAATGAAGCCTTTACTTGAACACCTCAGGGATTCAAATTTAATGGTTAGGACTTGTGAGAGAAAGGAAGTTGCACTGTCCAAAAAGGTTCATCAAGTAGCTATGGGTAAAAGTCTTACTGTACTTGACTGCCATCATCAAGGAAGAAATATTTATAGGAGGCTAATTTATTAGCTGGAATCTGTGCAACTTCATTGTACAGAGTTTATTTTAAGCTGGTTCAAGTTAATTAGCAACTCTGTGTGATTGCCCACTACTTGCTGTTTTCTATTGTGTTTTCACAGTACACCAAAGACAGCTTTTTAGCAGCACTTTCTTTGTACTTCAGTAATATCGAAACATCAGAGAAAGAAGTGGAAAGGAGAAAGGGATAAGTACCAAATTTGTGCCTTCTCTCTTCAGCTCTCAGTATTACACTGTACTGCTTACCACCCTCATCAGTCTCTGCTCTGGATACCTTCACTGCCCATACAACTTTTGTCTTGCTCCTTTCTTGTTCATGATTAAAAGTACAGAGAGAAGAAAACAAATATTTTGTATTGAGCAACTGAGAAACACAGTTTGAGTATCAGTATTATCACTCTGCAGCAAATTATTCTGCGCTTGGTCAGTCTCAGCAATATCTACTTCAAACATAGTGTTTAATATTACATGAAATTTCCTGTTCCAAGATGGTTTTTCTTCTGAAAATCACCAGGTGATTTGATAAACAAGCAACCTAAAATTAAACAAATCCCGTTTTTGCCTTTATGAGTAGAGATTATAGAGAATCATTGTATAGGCAAGTCCCAGGGAGGAGTTTTTTTTGCAAGAGGAAGATCAGACCTGTTGTGCCTCAGGGGAAAGCTGACTCTGTGGTAGCATTGTGTGGCTTTGTCTTCATGGTGACATGGTCATGGGTCCCACACTTCCCCACATTCTAGCAATCACCATCTGAGATTTCACTCAGATCATGCAGACTGGACACTTGGTGTGTACCACGTTGGAAGAAAAGCAGAAGACAGAGTGATTCCAGGAGCATCCTTATTCCCAAGGCAGCACACACGGACGAAGGCTGCTACAAAGCAGGCAGCCTACTCACTACTTTCTTTAACTATGAGTTGCAACGTGTCCCTGGGACACGGGTGTTACTTGTCAAGAAAAATGCAAATGCAAGTTCTGAAAGAAGCAAGTTGAGTACCCATACCCAATCAGGTTCATATTAAGTAGATTGCAGAAAACATCAGGAAGAGCCCAGAGGAATCATTTCTGCTTTTCTGGTCGGCTGCATTCAAGAGTGGTACATTCCAACAGAGACCAGAAAAAGGCTGCTGGGGAGACCAAAAGAATACAAAACGATGGTATAGAAACTGAGCCTTGGAAAAGTGTCTTTTACCTCAGCTAAATGAATATTATGTGGGTATTGGATCATACTCAAGAGGGTTAAGCATTAAGGAGGGAAAAGGACTACTTAAGTTAACTGTCAATGTTGACATGAAAAGAAATGGAGCACATTTAAGCTGGAAAATAGAAGAAGGATTCTAGTAATCTAAGTGATATCTTAAATAACTTTCCACAAGGTGTATAGGGGCCACAAGTCAATCTAGTTTTAAAATGGAATTTTTGAGAGTCTGAAAAAAACCCACTGTGTGAGGTGGCTACTTACTCTAGGAAGCCACAAGATATGACAGCTTAAAAAATCCCATGCATTTCTGCCTGCTGTGTGTAAAAGAAAATGCCTATGCTTTCTTTCAAAAACGTCATGAACTTCCAGGATTTCCTCTGGCAGTTTTTGTAGTGCATGCTGGATGTTTGTTTTACAGATGATAGCTCAAATGTAAAGATATTGAGGTTTTCACAGGAAGCAATGAAGCTGGTTTAATGTCTCAGGCAAATTCTAACACATGTACTTTATGGCAATGTATGTCTGAATCCTATGGTCTAATGGACTTGATGGACTAAAATTATTGGGAAAATATTTATCACAGATGATAGATTAAAAAATGGTTGAAGCTTGAAGTGACCCTGGAGGTCCTGCTCAAGATTCACCTAGAAACAGTCACCCAGAACTTCATCATGGATGTCTTTGGAATGTCTCTGACAAGGAAGGGTTCATACCTCTCTGAGCAACCTGTGCCAGGGCTTGGTTACCCTCCCAGTAAAAAAGTGTTTCCTGATGTTCAAGGAAACTTCTGTGCTTCAGTTTGTGCCCATTGTGTCTGGTCCTGTCACAGGGCACCACTGAAAGAGGCCAGTTTAATGAGTTTCAAGAGTTTTTATAGCTTCATTAAAACAACTATAAGGTAAATATTAATTCAAGTTTGTGCATTCACTATGGTTAAACTAGTTAAAGGCCTTGCTTTAAATTTATTTAGAAAAACTAAGAAGGATTTACTCAAATCCTTGCTTGCTTTATTTGCAGTTTTAGACAATTCACAAGTCTGGAACTGAGAGCATAAAAACAATCACCATGAATCATAGATTGGAGTTTGACTCAAAGCTCACTGAGGCCAACATGAGATCTAGTGAACTCTGATATCAGGTCTTTCCCTTTCGAAAAGAATTTTTAAAGTATAGGTCTCTTTTTTTCTTCATACTGAATAGTGGCTACCTCTATGATTTTATTACATTTCTACATATATACACTGAAGTTATACATATGTCTATACTGCCTTCCACCAATTAAAATAAACTTCTGCCTGATTCTTATGCCTACCATCACTCAGTAAAGACTGGCTCTTCTTTGAGTGTCACTAAGGGATGTACAAATACAGAATGATGTCAGTTTTTACTGGGAGTTGTTTAGAGGTAATGGTCTACAGCTGTGCTTGTTAGAGGACAAGAGTTTGCATGTGAAGAACAGGAACTCTGTGTTCCTCTCAACGTGGTATGTTCTTGTTTCCTCACTCGTCTTTAGACCTACAATCAGGTAATTTTTGTAGATGAAATATATTTATGTCCATGTCTAGTGTTTTACAGAGTTAAAAAGTTTTGGAATGGAATACAGCTAATATTTTGGATACATTATTTAAGAAATATCTTTACCTGAGCAAATGAAATGTGCAGGGTTTTTTTCCTATACTTTGGTAATGATGATAATAATCTGTATTTTATATCATGTCACACAGGTAGCTACCATTAAAATAATATTGTCAGCCATGCTAAAAGCTGGATTTTGTACTCTGTAACTAGAGTTGGTGAACTGCTGTATCCTATGTCATTTTCAAATAATAAAATTTGGAAATAATCTGATTTTACTTCTACCATAGATATAAGAACAACTTTAAATTTAAAGAATTAGACTGTAGTGTAAATGACACTGTTCAAATGGATTCTAGCATTGTAGTGAAATACTGATCAGAGTGATTAAGTTCTGCCACTTGGAAGGCAGTAATTTTTAATTTTACCAAAACACCAGTTTCCTTTTCGTAATCAGTCATCTAGATTTCTCATATCTGACAGAAAAACAAAAACTTCTTCACTGGAAGTTCTTGCTGGCCTGTTGTCATAAGCTTGGACTAAGGAAAATAGGTAGTGCGGTATATGCAGAATGAAAATCCATATGAAATGTGAATAAAAAACCTTTTTGTTCTGTCAAAAAGTCAAGATTACCTTGACTTCTTATTAGCTTTGGTCAATGTTAGAGGAGTCAGGAGTTAGAGGAGGGAAGATGGCACTGGGGAGAAGGGAAGTGAGGGGGAACGTTTTAATGTTTGTTTTTGGTTCTCACCATACAATCTACTTTAATTGGCAGAAAATTGCATTAATTTTCCCCAGGTTGGTTCTGTTTTTCCCGTGGTGGTAATTGGTAAGTGACCTCCTTGCCCTTTCTCAATCCATGAACTTTTTAATCTTCTTGTCTCCCCTTCCAATTGAAGGAGAGCCAGAAAATATGAGAGTTCAGCATATAATGTTAGTTTTAGATTGAAATAAGAATAAACTTGCCAAAGGGGAAAAAAATGGGGAAATATGGCTGTAATTTGTGTGTCTGTTTATTTGAATTTTAAGCTGTTGAATTTCCCAGGGAGCAGTTTGAGAGTCTAGTCAAGAAAAGGAGCAGTAAGTGCCTTAATGTGCATGGTATGTGCTTTGTATTGTAACTGTTCCCAGCAAATTTGGAATGTATTTTATCCTTTATGTTGTACCAAGGAGTCTATCCAGCATATTTCACCTTCCAGATCAGGAGACAATGGAAAGTCACAGAGGAGAATTCTGGGTAGAGGACTAAGTTGCTGACAAAGGGCAAAGTTTAAATAAAACATGTTCAGTGGAGTTGAATCAATACTTTATTTGTTAAGGAGAAGTAAAAGTACAAAAAAGCTTGTACAACTAGGCATAAAAAAGTAAGAAATCAATTCTAGTTAATTCAAAATGCTTGAAGAGTCACCTATGCCATTATGTATGAATAATTCAGGAACAGAAATTTATTGCAGACACATATTGTTTGGTTTGGATTTAGTTTTGCCCCTTATTTGACCTGAATCCTGTAAAGAATGATATTCAACTAATTGAAATAACATTTTGCAAGTAAGACAATACCTTAGGGATATTTCAAGACCAATCGTGAAATAAAATTTGAAAGATGAAACATCTGATAAAGTTAATATAAATAATGTTATTTTACAGTGCGTTAAATGTTACACAGGAAGGTCTTTGCATGCAAGTTGTGTTTGCCTGTTGAAAACAGATCAAATTTATTTTCCCCTTTTTCTCTCTCAGTCCCTTTTTATTTCTTCCTATAGCAGTGTCTTTCTTTCCCCCCTCCTCTCTCTCCCTCTGTCCCCCTCCAAGTGTTTGAACATGTTTGGAAATATTTATCGTGCTCCACCTTTTATTCACAAAAAAATTTTTTGCAAGACATTACTGAGAATAACTGAAATAAATCACAACAGTACAAGATCCTTTCAGATGGAATCAGCACAAGCATATTACTCATGTCCTGAGATACAACAGAAATATCTGAAACCATAAAAGATATGGGTTGACTATGCATGTGACTATGCAGCCACTGCAATGAGCTCTCAAAAAACAAACAATGTGGAATCCAAATGTGTTTCATTACTGACTTTTATCTGTATTATACTAGCATTTATTTGCTCTGGAGCAGGTCTATGTCTGTGAGTATCCAAAAATTTTAAAAATATAGATGTATACAAAAATCAAAACAGCAACCTCAGTGACAAAAGGTTATAGTCACTGGTTTAGGCTTATGTTCAAATCCAGTGTCAGTTCTGGGCCTAGAAACCAGTCAAAGGAAAAAAAAAATTGTAGCTTGCTCATTAAGCTAAATATCTGCCCTCAAACAGGAAATTAAAATCATTCACACACAGCAGGACTTTTTTCATTGAATAGATGTTCAGTGTATTGAATTTATTCAGATACAGGTTTTCAAGAGATGCCTGCTGTAACCCATATAAAACTAAGCACCACCCAACATCAGTGCCCCCACTGACAACAGCCAGCTTTAGATACAGCTCTGGCTGAGGTCTGAGATGTCCAGATGATTGATTTGAGATTTAAGACTTGATGCAAACTTGTCAGATGGCCTAATCCCCAACAGAGTCTCATCCTTGGTACATAGGACACACAGAACTCCTTAGAACCTCTCTTGTGGGTCGGAGTATTCCTTGTATATCTTCACTCCCATGTGCACACATTCAGAAACACTCAATTTAGGCACTAATACTCTGCTGCAACTCAGACTCAAGCAGAGGAACCCAAATCAGAATATCAATTCTGATTAAATACAGTTAGAAATGAACTAAGTAAAAAAATGGGCAGAGGAGTTGGCAGTACTTGTGATTTGCAGAGCAGTCTTCTGGCAAGAGCGTGACCTTATTCTGTTTAGGGACTGCAACCCACATCAACAGAGAGCCCTGTGGCCATGAAGGTGAAGGTCACACAGAGGAACAGGAAAAAGTAAGAGAAACAAGATTTAATTTGTCTTGATGGATGGATTCCCCATTCAGTCAAGAATTAAGCTTTTTTTAGGAGCCTACAGCTCACTGCTCCTTGCACACTAACCTAATAATGGTATTTGGGGTTTTGTTTTGGTTGGTTGGTTTGGGGTTTGTTTCTTTCCTCCATGTAAAATGTATAAAAAGCACAAACATCTTGAATTCAAACCCATATGTATTCAAGATGGGTGAAAAATAGGTTTTCCTTTTCAGGGACCTGTGTCCGAACCATTGGGCTATTGTCGAGGTATTTCTTCACAAACCTTTCCACTCAACAGGCTCAGCTTCCAAAAAATCTCTTTTGGGAGGTCTTGCATTTCTTAATACACTTAGAATACAGATTGCCTGTCTCTGGAAATGCAACAGCAGATTAACTGCTTTAAATATGGTAATCACAATTATTTCTCAAACAAGGTCTCTTCTGAAGACCTGGGATTTTCTTAGCTCTGGAAGAACTTCAAGGTAGAGCAGGCAGGGATCAAATAGCTGCAGCTCGAGCAGTAAGATGAGATAATGGTCTGTTTGTTAATCCTGAGGCCAAGAGTTATGATAGGCTTGTGTCCGTCCAGCTAAAATCTCTTACCCTACAAAAGAGAGAGGTAGTATCTGACCAGCCTTTTGAAAATGGTATTTCATATGTGCTGAGCTCTGAACAAGTCAAATAGAACCACACCGCACTAACACCATGACAAAAACCAGTCTATCAATTCAGTAGTATTGACAATCATACCATGTCTGCCCTCTGGAACACATGTTTTATTAATATAATAATAACCATTGAGTTTTAACATGAATTTCAAAACAGAAGCAAAATTTCTACCCTAAAAGTAAATACTTAGCTGTACTTTGTTGCAACTTCACCAAAAGTGGTACCTAAGCCAGCAAGTTAAACTTTGTCCAGTGAGGACATTAAGGGCCCTTTTTGTCTGAAAAAAGAATCATAGGAATATCAAGATGTGAGAAAAGCATTTCATCCTCAGTCATTATCATGATACAATAGACTCCAGCAAACCAGAACCAGAGTTTTCACATGAGTCTTTCAGTTATAATGGCAGAGAGCAGACTTCAGAATTGACATTGTAAGGAAAATCAAAGTAACTGGGGAAAAAAACCAAAAAAAAACAAAAAAACCACCAAAATACCTTCAGTGAGTATAAGCTAAGTGGCTTGTGAATAAAATTGCAGTTATACCAAACACTTTTTATTGAGGTATGCTTCATTATCCTCTGGGTAAATTATTCAGTGATTAATAATCTAAAGAAAATTGCGTAATTTATCACTTAGGAAACAATTCTTGAAAAGCACTGTCTTGTTTTTATATTGTGGGAGGCCCAGTGTACAAGAAAGAACTCTTTTGAGAACACAGAGGCAACTCATATCTAATTTTGTTAACAGAAACAAAATGCAGAGCAACAATCTCAGTGGAGCTCTGCTAACTCCTCATGCCATTCATGCAAGTCATTAAAGCAATTTTAATCCAGATGGAGCAGGCAGTGTGGGAACATGAAGCAATTGAGAAAGAGAAGGAAAACCAGTTCTACCACAAACTGGTTAGCATTTCTTCATTGTATTAGTTGTCTTAGCATAACAATTTGCCAATTTACTCCATGTACATGGTAAATTCTGTATTAGAATAATTGCTGCCTTTTTTTTTTTTTTCTCTTTTAATGCTGTCATTAGAGAAAGAAAACCAGCACAGGAGAGACTACTTGCAGTTGTAATGCTTCTTGAGAACTGTTGTAAGAGTATTTACTTTACCAGCACTGTTGTTTGAATTAGCTATACAATACTCAGGGTATTTTTAGGTGAAAATGTAAAACATTTTTTTAACCCAATTTAGTTTTAATTCTTAAATTTTGTGTCTAAAAAATAATAAAAAAAAAGGGTTTGAAACTGCGGTTGTTTGCTCAAAAAAAGAATAAAACTGGTTCCTCAGGGGGAAAAGGGTTCTGATGCAGTGTGTTGATTCAAGCAAGGTTAAGCACAAGGGCTGTATAACTTTTGGCACAAAACTGAACTAGCTAATTTAGAGATATAACTGCCCTACACTCATTAAAATGAATGGAGAGAGATAGGAAATCAATTGAGAAACATAGGACATTCCAGAGGTTATTTAGATTTTTGGGTGGGTAGCATCAATCTCTTTTTTGATGGAGTCTGGATGAAGCCTAAGCTTCTTATTCTACACATTTCACTCAGGTGCTAAAAGTCCAGTGAGGAGGATGTTGGAATGGCCACTGCTGAAATAAAAGTAGAAGCTCCTGCTGATTTCAGCCATAGTCAGGGTTAGGCCATAGATCAAAATTCCTGCCTTGAGCAGAACCAGATGGCAGCATTTACCTTAGCATTGCTCTGGAGAAAAGACTATGTTGACCTTGCTTGAGGAGACACAGTTATGCAGAGCTGTTAATAAACAAATCAAGTATTTAACTACTTCTTTCTCGGGAGTATTGCTTTGTTTTGTTTGTTGTGCCCTCCATGATTCAGGGACACGTTCAGGCTCATTGGAGCAATTATATACACCATGAATGCTCAGCCTTCTCTGCATTCCTTCTTAGGACATTTGAACTTCCATAATTTTCTGATGGGTATCCTGCTCAGCAGGTCTAGTGCTTTATGCTTGATTTATTCTTTAGAACTGGTTCCTTCTTTTAATTTTGTTTCCCCCCCACTTGCTGTAAATATAAAATTATTGGCTATTTCATATTCAAACCCGTTTTGACCAGCATATATACTTTTCTTTTTTGGGGACAACACATTCATCTATAATTTTATCACTGCAGTCAAATTAATAAAAATGTTAATAAAAGTAAAACTCAGGTGAGCTTTGAAATCCAATAATAGCAGTGAGCACTATTTTATTGGCTCAGAAGTACAGGTAACCACGGGAAATTAGAGATGTTATCTTACTCACCAGATAACACCCTTATTTGGTACAATGAAGTGTATATATTATGTATTCATTGCATGCCAAATGCCTGGATAAAGAGTGTAAATTAGAGTTTGACTGTGCCTGCTCTCTCTGCTGGTCAGGAATTTCTCTGTAAAGATGATACTTATGGATCTGTAGTTATGAAGACAGCATCTCACCACCTGATAACCTGCTGTCATGTATGGCTCCTCCTGAGAATATCTGTGAGGATAGACAGAGAATAGCAATATTGCTCTCAGGCATCTGAAACTGAGATTTTTCATTCTCTGCCTGTTACCCAGTGTGTGCACTAGAAACTGTCTGTATTCTCTCTGATTTTGGTTTTACTAATAAATTAACATCTGAAATTATGCCCTGATACCGTAATATGACTGTTAAATCCATTTTTGTTTTTTAAATTTACTGCTAAGCAGTTAGAATGATCTCTTGCTTGAAGAAGCAGCATTGGGTCACACGTTGGTCAAGCCTCTGATGTTATCCTGGTCAGGAACCATTCCCAGTAAACAGTCTGAGAGTGGTGACTTGGGTTGAAAAGCTAAGGCAGCTCAACAGCTGTGAGCTTTTCCATCTCAGTTTCTCTCGGTGCCTGGGAAAAGTTCCCAAAGGTATTCACTAGACTTAGACATAGCCTCTATGACTAGCTGGGGAAGGCAGAAAAAAATGTGATGAGTTTTTGGGCCAGTTGTTATTCTCAGATGCCCAGAAGCCAGTCTATCTTGAAATCTTCAAAGAGTAAGAGCAGTTTCAGGAATCCTGAAGACGGCCTTCTTCCCACAAATCCAAGTTATCCTGAAGCTGGAATTCTAGGGAAGAGAAAAGGATTGTTTTCTGACTGTTTGTCACTAGAAATTCATCAGAACTTCTACAGTGACATCCTTTTCTGTAGAACTTCCAAATTTGTCTATCTTCCTAGCCTAGACTATTTTATAAAGTTTTTGGCTGGGTTGTTTTTGTTTGGTTATTTTTTTTTAAATTTGTTTTAATACAGCTTCTGTATTCTACCTCACGCTTCACAAAATCCCAGAATGGGTCAGGTTGGAAAGGACCACAGAGGATCATCTGGTCCAACTTCCCTGCTCAAGCAGGGTCATGCCAGAGCACATGGTACAGGAACGTGTCCAGACAGTTCTGGAATATCTCCAGTGAAGGAGACTCCATAGCCTCTCTGGGCAAACTTTTCAGTGCTTGGTCACTGCACAGCGAAAAAGTTCTTCCATATGTTCAGGTGGAACATTCTGTGCATCAGTTTCTGCTTGTTGCCTTTTGTCTTATACTTGAGGCATTCAGGGTTTCTGTACAAAACACGTACTTCAAACTGTTTTGCCCAGTTTCAGTACAGTCCTTATAAGCTGAAGGCCACAACCACTGACTGTCACACCTTATGTTGTTACTATCTAACTGTGGTGGGTTGACCTTTGCTGGACACCAGGTGCTCACCAAGCTGCTCTATCGCTCCCCCTTCTCAGATGGACAGAGGAGAGAAAATAAGATGGAAAACAACATGTAGGTTGAGATTAAACAGTGTACTAAAGCAGAAGTGGAAGGTTGTATGCACACAAACAAAGAGGAAAAAAAGGTGTTTTATTCTCTACTTGCCATCAGTAAGTGATGTTCAGCCACTTCCAGGGAAGCAGGGCCTCAGCGCATGTAGGAATCGCTCCAGAAGGCAAACACTGTAAATAACAAATGCCCCCACTTCCTCCTCCTTTCCTTGGCTTTTGTATCTGAGCTGCTATTCTATGGTATGGAATATCCCTTAAGTAAATTTGGGTCAGCTGGGCTGGTTGTGTGCCCTCCCAGGATCTTGTCCCACCCCCAGCCTACTGACAAGGGGGAGTGCTGAGAGACATCAGTGCAGTGGGAAATTAATTCCAGCTCAGCCAGACCCAGTACACATGCAGATATACACAAGTGCATCCGTACACACACAGAGGCACACAGATAAAGTTCCTTCTGAAACGCATCCTCTGTACTAGCAAGACCTCCAGGTCAGTAAGCTGTTATCATTATTATGTTGTTTCTCCCATAGGGAAAGAAGTCATAAAGAAATATTTATCCATGTGTTAGTTACAGTTGTTCTTAATGATGTATATAAATATAACATTAAAGAAACTACATTTTTTTTCTATTACAGTCATATGTTATTATCTGCAAAATCTGCCTCTGTAAGAACTGTAGGTTCTCAGAAGCAGACCCTCCTGTCCAAAGTGTTTCTGCTCTGAAAACTGGGACCTTCTCCCTCTGTTTTCTTACCTGCATGATAATATTGAGTGAAGGCTCACCAGCCAGCTCCCTGGCTTCATGAGTTGGAATCCTGTGAGACCTGTCACAGGGAGATGTCAGCAAGAAGGCAGACACCTCCATTCTCTATTTGGGTGATCAAAGGGCATGAAGAAATGTTGTCCTCCAAAATTCATATGCTGTTAATGTCTGAAGGGAATATCTAGGTTTGCCCTTTGTCACGAGCCTGCACTCAGGTTTAGATAACTGACAATAACTCCACCCTCTGCAGACAAAAAGGTGGGGTTTTTTTGTTTGTTTGGTTTGGTTTGGGTTTTTTTTGTAATATACGTGGACCAAAGATGCAGTTTTCATTATTCCTTCCTCGAACCCCCAGTATTTGTCTCTGTTAGGAAGAAATTTCATAGTTATCCTACTGACCTTCTCTGCCTCTTTTAATCCTCTTCTGGATCTGTCTCCATGACTCAGTGGAGCCTGGTCCTACACTCAGGGTGTGGCTGTCTGCAGGAAGCTGCAGACACTCCCACCCCTCGGAGCCCCTCGTGCCACAGAGCTGCAGCTGAGCACTGGCTGGCAATGTCCACAGGCTTTTCATCTGTTCTTCCCATGTGCCAGGCACAGTAAAGCACACAGCAAGACTCAGCAGCCTCTTAGACACAAATATGACATCCATGGCACAATTAAAACAGACAGATTGTGAACGTGTGGCTTTCCAGCAGAAATGAGGAACAGACACATGTTCATTGTGGTGGCCGAGCTTTATAGAGGTGGTTTAGTCTATGCCCAGCTTAGTTTTTTTCTCAATGAAGAAGTGGAAGTGAAATTAAAACAAAACAAAAACATCAACAGCAACAAAATCAAAACAGAAAAAAAAGGGAAAAAAACCAAACCAACCAGCCAACCAACCAAACAAAAAACCTAAACAAAAAACCAAACCAAACAAAATAAAGGAAACCTCTAAAGCATAGGTTAATTGAAGGTTTAAACCATGCACTGCAAAATGTAGATAATTGTCTTTGCTTTTTGAAACTCTTCATATGGGTGCTAATTGACCCATTGAATTTACACTGTCTCCGAGGGTTGAATTTCTTGGCTGTTGTGGGTTATAGGCTCACAGTCCAGCTACTCCATTGCATGCAGAGCAGGGTAAAATGGTTTGGCAGCAACTCAGGGTCCTACTAGGACACCAGTGTTCCTTCCCCAATGTTCTCAGGTTCTGCCTTTGCTCAGAGGAGAAACAGGTTTCATATAGAAAGTCTTGACGCCCACCCCTGCTGTGATGAACACTGCCAAGCAAGGTCACTCTCTCTCTCTTTTTCTTTTTCTTTCTTTCTTTCTCTTTCTTTCTTTCTTTCTCTTTCTTTCTTTCTTTCTCTTTCTTTCTTTCTTTCTCTTTCTTTCTTTCTTTCTCTTTCTTTCTTTCTTTTTCTCTCCTTCCTTCCTTCCTTTTCTTTCTTTCTTCATTTTCTTCCCTCCTTGTAGTCAAAAATGGCACTTCTTTGACTCAAGCGTAATGTCCCTTGTATAGCTGTAGAATTTGTCTGTATTATTACTTTCCTGAGAGCAGGATATTCATGTATTGCACTGGCAAAGTATTCCTGATATGAATGCAGGTAAACAGCAGTAACTAAAGAAATTGTGCCAGTCACAGAAGGACTTGGCCTATCTTTACCGAAGGAGCTTCTGCCAGCTCACATTTGCCAGTCAGGTGTCAGCCCTATTGCCACTCTTACTGCTGAAGCTGTGCCAACAGAAGTCAATATAAAGATGCCTTTTTGGAAGCAAAACCATTCCTTGACTGACAGGAAGGGATATCAGTTATTTTCATGCCAGGACAACTGCATGGCCATTCCAAGTGCATCTGCACATAAACTAGACCTACCTGTAGGGCAGACCTCAGACTGTGACACTCCAGTTTTGGCAGAAAAAAAGGTTGTGTGAAAAGGTGTGAACAGAAATCCAGGTCTCCTGCTGCATCCCAGCTTTCTCTTAAGCACAAGTACATGCTCCTGGAAGGATATAGCATCTGTTTCTGAAAGTGGCTCTGTGGCACAGTAGTGTGATATAACACAGGATCAGTTCCTCCCTGTCCTACCCTCTTATTTTTATATGCAGTTTTTAGGCTGCAGCACACGTCTGCATGCCTGGCCCATCTCTGTGCTGCTCATTAGCTCACAAGTGTTGCGTTGTTTCTCTGTCAAGAGTTTTGTTTGTTTTCCAGTTGTCATGCACAGATTCCTCTGGGAAATCAGAGAATACAGGTGGACTTTCTTATTGCTGCTTTGTTGTCTTTATGGTAATCGCTAAAAAAAAGAACAATCCCGCAAAAATAAACAAAAGGGCGCACAACATTCTTGTCAGAAGGAAGGTGTCTCTTTTGACTCTCTTTGAGAAATGATCGATGTGTGTAAAAATAAATATACTAGGTACTTTATCTAACTGTCAATTTATTCAGCTCTTAACAAGCAGAAATGGGCTTCAGGAACTGGAAATGTGTACAAAGAGATGAGAGATATGACAATTTTAATCTTAAGCATTAGGACAGTGTTGAACTTTCCACAGAAAACCTCATGGTACATGATGATATTTTTCCCAAGTGATGGTCTTGAGACAGATGTGTTATTTTTTTGTTATTCCTAGTGCCTAAGAGTTCTAGCCTGAGAAAAGCTTCATTAATCTCTTGAAATAGGAGAAGCTGGTTACTGTCACAGGCAGAGAAGACAGGAAAGGGCTCTTTATGTTAGAGTTATGTGAAAGTTAGAGATTAAATGATGTTCTGTGGATCACTTGGAGTTTACATTTATATTTGTGACTTAGTAGCACTAAAGCATGGTCTTAAATATTGTCTGTGACCACCCATACTACTTGCTAGCATGGTCTCTGGCCTGTGCCAAGAAACACTATTCTGCTGGGCAGAGCTTATAGGGCAGCATGAATCCTCATGGTATGAGGGTATCACTCACCTGGTTCGGGGAGAAAGAGAGATGACCCTTCAGGTTGCCAGTTGTGCTGTTTTTCTTGATCTCAGAAATAGAGCTTTTTCTTTATTTAGATTATTGGAAAAATAACTGGTCTGATATCTGCTGAAACAGACTCAAACTTCAACCTCATATGCAAGCAGGAGATGAGTGCCTGTAAAAGCATCCTTTATTTCTTTATGAGCAGTTTTTCTTCCAAACATAAGTACTAATTGCAGCTGTACCTTTTCATGCTTTCCTGCATTAGCAAAGGGAGATAGCAGCTTGTAAATAAATCCACATATGTAGGAGACATCATTTAATTAGATGGGACTAGATGACTTCTAGAAGGCTTATGCTGGATACCATCAGTAGCATGCAGCCAATTTATCTGTTCTCTCACTCATGAGACATGTTTATGGTTGGATATTCTTAGTAATCATTAGCATGGGTAAGTGTTGCTTCATTTTCTATGAACCATTTACATCATGTTTACTTATTTTTCCCCCTTGTTCGACTGCTTTGGAAAGCTGCAGAGAAATCTCTCTGGGGAAAAAGCACAATAGCGATTATTTCAAAGTACCTGCACCTTCAAGGGCAAATTGTTTTCTTTGTGATCATAAATACTAGCATTTTCAGAAACAAAATAACCGTTACAATCCCTGTCCCATCTGTGTCATCTGTGTGTCACTTATGTCCATGACCACCCGTGCTGTGGTGGAAGGCTGACAGGGAAGGACATGTACTGCCCTTAGCTGCACAAAATTGGCTAAATGATTGGACATGCCTTCCTCAGGAAAGAAGACTTTTAACAATATGCGTGAACAGAATTTAAATGTATTTTTAAACTGTTTTGGAGCAAAATTTTGGCTGCCCCAATGAAAATCTTTGCCTGCCATTCAGAAAGTGATCTTTTGCATACCTTGTGCTTGTCTACACTGCCAAAGGTTTTGTTTGTGGAAAACAATTTCTGTTCAAACATTATCACTGACAACATGATGGAAAGAAAGAGGGTAGACAGGTGTCTACAAAAGAGCAGAGGTGAGTGTATAAGGGATTATGTGATGTGCTGAAGCAGAATTTCTGCTGAATTTCTCTCCCCATCTGACTTGTGATCTGATGTGCCCAATCCAGCACACACCTAATCCACCATTATTGAGTATCTTAAGCTTTGTACGAAATGTAGATTAACAACTTGAACTACTTGGCTGTCTCTGTTTCTGCAAGAGCAACTCCTCTTGATCATTCTCAAGGATCTGACCTGTGTTTATTATGTGGATTCTGCAGCAGGAGCCTCCCAGCAGAGCTTGGATCAACCAGGTTACTCACCAAGGATGTTAATCAGCACTGAAGTAAACAAGAAACTGGTACAGGGAATTCTGTGGAACTGACAAAAGTTCCCACACTGGAAAAGTCCCGTAGCAATGAGTCAAATGAGTTGCTGTGAAGCCATCTAGGAGTTCAGCCTGATTTCAGGTGGGTGTGTTGTGTCACTTGGGCGACTGATGAGATGGGGAGTTTCTGGACCAGTCTTATGAGATCTTAAAACTTATGTTTACACAGAACAGCCCAGATGCACAGCTATCTCACAACTATAACATACACTTGAATTTGATCCTTGTTTCAGTTTTATAGCATAAAGTCTAGAGTTCTTACCTCAACCTTAATGATACTATGAGTCCTGACAATTTTAACCCATGTTTTGCATATTTTTCAACATTACCTTTGTATTTGGTCTTACAAATGATGAAGGATCCTCTGGTCTACTCATTGATTTCATCATTAATTATTTGCTCTCTTTCAAGTATCTGCCACTGAATTTGTAATTTTTAGCAGCCAGCTGTTCAATTTTTCATATTAGCAGGTGATTTGAGGAACTCAGTTACCATCGTAAGGCTTGAAAACACCGACCGTTGTGGCTACCTCATTATATTTGACCTACAATGGGGTTTTTGTTGGGTTTGAATGGTCTGTCAGGTTTTGGTTGGGGTTATGAGTATGTGTGTCTGGATTTCATAGGAACATGGGGACCCCTCTGACTTCCTTTATTCTGCTTCTTTTATTCCTCTGAATGATCCTTTAAGAAGAAGATCAATGTGTTTGAAGATTGGAAACTTCAGCAAAAATTTATGAAAACTTCTGAAGACAAAAGTTAACCCCACAAAGCAATGAAAGTCCGTTTTCATATAATGAAAAAACGAGTGCCTAAATAATTTATTCAACAAACCCTAGCTAAGTAAAGAATTCTTACCCACAGTGAAAGGTACGTGGCCAGTTTTAGCATTTGCATATCTGTATCTTTTAAGGCTTAAACCAATAAATATCACAGTGACTAAAACATCCTGAAAACACTTTCCTATTCGAGAATATACAGGGGTTTTTTTTCTGATTTAAGAAATATGATGTATTCAAAGTCATGTATTCCTCCCATGTCTCTGGTTGGAAATAACGTGACCTGTTTCTTCAAGAATGTTGGCCCGGTATATCTACTATCCTTGTAAAAAGCCAACATGAAAGAACATAAGTTATTCTCTATTATCCATTTTGCAAGATACAGAGAAATGTTTGCAGATTGCACACTTTAGACTGTATCATCTAAAAAACAGCAGCTGGTGATATTTATGCCTAGTAGAGAACAATGTGTGCTCTTCCCTAAATTACCTCCAACTTTTATCTTGGCTGTGTGCCATACCACATTAAAAAGATAATCAATGGGCTGACTTAATATTAATAATGCAATTTGCAAGACAAATGTATTTGTGATTGAGCTGAATCTTGGGACACAGACCTTAGGAACAAAATGTCTCAGGTAAAACTAGGAATCCTAGTTTTCCCTTCTCAGAGATATATGTATAAATATATAAGTTTAGACCAGTCAAAGAATAAGGCTGAGGGCAATAACTTTCCAGTTCTAATACTTCAAATGCTTGAAGAATAAGGGAAAGGATACAATCAGTGGCATTGTATGCAGCAAGTGTTATCCTTCCTGCTGAGTGTGTATGAGCCCATGTGAGCTTTTGTGTGTGACTGATGTCCCTGTTATTTGCTGCTTTGTGGTTGTGTACACAAGCCAACAAAGCAACCTGTTTGAAACAAAGGGTGATGTTCCTTCCTTTCTATCACTGCTCACTGTGATTTCTGAGCATTATTTCCGAACAAAAATAAAATAAAGCATCCTGTCAAACTTCCCTACAACTTTCTAAGTTACCTTGGGGTCTGTCTTGGAAACCTTTGAGGCTGATTGCAGTGAATCATTTTAAGTGCCAGCTTAGCCACTGAGGAGACACAGCTGTCATTGCATGAATGAGAGCTCTGCAACACAATATTGTCTGCAGTTTATATTGACATGGCTGAACAAAATTACATAGGCCAAATTTCTAGTTTTAAGGTGAAGCTTTAAGGGCTCTGCTTTTGAAATATGAGCTTAGAAAGTTTTCCAGCCTTGTGATGTACTGCTAATAAGGTGGGAAGACAATAGATTAAATGAACTACTAATACGCTGCCAAATATCACTATCCACAGATGACTGCTACAATTATTGCTAGGTAGTTTGGCATGACTCCAAGACTCCTAATGTATAGTCCAAGGCACTCAAACGAATGAGCAGCTCCTTGGTTGTGTGCTGCTGTAAGCACTGCCAGCTTTGCACTTACTAGAATTACGACATCATCCTCTGGTAGAAAATACACCTCACTTCTGAAACACGTGCCTCAGCTCTGAGCAGTATCTCTGTCATGGGGAAAACATCTGGAATTACTTACTTCTAGGTGACAGTGTTGCATGGGTTTTAGTGCTATGGACAAATCTAAATCTTCTTCTAACCGTTTTAATTGTTCTTTGCTATTATTGCTATTTTTAACAAGATTTTGGCTTAGTTGTGCCTGTTACTTTGTGGCATCAAAGAGAAGTAAGGACTGTATTTATTCCTATTTGAGGAAGAGGATAATTTCCCCAGATCTTGATTCCAAGTTGGAAAGAGAAGAAAGTTTCATGTTCAGTGTAGGTGAGGAAATGGGAGAAAGTAAGGGATGGGAGATTGAGCTGTGATCTGACAGGAAAAGGAATCACTTCTATGAGTGAAAGAGAGTGTGAGCTCACATCAGAAACCTTTTTGCCTCTTTACCAGGAGCAGATGAGTCCCAGTTACATTTCTAAGGATGAACTTTCTGTAAAGGAACTGAACTGCTGTAATTGCCTTCAGCTTAGGCAGGCTGAAGTAGGCTGAGGCTTAGGACCCCAATTCAGGTTTGTTACACCCAGGCTGAAATGTCCACGCCCTGACTCCTGCTGATGGCGAGTACCAGCCCTGTCAGAGTCACTGGATTTGAAGCAGAAATAAAAGATTCACATGACTTGGACAGAAGTAGTGATATCCTCTGAGTACAAGTCAGGGAACTGAAACAGGCTGCAGGTTATCCTCTCATGTACATATATATTTCTGTTACACAAAATGCTTGTTTTCCTGTGTTCCTGCTAGGTACAGAAGTGAATGATTTTAGAGCATAATTGCAAACTTAACAAGAAGGTAAAATACCTTCCAAGCAGATCTTTCTGTGTTGCTCCTGTGGGGGTGAAAACCTCCCAGGCAAAGTCAGAGAGATAATGGCTTGTATCACATTAGAATTGATTCTCCCAAGACGTGTTGCCAATTTAGACGAGATAATAAGAATTTGTTCTGCATTTGCATGTAAACAGGTAGAATTCAGAAAGAAAATTTTATTGTTAAATTAGCAAAATATCTTATTTCCGTTTAAAAAAATAAATATCTTAGAGAATCTCAGGAGGGACAAGGCAACAAAGAGCAGTTCTAGCTTGGGGTCTAGAAGGTCCAACCTAACACCCCTGTGACATTGCTGATCATTAGATCAGACCTTGACTAACCTCTGTTGTGTCAGATACATGTATTATCACAAGATTGACCTCCAGAATAAAAGACAGTTCTGAACAGATCTTTGTTTATCCTCTTGGCCTCTTTCTGGCAAGTTTTCATTATTATGCTAATTTCCAGTTGACATCAAAGTATTAATCTTTCTGCACTTAATTTTGAAGAGATTCATGTCAGTGCTCAGGTACTGCAGTAATGATCAGAATGGACACAGTGTCTATAGCCAGGTTTATATCTGGGTGAGTTTCTCCTCAGCCAGCTCGAAAGGATAGATCTTATAGTGTAGGAAATTCTGATTAGAGACAAAGAACATTTTGCATTTGTAATCTAAGACACATTTTATTTTATATTCCTGTGACAGAACTCATCTTCTTGCCCTCAGGCACCGGGAAAGGGGAAAGAATTGAAAACATGGAGAATTACTAGAGAAAGGAGAGGCGGGAGTTTTAAAACCACTTTGCTTAATGAGGATTATGTATATTATCGTGTGAGTATACTCGCATAAGTATTTTCTCTCTGTTCATAAATTAAGTTCTGGGCATGTTGGATATAAAGGTGAATACTACTAGTTTTGTGACTGTGTTTGTATGTGTTTGACACCAGCATTTTTCTAAATAGATAAGAAATTGTCTATGAACCTGGTAGCTAGATCTGAGACAATGTGGAAACAAAAAGATTAAATTAGATAAGATGAAATTAGATTTGATGAGACTAGAGATAAAATTTAGAGTGTATAAAATTATTTTCCTTAGGCACAAGGTGAGAGATTAATCTTACCTAACCTTAACTGTCTAAAAGTTTTCTGTCTGGATTATCATTCAGAATCGTGCTACTGTCGATGAAGAGATAAATGAGCGCTTCCAGAAGGTCATTCATCCCATTTTAAGATGTCTGTCTCTGGAGATCCCAATCTGTGTCTTTTATCCTCTGTACTGAGCCTAGATGAGTACCTTAGACTTAATGCCTAACTTGGAATAAGTATGATTATAAACGGTTGCATTTTAAAAGTTGTCAAATGCAGCTACGACCATTCATGGTTCCTTGAATGCCTTGCATGCTTGAATAGCATTAACCCTTTTCTCCAGACAGAGATTAAACAATCATGATTTTAGTCATAAATAACAGATACATTTAAATACAGAGTAAAACTTAAAGTTCACTGAATTCACCTATGACTTAGACCTCAAAATTATGTCAATACTTTTATGTTTTATGAAGCTTTACGAAGCTTCTTCTCTTCTATGACACAATTTGCACTCTATATTTACATGATTAGGGATTATGAATAATTCGCTTTTTTTTTTTTTTTTTCAGTTGAGGTACATAAAATAAATATATATGTTGTGATACCCATCAGTAGCAATGTTTTGGTTAAGAGGTTCACCTGCAGACTGCAAGAGTCCGAGGTCATGCTTTATTTAAGAGATTAGAGGTAATGACTCAATTATATATAAATCCCATACCTATCCAGAAATCAGGTACTGGGACAGTATTTAGGGAAGTATCACCAACTATTTATTTATATTTTCTCATTGTTTTGTTCTAAAAACCCGCTGTTGACTACTATCAAGAATAAAATGTTGAACTGTATTTATATAATACAGTATTTTTTATTTCTTATGCTCGGTCATAGAATCATGAAGTTTGGAAAATACCTCCAAGATCATCAAATTGAACCTTAAGTTGGTAGTATGCTGGGGTTCAGTTGGCTGATTGATTTTTCTGTTGCAAAATGTAAATATGTTATTGTTAACAGAAGCACTTTGTGTCCCACATCATATCATGTTTAACTTCTGTAGTGAACCTGGTAATATCAGCAGAAGTTTAGCCCCCATAGTATCTGCCTTCTGTAATTATGCCAGACAGCATTTTTAGAAATGCTGAACTTCCAGTAATCACTGGGCTGTGAGTAGGAGTAGAAAGAAATTCAGCAATGCAGAGGTTGCTCTTTCATTTTTTTTTTGATTTTTCCTTTTTTTTTTTTCTTTCCTACTCTAGAGCCCGAATGACACGCAGTTTCAAGGAAAATCTGGCTTTCACCTATCTCCAGCCAGCATGAAGCCAAATCACAACTTAAACTTGCAGGGATTGCATGAGCAAGTCAACTTTTTGTGTTGAAAACCACCCAATTTCTGCCCTGCTGCTATTCCCTTGTTGCAGATGGGAGAAGCTGTCTCATTTTATCCCATTGTTTATGGTGTGGATCCAGTGACTCACACTGAGTCTTCTACCTGGTGTAACTGATTTCAGGACACTATTTGAGATATAACCAAGAAATCAACTCTCTGCCCTTCTACACTCCTGACAGGTCCATTTAGGCTGAAATCCATTTGCCTAAATATGTTTATAAAAGGTAATATAAAATTGTGGCTGACAGTGACTTCAGATGCAGTTGCTTTTAATCAAAAAAATTAGATTAAAGGTGAAGCAAAGAGACATAAGGGTCTATGTTGCCTATGCTGTAGAACACAATTTTTTTTCCTCTTCACAAAATAGAGCCTTTTGTTGGTTTTACAAAACCTAGGATATCAATCACAGCTGTGGGCTCTCGAGGAAAATGCATGAACATAGGTGTGAATAAGAAGAGAGTCAGGTCCGATGTGCTGCAGTATTTTAAAGATGTATAAGATAAACAGTGGAAAATGCTAGAGAAGATAAAGAGGAGGGAAGGATAACTTCTGTGGAACACAGTAAGAGGGAATCAGACTGTGACTGACATTAGAAGGGGTTTTTGGTGGGAAAAAGATCCACTTCACATGGCAAAGCAGGGACCACCTTCTTTCAGGAATGTCTACTAGATTGCTCATCCCCATTCCTGAATTTGCTACAGCTGGTGAGTTTGTATGTCCAGCCACATCCTTTCCAGTCCACCCTCAGACATCTGGAGGGCACCAAAACCAAGTGAAGGGGTAACAGCTCATAGCATTTCCAGGGCTTTGCCCTGTTTGGTTTTAGAGACAGCTTTGCTTATATTCACGTATTTCTCATGCTAGAACAGATGATTTCAAAGAGCTGGCTGTGTTTAGCTTATGGGAAATTTCAAGGCTCTCAGAGTAATAAGAAAGAGACAAAGTTTGCACTGAATAGTTAAATGAACTTTTCTCTTAGTAGTAGGCAGCATGACATAGGTACTATGGAAAATTAAAATAGAATCAAAGTATTTTTTATATTTCTCCTCACCAAGTGATACTACTATCAATTAAGGTGGTATTTTATTTTCATAATCTATACTGCTCTGCCTTTATACGTGAAAACTAGGACTGCATTTTACAAAACTGAATGTTTTGTAAAAACAAATCTAGGGGCATGGTTCTTAACTGAGTCTCTGATGTACTTTCAGGTTGCTATACTTTTAGTTAAACTGAGTGCCAATGAGAAAATATTTCTACTGGATTAAATCTCTTCTTCTCAGAGATTTAAAGACAAAGTAGGTTTTCCTCTTTTCTAGCATTCAGTGATTTCTGCTACTGACCAGCTTGGTGTAGCACTACAAACATGTGAAGTAACAGGCTGCCTGGGAGAGCGGGCAGTTCAGCCTTTCTCCCTGTCTCACACCCTCTGAATACATGTGGGGTTTTGGGAGAGCGATGTGGGAAGTGAATGAGAAAGAAAGTGTTCATGAACACTTCAAAATCCCTCCCTGCTTCATTTTCTTGGGTAGATTTTTTCATTCAACCTGTCACATCTGTCATACAAGTACTTATATTTCATCTAGTCATAACAGCACTCACTATACACAGTACAGATTTGACCAAAATAGTCAATAGAATTTGATATGATTTCACCAGATGTAGATATCTATTTTAAGATGAAATTGTGTCCTAATCTCCATTAAGTATATTGATTATCTCCCCCAAAACCCGAAGATGAGCCTGGGGTCACTTGTTAGCATAAGCACTTTTATTTGTAGACAAGCAAGCTTAGTCAGATGGACTCAATCTCACTGGAGCCTGGAACCAGGGAATCGCTGCTCAGCAGCACTGCATAGATCTCTGCAAACTCTCTGTCTTAATTTGATATGACAGCTCTTCTTTGAGTTACACCTAAATTCTTGAGTTACACTTAGAGGCTTTGGGGTCACCTTATCTCAGCCTTCAAGCAAGATGGAGAAGGACTCTTTACAAGAGCATGTAGTGACAGGACGAGGGAGAGTGGCTTCAAACTGGAAGAGAGGAGGTTTAGATTAGATATAAGGAAGAAATTCTTTACTCTGAGGGTGGCGAGGCACTGGAACAGGTTGCTCAGAGAAGTTGTGGATGCCCCATCCCTGAAAGTGCTGAAAGCCAGGTTGGATGGGGCTCTGAACAACTTGGTCCAGTGGTAGATGACCCTGCCCATGGCAGGGAAATTTGAACTAGGTGATCTTCAAGGCCCCTTCCAACCCAAACCCTTCTATGATTCTATGATTCATTGTTCTATCTCCCTGTTTTTCCTGCAAAAAATAAAATTGGTCTTTAGAAATCCTGTATTTGTGCCTGGAATGTCAGTATGGGTGCGATTAAAAAAGTATTATTTGGATGCTACTTAGTAGTTGCTTTACTAATCCAAATTCATACATCAAGGCATGTGGAACTGAAGGCAGCATTAAGCAATCATCTGTTTCTGTCCAATTCATTAATTCACAAGTATATTTGCAATTCTGGCAGTCATTTCTTCCTCTCAGTTCTTAAGAAAAAGACCAAAGACAAAGATTTCACAGTACTTCCATGTGGGTTGTTCACACCCAGCAGTATCTCTGGAGATCCCAAACTGCAGCACCTTTGAAGAGTGGGAAGAACTGTCCTGTAAAACAGTTCTTTCCCCCTTCAGTGCACAAATAAAAGACTGAAGTAAAATCAGCTCAGGTGATGGGTAACATGCTATATACCCTAGAGCCAAAATAGGGTGAGAATAATGTGGTAAACCCCAAGAACTTTAAGAAGTAAGAAAATTATTAACTTGGAAAAAAGATCTGATTTACCATTTTAAATAGCTGGAACACAACAGACATACACATACAAGGAATCATTTGTGCCATGATTGGGAACAATGCTAAGAATAGCCACACTCTTACTCGATATGTATTAGAGAAATAAATAACATATTGAGGAGCTTGATTTTACTTGTGGTATTTACCACTTGTGAATGGTCAAAGATTTAAGACTATGTAGTTGTATTGAGTTTGTGTGGCAAGGTTTTGGTAGTGGGGGGAGCTGCAGGGGCGAATTCTCTGAAAAGCTGCCAGGAGATGGATGCCTTAGAGATGGCTGAAGCTCCAAGGGAAGCCCAGGCTGAAGCAGGCTCCTGGTAGGACTTGTGGATCTGCGGAGAGAGAAGCCCACACTGGACCGGGCTTTTAAAAAGATTTTTTACAACAAATCTTCAATAAATATTCATCTTGGCATTCCTTAGTCACCACAGACAATAAACACTATCCCTCTTACACTCTATCTTGTAAATGGAAATGTTAATCTCATGATGTTTTCTCAATATAAGCAAAACAAACAAGTAAAAAAAAATATAAAAAAGGACCATAAAGAAAGAAAAGCGATAAGACTCAACAAAATCCAAATGAAAGGTAATATAAGACTCACAGTGGAACACAGGTTTTTTGATCACCATATCCTGATCTTCATCTCATCCATCTTGACTTTTGCTTTAACAGATTGCTGCCAGATTGAGTCCAGGTTTTCTCTTTTCTGCTCACATACAGGAGGAACAGTGTTTGTAAGCTCAGAAGGTTACAGTGTTTAGTGCAAAGGAACCATTATCTGAAGTTATAGTACAAAAACATTATCAGTACATATTTGACACAAGCCTGCATATTTTTTGTCAAATACTATCTTCAGCATCACTAACAAACTAATATTATACCACACTTCTCCCACTCTATATTAAGACCCACATCACACATTTATAAAATGCAGTAGGTGTTAGAAGGAGGTCTGTACAGACTCATGCATTCACTTTAAACCTTTCTGATTTTTACACCTTCAGCCTATATAAAAGCTTTTCAGACTTTGTTCCTTTTCTTTAAAAGCATGTTGATCTTTTAAGTCACACTCCTCGAAGTTTCAAGAACTCCCAGGGAGCCAGCACATATGCACAGTGAGTCGGATGTTTGTTCCTGTTCCACAAAAATCATCCACAGATGTGCTCTTTTGTTTCCTTTGTGATGTTCAGATGAGCTAATCACACTCAGGGATCTTTGTGAAGCTGTGCTGCTCTCCTCACAGCCACCCATTTGCAGAATTAGGTCTTTGAATACTTGAAGGTGTACATAGATGGGGTCCTCTGAAGCTGCCTTGGCACAAAGGGCACAAGTGACATGTGCACAAGCGACATCTTCAGAAGGGGCCAATTCTACACACAGAAACCTGACTGGACACTGACTTTCCATCCAGTACAGCTCCCTTGAAGTTAATCCCGAGTAAATAGCAACCATCACCCTATGGAAACCAGAGGGAAGAATTCTGGAAACAAGCAGGATTGCATCATGATGATTCTGTTGAATGAGCCTGTCCACAAAAGGAATGTTCAAGAATTATGGAGGCACTGAATACTCATTCTGGGATGCTGGCTGCAAGGGCCAAGGACAGCACAGTTAATACAAGTACACAGGTATGGAGCAGTGGGTGAGAGGGAGGGGGGGAGGCTGTGGGAGTTGGGGCTGTTCAGCCAGGAGAAGAGAAGGCTCCAGGGAGACCTTATTGCAGCCTTTCAGTACCTAAAGAGAGCTTACAAGAAAGATGGAGAGGGACTTTTTACGAGGGCGTGGAGTAATGGGAAAAGGGGGAATGGCTTTAAGCTGGAAGAGGAAAGGTTTATACATGACGTTAGGAAGAAATTCTTTACATGAGAGTGGTGAGGCACTGGAACAGGTTGCTGTAGAAGCTGTAGATGCCCCGTCTCTGGAGTGTTCAAGACCAGGCTGGATGGGGCTTTAGCACCCTGGTCTGCTGGAAGGTGTTCCAGGGGTGTTGGAACAAGACGATCCCTTCCAACCCCAAACATTCTGTGATTTGTATTTCTGTGACAGGTGGAAGATGCAACTGCTCCAGCACAAGCGACAGGGTATCCTAAAGAAGTCCCTCACCATCTGGAAACTTCTTAGCTCCATGTCTGCGCTCTGTGGCTGCATCTGCTCCAATGGATTGGCTGCTCTCGAGCAGTGGAGCTCCACTGTCTGCACTAATTGCTGCAGTGCAACAGTTACCACTCACAAATGATGGTGTGTGGTTCAGGAGCTATCTGAGGCCCAAAATGAAATCTGTCTGCTTGCAGACTACCCTGTTCCAGATGCTAAGTGAAAGCATGGTGTGTGGACATCTCCACACCAACGTTAGAGGGTTATCTCAAGAAAATACAGTTTACCAGATAAAGGTTTATTTCCTCTTTCTAGTTTCTAGAGCTTCTGCAAACAGACAACTTCAGTGAGTCTATGAATGGAGTATATTTCCTTTCTTGAGAGCCAGCCTACACCAGAAATATCCTTGTAAATGAAAAATGTTAGTATTAATAAGTGAAATATTTACATTCATGTTTTAGCTTGCATTTGAAATATCTGCACTTTCTTCTCTGAGTTCCACTGGAAAAAAAAATATTGCAACATGTTCCCTATCCATTGATTTAGCTAATGAGATCATTGCTACAGCCACAGATTTAGAGCAACAACAAATGGCTATAAAATGATATCAACGGCTGGAGCAGATGTATGGAATGACCTTTTGGAGATTGCTTGAGGAAACCTTGTAAAATCTATTTTTGTTGGCTAAACTCATGTTTACTGCATAGCTAATGTTTTTTCACTGCCTTATGTGCAGTTAAAGACAGTAATTTGGACTGACACCAGACATAACTTTTCATGCTTCATGGCAGCCCCCACCTAAGCTATTAATTTACCACCTGCTTAAGTTCCTGAAGCAATGAGCTGTCAAAAACTTTTCGTAAGCTCTAAGACTGCTTTCAAACAAAACCCAAGACCTTAAGAGAATGATATATGTACAATATCCCAAAGAATTTCTTCAAATTATTTCACACAGTTCATACGGAATTAAAAAGTTGAATCTTGAGGATATTTTGCAAACTTCTGGGCATGGTCTCAGTCCAGTCTTTCACTACCATTATTTGCTCTACATGTTTGAAATTCATGCTTAGTAATATTACAGTAGCTTGTTTGAATATGATGGCAGAATTGGGCAGCTGTTCCTTGTAATTCCTTTGAAATTTTACTAGCATAACTGATATAAAAAAATAGATTCAAGATATCATGTCCCTAAATATAAAAGTTTGCATTTCAAAGTTTGCTTGACAAATACAAACTTTGCTAAATCTTTGAGTCAAAAATGTATCACTCATCTTTCATACATGAAAGAGTATATTTAAAAGAAATGCCTTCCATGGAGGCTGGAAGCAAAAACTTGAGCTGGATGGCTTAACTGTATACTAGGTTTAATATTCCACATTTTTTGTTTGTTTTTTTTTTTAACAGGTAAATGACTGAGTGTGTTTGTTGCCCTATACTCTGAATCTGTTGTCTGCCAACAGCCTCAGAAAGCCCCTGAATGCTCAAAGATCTCTGTGGAATATGAAGTCAAATCCACATTTGACACTTTTTTTGGGTTTTTTTTCATCTGATTTATTAAGTTTCTATTATGGCTCCAGTGTCCCGTGTTAAGCTATCCCTTTTAAGGGAGTTTTTTAATGGATTTCCTAGGTACAGTAAATCAACTTGTTCCACTCCACAGCATGGAAAATACACACAGGCTTGAGCTAGGAGGGGTCTATTTAGTAAAGTGTTTTTGTTCTGCTCATTTCTGGCACCATTATGAGCTTCAACTATGTTATATGTGAACCATTGGTCATTCTTACTAATTCTCCTCATTTTACATTTCCTCCTTCTTACTAATCCTTGTCTTCCTGAGTTGCTTCTGCTCTCCAATAAACTCTGGATATTTTGTGAGGATATTTCCAATATAAAGCCTTTTGCACATTCTAATTTTCACCTTGCTGGGAGATGTAAGTAGAATCTTACCTAAACAAATATGCCTGATTTTAATAATTAATCATAATTAGAATTGTTCTTCACAAGTTTACCCATTAGGCTGTTGAAGAAAAAATATGTGGACAGAGTAGATGTCTGACACTGAGAAACTTGGGTAAATTCATAATATAGGTCAAGACAACTTGCAGACGCTGTTTCTCAGGGCTGAATTCTAAAGTTTTACACATACAAAGGAACAAGCTCTTTCTTTTTCCTCTGCATTCTGTAAAATTGGTCAGTTAATTCCACCGAACCAACTTCTAAGTCCTTCATTAAGGTACCTAACTTAGGATATCGTTTCTCTATCTCTCCTTCTATAATCAGTGCTGAGTATGGGTAGTTCAGCCTGTAATCTGCACCAGACTGTAATTTGCTTAATCCTCCCCACTGCAAAGAACTTTACAGGTGCATTGGTCAAATATCTAAACCTATGTGACACAAATCTCTTCCACCATCCCCGATCCTTTGAGACCTCAAATCATCAAACCATTGAGAGAACAGTCAAGTCTTGTGTATAATGTACCTCAGTTATTCATTTAAAGTTAAGCACTTTGCTGAAGAGGGATGGGGGAAAAAATGGGAAAATGCTTTGTTAATTTGGAACCTTAGATTAAAGCTAGACTGGGCCAACTATTGGCCTGAAACATAATTATAAGTGCATGTTCCTCACCAAGTGTTTTTGTACAGTTGAAATACAGGGAGTTGCAAATCAGAAAAAACAGATTGTCACATTAAGCTTTGCATAACCTTGTTATCTGGGTATGCATAGACAAAACTTTGGCTATAAAATAACGTGAAGTTCCAGTTAAAAGAGGGAAAGCAGGTTGTGACCATGAAATGGAAGGTAGTGGCTCTGGAAAAGGGCTGAGGGTCACAGTGGACATGACCTCTCCCTTCCCAGTGCAGTTATAAACTGCTAATGAAGTCCTGGATGTTTAAACAAGGTACTACAATACAGAAGAGAACACATAATCAATCTTTTTTAATAGGATGAGGTTGATAATAGAGAAATTGTTTTGTACACATTAACGAAGAAATGAATTTTTTAAATCTGGAGAAGGTGATAAAAAAGTATCTGAGGATGAGAGAAGATTTTAAAGAGTTAAAAAAAAAGAGTTCAAGCTGTGTAATTTATCATAGAGAATAGTGAAAGGTGGCTTGTACACTTTTAAATTAGTTTCAATTAAATACTGACTGAAGTTTTTATTTTAAAAAAAGGATAAATCATGAGAACTCATCTCTGAACACTGAAGCTGGGAAAACATATTATGAGGAATGTTTAACAAGACTGATGGAAGTAAAGGATTCTGTGTTTCCTTTTATATTTTTATCATGCAATATCATGTTTTTCTGGAATTCTTTGATGACATACCAAGATCAAGATCTCAGTAATTGGTTCAGTTGCACATTGTAGATATAAATGTTTACCAGAACCCACCTAAAGAAACTGTTTTTCCCCCAAAACACTATCCCACTCCTTCCCATCTGGCTGATCCACCCTAGCTCTCAACCCTGTGGTTTCATCCTGTTTCTCATATTAGACAGATTCTGCTTTCTGATAATGGAATAATTCCTCCCTTTTCCCCCAGGTGAGATTTCTGCAGGACTATCATGCTGTTTTGGTGAGAATGGTCAGCCAGTGGTCAGAGCTGGGGCAAAGGAGGGGACACAATTGTGGTGTCAAGAGCACACAGGAGGAGCAGGTAATCACAGGGCAGGGAATGAATTCCTCCATAGGTGGAGCCATTGGAGCAGATGAACCATAATGCACAGTACCCTTGCATCTGTTAATTAAAAAGAAAAAAAAACAGTTTCCACATAATTTTTTGTAGAACTGAACCTTTGAAGTGTTTTCTTAACTGTCCCCTGCATTTTCTGAGATGGCAAAGAGTTTATTACCAAATCAGAGGATAATCCAAAGTTTCTTCAAAGCAATTGGTTGATAATTCAGAGACAATTTCCTATATATAATGCAATTAAATAACTTTACATTTACTACAATGGTATCTTATTTTTCATACTGTTTTCTAATAAGTTTTTAATCTTCTGGGCATCTGGTTTTATTAGTTTCCATTTGGAAGGTAATAAATATTTGACTTCACAGCTTTTGTTGAAACACAGTACATAAAAGATAAAAGAATGTTTAGTTAGCTTTTATTTGAAAAGTACAAAACCTTCTATGATATAAAATGTTAAATCCTTTAATATAATATATTTGAAAATGAATTGTAAATGACAGAAGTCAATAAAAATAATAATCTCAGCATTTTAACAATTGAGAATTGCACTACTTATTGAAACAGGCACAGCTTCTCTTTCACTATAGTTATTCATTTTCTCTTTAAATGTCTTTATATTTTTTATAGGTTGGCCTTTCCCCTTTTCTAAGGTTTTTAGGAGAATTTAGGTCCATTTAGTTCTTACACATGTTGAATTTCCACATTTTTATTATTACTGGCATTACCTTGAGCATTAATATATTGCCTGTTTACTATATGTTATATAGCAAACACTGTATGTTATATAGGATAATTATTTATCAATGAGAATATATTCTGTCTCTAATAATATAGAAACAGAATAATTGACTTAATTATAACATTGTCCTGTAATGTTTATTAGTGAAATCTTACAATTTCTTTTCATAAATAAAAAGCTTAATATATATTAGAGTATGATTATTGGGGGAGGGGGGGGGAAGCCAGCATATTGCCACAAATTATCGTCTGGCAAAATAATTTTGCTTTATGTGTTATTTATTCATAATTTAGTCTTACTCATTGAAATGCTAAGAAGATCTAGGCAAAGAAGCATGTAACCGAAAAGCAAACATTATAAATTGTAAATAGTGAAGCACATCACTGAAGATAAACACTTTGTGAACGTTCCCTATGCTGATAATGTCCATATACACCATTTGGCAATTATACAACTAAATGTCAACACAGGCCTGCAAATAGTTACTGAGAATAGTTACTGCATTGCTGTGTCATTAGGGTTTATTTGTTGCTGTTTTAAGAAAATTCAATTTGCTCTCAAGAAATACAGGGACTTTAAACCACAGGAACTTTAAAGAAAAATCCAGGTTATTTAATTTGTCAAAAGTTTCAAAAGTACTCCTTCTCTTAAAAAAAAAGCAAAGATTTTCAGTAGGGGAAGGGTTCAGGAGTGACTCTTAATGTGTAGCACTAAATTCTGCAGCAATTAGAAAATCAGGCAAATAGTATCTCCTTTGTTGTATATATCTCTTATCTAATCCGTATTCACAATCTTATGAGGATTTATATATGTTCTTTACTTCACTGGGACTTTCAACAGTGAATAGAATTGAGAAAATTATCAATTCTTTTGATAAAGAAAGTCCTAAATAAAAAAAGACTTGGCTACAGATTCAGATTCTTTCACTGGTGTAAAAACATTAAAACAAACTTAAAGAAAATCAGTCCACACTGGTTGACAAGACACACTTGTTCATAATTTCTAGAACCAACACTTCTGTGTGGATTAAACAAGAATGCAACTATGAAAGGGTCTGAGGTTTTCTGAGTCACAAACCAAAGAACAATAATACCACATGTCCACATTAATTTTCATTTTTAATTTTCACTTCGCTTATTGAGCTGATGATATAATTAATTTATTAATTTATTTTCTATTTTAAAATGCTACTGCATCATAAACACTTCTGACATTGAAAACAATTTAAATGTTTAAAAAAATACTAAGGTTAACCTTTCAATTTGCATTCCAGGAAAAATAATTGTTCAGCCATTAGCTCTAGCAGAAAGTTAATATAACTGCCAGGAATTATTAGAAGAAAAATGTCTGTGCCACACTAAAAGCAAATAAATAAATAAATGCAGTCAATTCAGAGTAAATGAAAACATATTGACCTCATTTCCTAGTGACTGAAAAAGCTGCATGAAGACCTGCTTGTATAAATTATGTATTTCCTATGTCAGCAGAGAGACAGGAATGAGTGGTTGGTGACCAAATTTCCCCTGATGATTATCTTTATTTTTTCTCCTGGCTCTTCAGTGAACTGGAGAAAGTTAACAGTATTGCATTATCAGCATCAGATTTAGGATGCTGGATTTCTAATGAGCTGGTTGTCTGCAGAAGAGAAAATTGCTCATAAAGAACAACGATGCAGGACCAGGGGGGAAAGGAAGAGGCCTGGTTTCTGCCTTCTGCTTTCAGTAGCACAATGATAATTAGAGAAAACCTTATCTTGAATACACATGTGTCTTTAATAACATTCTTCATAACATGCAACCTGCAGAGCTTCATCTGAAAGCAAATGACTTGAAGCACACAAGCAACTTCCTAACTTCCATGAGGGCATTCAGGGATCTGAAGAGCTCCACCCTTATGCCATACTGGTAAAAATGTCAAATGAGTCAGAGCTGAACACTGAGCCCAGTTAAATGCCAGTATCCATTTGGGGTTTTTGTAACAATACTCTTCTGGTTGTTTTCTCAGCCTTGAGAATGTGCTGACTCCTCATACTCATTCCTTTATCCATGATCTTGTTAAAAACGAGGTCCAGTCGCCTGTTAAAATTTAAAGGTTTAATAGAAGGACAATAAGGGACAGGGTATAGGGCAAAGGGTTACAGTGTCCAGGTGACACTGGGCACTCTTGGCACGGAGCCAAGAGCACACTTGCCATCGAGATAGGCTCTCTTTATATACTTTACTTATTGCATCATTCTATTGCATATTCATAGACAAGTATACATATTCAACGGCTCGTTAGTATGGCTCATTCTAGGGTCCGCCTTCTTAGAGCATGCATAGTTTTCTTTGAAGGAGTCAGCATTTTATTCTGTCCGGAGGTGTCCGGCAGATGGTTGGTATTGATAAGGATGTCCGGTGGCAGGGGTCTGAGGAGTCAGCATCTTCCTTCGTCTGGTGGTGTCCGGCAGAGGGTTGGTATTGATAAGGATGTCCGGTGGCAGGGGTTTTTTTTGGAGAAGTCAGCAGCTTCCTCTGTCCGGTGGCAGGGCCCCCCTTATACCCATGCTTATCTAACTAAGCAGATGCTGTGACAGTTTTAAGCTAGCTACATTTTAACACAGTTACATTAATCACTACCTTTAAGCTAGAACAAAAAGAAACATTTAAAAGTAATTAAAGCATTTAAAAGTGATTACATTTCTATAACAAGAGCTGCTTCCATAAGGATTGACATTATACACATAGCATTCATTATTTGCGAAAAGCCAACACTATAATATATGCATTTATAACAAACACATAACATTCATTATTTGCGAAAAGCCAACACTATAATATATGCATTTATAACAATCTCAATTTATGGAATAGTGTATAGCACATGAGTAGCTGGGACCTAGAAGAAAAGTTAAAAAAATTACAACATCATTCCATGGACTGGGGACATAATTATTAATGTTCTTATACAGCTACAAACTCTATAAGAGCTGCAGCAGGCCTAAGACAGGAAGGTTTAGAGAGGAAGACTTATGAGCAGTGACTGAGATCACAGCTTGTTCAGCCTGGAGAAGAGAAAACTGAGGGGAGAACTCACCTCCGTCTGCAGCTTCCTCTGGAGGGCAAGAGGAGGGACAGCACCGACCTCTTCTCTCTGGTGACCCATGACAGGACCCAGAGGTACAGCACAAATCTGTCTCAGGGTGCTATAGCCTGGATATTAGGCAAAGGTTCTTTCACCCAGAGGATGGTTGGACTCTGGAACAGGCTCCCCAGGGAAGTGGTTGTGGCACCAAGCCTGAGAGAGTTCAAGAAAAGTTTGGAAAATGCTCTCAGGCACATGGTTGGATTCTTGGGTTGTCCTGCACAGGGTCAGGAGTTGGACTTGATGATCTTTGTGGGTTCCTTCCAACTCAGTGTATCCTATGATTCTATGAGTCTGTGATTTATATTCCTCTCCTCAGCCCTCCTCAAGTGCTCTGCTGCTCCCAGGACAAGTATTCCCTGCCAAACCTTCAAGCCTCATGTACAGCAAAACACTGGATTGGCTTGATTTGGTTGTCACTGACATTTTTCACCACAGTTTTTGACTTCAGAGAAAAGTTCACTGATCTGAAACAGCTTTGGAGTGGTGCTGCAGGGTAACAATTTGCCATCGTGCTCGCTTTAGAGGGTGCTCTCTCTTGCACATTGGAAGTGATGTATTTTCAAACAGCTGCGTGTGATTTACTCTGGATTGGTAATTGCAATGCCTGCAGTCACTAATCCCTGACTTCAAAACCAAAAAGCACAGAGTAGTTGTGTTCATATTTCTCAGTGCTAGACCTCTTTGAAAGTAACCAGTCACACACCAAACAACACCCGGCCTTGAGTCTCCTCTGCACTCCAGGCAGTGTCCCAGGAGTGCTAACACATGCTGATGTGCATGTTCACACTATTCTGCATTATTTGGGTTCTAAGTGCAGCAATCATGGGAGGGCTGTGTTGCAGCCTTGTAAAGATTGGTGTTTCATACCAGAAATCTGAAGATGTGAGTTGTGTGCTGTGAGGAAAGGAAGAAAATACGGGAACATGCTTGTGGATATAAAAGCTGCTGCAATGACATGGAGCATTGCTGAGGACAAAGGGAGACAAAACTACTCTTCATCTTCTATTTATTGGCACAGGCCCCTGAAACAAACTATTTACAGGATGCAAGTTTTGTTTTAGATGGAATTGAGTTATTCACTAGAAGACACTAGCATTTATGCAATCTGGAGCATGAGAACTGTGAGCTAAGCTGTCTGGCAGGGTAAACATATCTTTCATATCAGCAATACACTCATCCTTCGAGCTGGGTTTATATAAAGGTTATCTTATTTTTACTTCACTTATATGAAATGAAAACAACTGGGAAAAGACTGAAAAGGGATAGTCTTTTATTCTGCCACTTGCAAAACAATTGCTGGCAGAGTCTTAACTATGGTAAACTGCCCATCTATCTGGTTTACCACATAATCTACTCAGTACCCTAGAGCTTAATCTAATATTCTTAACACTAAATTAACTTAGAATGTGAAATTAAAAGAGGGGGAAAGTATCCAGTTATAGTGACAGAAAACAGATCTTAATGATTTCATATTTCTGGCGTAAAAGCAATCAGTGTAAACTTTAAAAAAAAAATTCTAATATTGTTGAGACAAGTTAATAACTTTAAAGGAATTTAGTAATATTTGAACTGCTATTTAATTTTTCATTCCTGAAAACATCTCTCTTTCTGAACATGCCAGTGCAAATGACCAGTCTTACACTGAGCATGCCTGCTGAAAATCGATGGTAGGAAATGGGCGTGATTTCATTGTGGGAAATATGGAACTGCATCACAACTATTAGGGCTAAATGCATATTTTGAAAGGAATTAAAATTCAGGAGATTATGCAGTCCTTGTGTATTGGTTTGGCACAGCCTGGTTCTGGGTAGCAGGGGGGCCACAACAATGGCTCCTGGGAGAAGGTGCTGGAATCTCCCCCCCGTGTCCAGCAGAGCCGATGGCTGATGGCTCTGAAGATGGACATGCTACTGGCCAAAACTGGGCCAATGACAGAGGCTGGTAACACCTCTGCGATGACATATTTAAGAAGAAAATCAAAACAAAGTCGGGAGTTTTTTGCTTCAAGTCAGAGAAGAGGAGGAGGTGAGAACGTGGTCAGACCCAATACAGTGAGCGACTCTTGTGGGTGCCTGGTGTTGGGCCAGGGTCAAACCATGACACCTTGGCACACGTAAATGCATATTTCTTTGTGTCATGTCACATCCAGCTGTACATCTGTCACCAGAATTCTGGGAAGAACAAAATTCTCTAACACTATAATTTCAGTATTAGAAAACAGGTGTAATTTTATGTTGGTGCAGTGTGTGGAGGGAATTGCTCCTCCTATCATGTGCGTGCATGCAAAGTCCCAAAGCTGTCATTTATCTATACAAACCATATAAATTCATCCAAATTCCCAGAATTCTCCACCCTCTTCTCAGAAATCATTTATGTATGCAAACATGTACACCTTGAAGCTGGACATGCGCATACAATTTGGGGAAAGGTTTCAAGAGGATGCGTGATAGTCACTTGGAAAATAGCTCCCACCTCATTTTATTCTTTCACAGTCCCAAGTCACTTGAGAACATGACTCCACAATTGGGTCATATCCTGCTTTCTTGGTTGAGCAACTTTTCTCCTCAGCAATGAAATTTTTATAGTTTGTGAATCCTTAAACAACGGGTCTCAGTTTCTCTTGTCACAATTGAGGTTTTGCAAATATGCCTTTTGAACATTTATGTCATGTCCTCTGTCCCTCTGCCCTTTGCCTCTCTCCTCTGCTTTCATGAGAACCCACCCGGAGTCCTGTGTGCAAGTCTGGAGTCCTCAGAAGAGAAAAGTCGTGGACCTGTTGGAGATGGTCCAGAGGAGGGCCACAGAAATGATCAGAGGGATGAAAAGTCTCTCCTGTGAAGACAGGCTGAGAGAACTGGGATTGCTCAGCCTGGAGAAGGCTCCAGGAAGACCTTGTTTCAGTTTTTCCGTATTTAAGGAGGGTTTATAAGAAAGATGGGGACAGATTTCTTTGTAGGGCTTTTAGTGATAGGAAAAAGGGTAATGATTTTATAATAACAGAAGTTAGATTTATACTAGATATAAGGAAGAAATTTTTTACGACAAGGGTGGTGAGACACTGGATCAGGTTGTCCAGAGCAGCTGTAGATCCCCCAACCCTGAAAACATTCAAGGTCAATTTAGACAGCACCTTGAGCAACCTGATCTAGTAGAAGATATTCCTGCTTATTGCAGGAGATTTGGACTAGGTGACCCTCAAAGATCTATTCCAATCCAAACCATTCTTTTCCCTCAATGAGTTGTTTATTGCAGTATGAATCAAACACTATGGAACTTTGCCCATTTTCTCAATATAGGAAAATAGGAGGAGGTTCCAACACATGAAGGTACAGCAAAGTTCTTTGAAGGTCTGGGAGCTGTGGCTTCCTCAGAGAAGCATCCTGGATCCACAAGAGCTTTGTGAATGCATCAGAAGAAAAGTGTTCAATGTAGTGGTCTCTCAGTGTCACAACATAGATTGAAGAGCTGAGAGATCAAAGCAGAGCTAATATGAAGCTTTTAATTTAGATATTACCTGTTGAAGAGTTTAGAGTCAGAAAACTCAAAATCTGTTGCAAGATTCCCACCTAAATTATTTGGAATATGAAGAAAACTCACCTTAAGATTGCTGAGCCTCAAGTCACATTAAGAACCCCAGGAGTTTACAACTACTTTGTCTGACTGGAGACTTGGCTACAGATTGAAATCTAAGTCAGTTCCATGTGATAAAAGTGATACAAGATGAATATCTGATGCTAAACATAAAGCACTACACCAAGTTCACGTGGGCTCAGATTTAATTACAGTTTCCTAAGACTTATTATAAACACTATGATTAACAAGCTGCTCAAAGGAGCCACACCACAGCAATTATTGTTCTGTTTAATCCAGAAGTGAGAGATCAGTTTATCTTCTTTAATTATTTCAAAGTTTTAAGAGATAAAAATTAATTACCTTTATGTTTGTTATCTACTTACAATATTTCTTGACTCTTTCACACCAAATTCAGTTGTCTTTAAACACTGACTTTAAACCAGATATTTTATAAGACATTTTATATATGATTAGAAGAAAGTTTCTGGGATTCAGTTATTATTTGCTAGAATCAAAATAACAAAAAGCAGATATTGCCTTGCCCAGATTTCTTGCTAAAACCCTGTGCTTGAGTGCAGATAAAAAGCATCAAGTTCCTTTCTTTATACCAAATAATGGTGAATGCAGTCAGCACCATATGTCCACCTCAGCTCATAAATGACTTGCTCATTAAAGCTATAGCAGTTTGCATAGATGTATATTTTCTGTTAATAATGAAACCAAAGAACTATTTAAAACACAGAGATCAAACTTTATTTTTACGAAATAAAGAAAACAGTATGTTCTGTTTTCCTCAGACTTTGTTAAACATTTTAATTTACTGTGATTCATGCACATTTACAAGTTGTTCCAGTAAAACCAAATGCTCAATTTTAAGAAAACTTATCAGTTAAAACAAGTGCCATCTCTAGTTGGAGCTGATGACAAAAGTGTTTTGCATTCTCAAATCTGATATTCTAAATAGCACTTATTCCTTACTTTAGTAGGTGACTGTATAAGCAAAAAACCCCAAATTTAAAAAGGAGAAAAAATGTATTCTAAAATGGAACATTAAGACAGGAAATTGTGAGACATATATTTAATGAGAGGTAAATATTGAAAAATTAATAGTCAGCTGGCATGCCCCTGAGCAACTGACCTAGAGATATATTTACAGGCTTCATTGATTTGCTAAGCCTGTGGGATGAGTGAGTCATAAAATCACCTTAATATAAAGAGGGAATCACATAAAATCACTGCCTGATGTTGTGAGGACCCTGTGAGCTGGCAGTGTTCTGGCCAAGCAGTAAAATAAGATCTTCCTTTTTTTGAATAATGATTACATGGAAGGTATTCTGTGGTGACAAAGTATGACCATCACTCACGCAGAGCAAAAATGTTAGTGAGCTGTCCTACCAGTCACCTACGAGAAGTAGACCGGGTGGATTCCTACCAACTCCAACACATAATTTTACATCTTGTCCAAAGGCACAAGGTCTAGGTGAGAAAACATCTTCTGAGACAGAATGGGAGTGAATGAAAAAAGCAGGAGAGGAGATAGGCTGTTGCATAAACTACTTTGAAAAGTGCTTTCTGTTGAAAAGTCCAAGTATAAACCTGCTGCTTAGTTATGTCTTGATCAAATGCAACAGAGATATTACTGGGTGATCGATTTATATCTGGTGGAAGTGTCAGTGCCTCTTTAGTACTGTCTGGTACCTCCAGAAAAATAACTGCCTTTGGCCAGTTAAAGAGTTGCTTTAAAGAATAACATTAATTCAAGAGCTTGTCAGAAAGCCACTGCATTTTAATGTGCCTTCAGTTTCCTCCTTATGCCACCAATCACTCGTGTATGCTTGCATACTTCTCAAGGGTTCTACGGTGAAATATTATAAACCAGAATCGAAGTGTTGGCAAAGCCATTCTGATATGAAGTTTGCACACACCAGTCAAGAATTAACTGTTATCAGTTAAGCCATTGGGTCACAGCTATAGTAAACTCACACCAGAATCAACACTTTCATTTTCTGAGGGATGATCTGAGACCTTTCACTGATGGAAGTGAGCAAGAAGGAGAAGGGAGAAAGCACAATGAATGAAGTAATACCTGTCTTTTGAAATATGTTTATCTGACAACCAGATCATTAGCATGGTTTAGTGGGTGTGGTACTTGGTCAAAGGTTGGACTTGATGAACTTGGAGGTCTTTTACAACTTTAATGATTCTGTGATTGCAGGCATAAATCAACCATGATTCGTTGATTTATGCAACTAAATTTCAGTTGGTGTGAATGTTTGAAATGTTCACCATAAAGGAAGGAAAGGAAGAAAGTTAGAAATCTCAATGACTTCACTCTGTGTTTGCAAAGGTGAAAAGTCATGTGGATTTGTGGCAGCTGACCAAACACAAATGAGTGGAGGTAAAAAGAGGGGCTAAAATGTTTCAATCCCAAATCCAGAAATAAACTGACATTATATCTCACGCTTAAAGAAAATCCCCAAGAGGAGGAGATGTATTGTGTGTCTAAACAGCAAATGCAGTGCTAAAAAAGAAAAGTGAAGAGATAAAAAAGCAGAGAGTTCTGTCTGTCTCAGTGGTAGAACTAAAAAAAAATCTTTTATAAAAATAGTATATTATTTGGAAAGTCAAATTCTGATCTCATGATTCTCAGTTGGGGGTTTTGGAGAGGGAAAATAATACCTGTGGTTTGATTCACGAACATGAGGGAAGAAATCTCACATTTCTATCTGCTGCCTTAGGCACAGCACTCACACTGCAAATGGGAACAATGCCTGAAAAAGTTTCACGACTTTATTTTACCTTTACTAAGCAGTGGATTACATGCTGCTGGCTTGTTCAGTTTCTCCTGTTGACACTACTCTAGATATGTGTATATAAGTAATTAAAACTGTTCCAGGGCCAGGGCAGGGACTTGGCTGTGTTTGAAGAAAAGGATGTTTTTGCATGTTTTTAAGCCCAGCTTCATCCCATGCCTACACTTGCTCTAAGCAGTACCAGAGAGTTCTCTGGAAATTCACATGTGATTTAGATTAAGTTAATGTGTTTGTGTGATCCCATACTCCCAGAGACACCAATTGAAACAGGGAATGACACTTAATAATAAGAAAAAATTACTTTTACAGTGATGGCACTGGAAAAGCTTGTGCAGAGAGATTTCATTGTCTCTATTGTTAGAATTATTCAAAACATGATTGGACACTGTCCTGGGCAGCCTGCTCTAGTTCACCTTGCTTTGGATAGGAAGATGGGACTTCACGACCTTCACAGAATCATAGAATGAAAAAATGGTTTGAGTTGAAAAGGACCTTAAAAATCATCTTATTCCAAACCCCCTTTGGGAAGGGTTGGGAAGGTTTGGAAGAGACACCTTCCACTAGAACATGTTGCTCCAAGCCCCACCCAATTTGGCCTTGAACACTTCCAGGGATGCAGGATCCACAACTTCTCTGGGAAACCTGTTCCAGTGGTTGTTGCATACTTTGCAAATAAGCAACTTTCCCAGTGCAGCTCTTTCCTTATGCAAATTCGTCACCCACTGTGGATGAAGAATAATCCTGGGTTTTGCCTTAGCTTACTCAAGTGAAGGTGATTGTTCACCTTCACAAATAAACCTTAAAGAAGAAAGACACAATTTAATGACAGCCACAAAAAATTATTCCCCTAGAGCCTTAAAACATTTATAATCATTTAATTTGGAGCAGCAGCACCAATAAAAAAAAAAGGGATATTTGTTACTCTGGCAGCTGTGAGGTTCAATTATTAGATGAGTAGCCTGATGAAATTAACTGAGAATGGTCAAACTAAATAAACACCCATTGTGAAGACAAATATGAGATGAACTGCTGCTGCTGTCAGCACTTGGAGATGCATGGAATTATTAACAATATTTTAGTGGGACAGGTCATACCTCAACAAGTTAAATCAATAGCAGCACCAAAATTACTGCTGAGCCTAATTTGTAATGGAAGACTGGCATACCTGACCTTGGCCCTCTCTAACAAGCATGCCATCATTAACAGAATACCTAATAAAGGATAAAAGCATTATTTCAGACAGCCTTAGAAACTGGCTTACAAATTAAAACCTCATCATGTAAATTCACAGATTGGAGGCAAAAAATTATCAAACGTTGTTGGCTTTTAGATTCTGTTACCACCAACACTGAACAAATGTTGAGCTGTAGGTAAACCATGATACCTAGAAATGAGGTGAACTTAATCAGGGCTATATTGTATCCCCATTATTTCTGGAGAACTGAAGCTGCTCTGTGCATTAGAAAGGTGAAGTCAATTTTTGCTCAATCCCTGTCATTACCCACTCAGATTCAAGAGCTATGCAACACTATTACACCACCCAAAGAGTGTTTTCCTTGTTTGTTTGTTTGTTTGTTTGGGTTTTTTATTTGTTGATTTTTTTTTGGTGGGGGGGGGGTTATTTGTTTTACTTTAAATTCCCTCACAGGAGCTATGTTATTGATGAATTTGAACCACAGTTTGCTGATACCAGAGTAAAAGACAAGGTCTATATGCATGATGAATGACTTTCTTCCAGGAAAATCTACAGTATCTGCATCATACACCTCCTGCAGAAAAAAAGAAGGGAAAAAAAAAAAAAGAGAGAGTAGTTCAATTTATAAAAGCATTTGGTACAATAATCACAAACTTTATAATTAAAGTCCCATTTCTTATTATCTTAACAACAGCTATGGAAACTATATTAATCCTTACCTATCTTAGACTGTTATGTGTCATTGCATCTCTGGTCACCTCTGTAAAATTGGAGGTAGTTGCAAAGGTCATGTAAGTGCTTCAAATTTTTATTCACGGCATAGTAGTTTTTTGGTAGAAACTGTACAAGGTGGAATCTTATGGGAGGAGAAGGTATCACTTTCCCTCAGATTAAGATGTGGATTTATATTTTCCTTTTCCTTTTCCTTTTCCTTTTCCTTTTCCTTTTCCTTTTCCTTTTCCTTTTCCTTTTCCTTTCCTGTTTCAGAAAAGTTAAGCTTTCTTTCCTAAATGAGAGTCAAAGACTGAATTTAGAAAAAAAATATATATGTGCTGCATTTGGAAGACATCATCATAAAATCATTAAGGTTGGGGAAAAACCTCCAAGATCAAATGGAATCTTTGACTGATGGAGGTCCAAAGACCCTTGAGGTTGATACAGTAGGGGGGATCAAGACCACCAAAGACCCCCAAAGCTCTTCAGAGCTCCTTTTCCTGAAAGGTCTAGAAGAATGGGCTGAACATGATAACTAATTTGCATAGAACATGAGAAACACCTCCAGGGTGCGGAAACATCTGTAAAAATGTATGCCCACAAAGCCCGGGTGGTGACCCAGGATCCTGGCTACCCCATCAGCTGGATCCACACTGGAGCTGGGATTGTTGATCTTTCTTCCTTTCTTTCTGTCTTGTTCTCTTTAATCCCTCTCTATTCTCTTTCACCCTTTCCCTTATTCAAAATCCAGTACAGTGGATGCTATAAGGTCAGGGACTAACTTACACCAATTTCCTTGTCATGTATATAGTTTACTATTAAAATTTTGTAAGTCTTGGTGGACCCTCTGACATTTGTCATTGCTTTTCTATCGTGGGTGTATATGAATTATGTGTGCTCCCTTCCTCTTCAGAGTGGGACACGTTAGTGACCCCTGGCACATATTGGTTCATAGAGGTGCTCTTCCAAAGGCATAAACTTTGTACTCATCCACCTTGTACTCTCAAAATTGCCTTCCAATTCTGGTAACTTTGATTTTTCTCTAACTGCTCCTACCTTGCTATATTGCTTCCTGGCCCAAATGTATAAAAGTAGGAGCTACCAAGCTATAGGTAGGCAGTAGTAACTTTTTTTTTTTTCCTACTCTCATTCCTGTGGAATCATTTCATCCAAGGAGAGGGCCCATTGTGATTAACAGAGCTCTGGAGACAGTGAAGTGACTTGATGGAAGCTGGAAGCAGAATATCAAAATGCAGGCACTGGAAAGATGAGGAGTTATCAATGAGAAGGAAGGACTCCCCTTGTCACAGAGAACAGGTTTTCCTATTGCTTACCAGCTGTTCCCTGCGACAGCTCACTCTCTAGAGACTTGGACAAAATACTGGAGAAAATGATTATTCCTCAAGGCAACACACCAGCAGATTATGAAGCATCCCAGGGGTTAAACCACTTAGGATAGAAGTATGTTGACTACGATGCTTTTTTCCTCTGAGGTGTTTTCTGGAGCTGGACAGGTTTTATTAGATGTTTCAGTGATATGGAGAGGATTTAAGTACATTAAATTTATCCCCCGTTGAGCACCTACGGGCAGCACATGACTAGAGTACACGGTTTCAGCTTTTATCTCGAGCTCAGTGCCTGTGAATGGGTACTACCACCCTCTCACTCTAAATTTGCTTTTGGGCTTTTACTGGCCTGCATGCCTTGATGTCTCTTTAAATAAAAGAATTTATTAAAAGTGGATGCAAGGAAAATAAAACAAGTTTTATAAGGACATGATATCGTGCTGCAAGACCAGCAGTAAAAGGGGCTTAATGAGCTGATGAAGCTCTAGGGATAAACTTATCAATGATCCCTGATTGGGGAACAGCAAAAAAGAGATACAGGGCACTGAATCACGTTTTGATGATGAAAAGAAGGAAAAGGAAAAAAAAAAAAGGAAAAATGACATTCTGGCTGTAACCCGTCTAAACCTAATTTTTGTGTTTTGGTCAGCTAAATAGCACTGTACTCTTAAACTTGGTCAGACCTTCGCAGATAAAGTATGGATTTATCATAAAAAAAGAAAATATCTTCTTTTCTGTTTCAATGAGAACAAAGTCTCTGGCTTATATCCTGCTTTATTTTATTTGGCAATCCTCTCCAGCTGTCTAGCAACTTGCATACATGTAGAACTTAATAAAAAAAAAACAAAAAAACTTGTTTTAATGCAGTCTTTTTCATGACCTGCTGCAGCTAAACAGAAAATACATTGTTTTTAAGTCTTTGACAGTGGAAATAAATTTAGTGCACAGTTTTATTTTTATCCTTATTTCTGAGCTGTCTTTTCCTGGTAAAACTGCTATGAAATGCAGGTCATATATGTGTCTAAATAAAAGGTGGATTTCTGACTTCATTTTATTTTTAATGGGCAGATGCATCAATGAACTTCAAAGACTCAAAAGCAATTTTGTTTTCTTCACTGGAAGTAGCCAGAGCCTCAGACTGATTTTTTTTTTTTTCATGGTTCAGAATAGCCACAAAAAATGTAACATTTAGAAGTGAGTTTTTAATGTGCTAAAATATCAGGATTTTTAAATCTTTTTCGTTTTGTTTTCCTCTGTTTTCATTTAATGATTATTAAAGGAGTCTTGAGCACTATAGAATGCGCATAAGATCATAGAAACACCTAATGAGTTGGGACTAAATCCCAGAGATATTTGGAAATTGTCACATCACTGTAAGCTGAGGCACAGACACCTCAGAGAGCTGAGGTGGAGGAAAGGCAATGATTGTTTCTGTCATCATTCCCAACTCATCTCCATCTTGCAGTGGGGATAGGGCAGATGTGCCATCGTGATGTTTGCACCCCATTAGCAACAGGTATCCCACTCCCTCCCCACAGAATGGGTAACTTGGGTGGCACAGCTGCCTTCAAGACATCTTCCACCTGGGAATGACATCTATTTTTCCTTCAAAATGTCATTAAAACGTCCTGCCTTGCAGTTCAACAAGGCAGATAGGGAGCTGTTGTAAATTCAGAAAGCCTGAGGGTGCAAAGTAGGTCCAGGAATGAAAAACTTGGTGATAGCTGAAGAAAGAAGGAGCTTTTCTTAGTCCCACTACCTGTAAGGTCTGTGGGTGAGCTCAGAAGGAGATAGCACATAACTCCCCTCCTGTTACCCTCCCCTCCTGAGGCAGGGTAGCTGAAGTCCTGGTTAATAAGTCCCTTGGGGTGGATTAGAGTGAAATGACACTGAATGACTTGTATGAGGCAGATTTATTTTCAATGCAATTGCACCGGAGAGGAGAGTACGTATGTGGCTGTTTCGTTTGTGTTTTGTTTGTTAGTTGTTTTTGGGTGGGTGTTTTGGGTTTTTTTTGGTTGGTTGGTTGGGTTTTTTTATGTTGTTTTTCTTTTGTTTTGTTTTTGTTTGTTTGTTTTTGGTTTTTTGTGGGTTTGTTCTTTTGTTTTGTTTTGGTTTTGTTTTTGTTTTTTGTTTTTGTTTTTGTTTTTATTTTTTATATTAAGTATAAAAATATCATGAAGAAAATATATAACGGAAAGAGAGAGAGAGAACAAGAGTATGTAGTGGAAAGGAAATATATCACCACCTGTAGATCCAGACATTTGATTTTTGTAACTTTGATGTCCATGATTGAAGTAATGGTCGCAGTCTTAATTTGTTGGGGAAGGGCCCAGGAAACAAAGAGTTTGTTGTGTTATATACATGAAAATTAGCATGAGAACACCCAGATCCATCCTCAGGGAGGGAATTCTTTGTGTCTAATGCAACACTATGAGGCATGTGCAGTCTCCTGATGGAGAGTCGGGGGGCACTTTGGGGTCCTTGCTGGTCTTGATCCTCCTCTATTGCTCTTGCCTGTTCCTTTCTGCATTGTGCCGTATGTTGTGTCACCGGCCTGGACAGGAAAATTGGCTCCAGGGCAGTGCTGCCCTGCCTTTGAACAACCCCCCGTTCCAGGCATGCCCTTTTCTAACTTGCCCAGTTGAATGGTCATTGGTGTTTGAGGCATAACAATAAATTAACTCCTTACTGCCCAGGCTTCTAAAATTCTTTTCTCCTTCTCTGTCCTAATTCCCTTCCCCTTTCCTCTTACTTTTTCTTTTCTTTTTCCCAAACTGAACCTGAAAACTGAGACTGCTCTGACTTTCTTACTGACATTTTGACATGTTATTTTATTTCTGTGTATATGATAAATACCTGTAGTATTGAAGGGATGATAATGCAAGATATGGTAGATCTAAATACATTCAATTTTTATTCATACACAGTGGCTTACACCAGTGACAGCTCTATTTTTTTTTCTATCAGGGATATCTAAAGAAAATGTGGTATGCATGCACCTGTAAAATGCAATAGAGGTTTTAGAGAGAAATGTTGATTGTACCCAAGAAGAACTGCTACTGAAGCACACCTTGTAGGGAAAATACTTCTCAACTGCTTCCTGATAAAATTCATGGGAATGTCAAAGTGTTGGGACCTTTCAATTTTCTCAGACGTTTCTCTTGTCACATTTAGCCAAAGTTGACAGAGGCCAGTTTGACACAGATGAGTTTATGAATAACCAGGAAAATTGACACCAACAGATTTTGTTAATTTTCAAATGCTATCTCTCTATCTGTGGTGCCGAGACTGATGCAGAAAACAATTCAGAAACCCATTCTTTGGGATGGGTTTTGGTCACCTCCCTCACAGGCTAACCTAAGCACCACCCAGGCACAAATATGGCACCACCATGTACCTGAGAATTCTGCATCACATTAAATCTTAATTGAAAAAAAGATATTTAAATACAGCTTTAGAAACTTTTTACTTGTAATTACTAAAATAAAATGTCAAACAAACACATCAGCAAGTCTCTGATGTGGATAGACCTCACTGTCCCCAAGAGCCAGCCCAGATTAGATGTTTGAGACCAGAATGGTTATTGTTCCTGTTAATGACCCAGGGCAAGAACAACTCCATCATGATTCAAAGAAAGCACCACGATGTAAAAAGACTTCTGTACATTAAATAAAAAACTTAGACTCATAGAACTATTAAGGTTGGAAAAGACCCCTAAGACTATCAAGTCCAACCCTCAACTGAACACTGGCTTTGAGGGTTGGACACATGCTGCCTACATGCAATACTTCAGGCTTCTTCAGCACTTTTTGGAGAGAGGAAGAAACACCTGCAGAAAGTGATGCAGGGCTTAAATGAGATCTTTCAGCCTTTGGAGATGCCTTTCTCTCTTATTTTTACAGTGAGAGATCCTAAGGTACACAGCATCTTGGTTTTGGAGCCAAGAACCTCAGTCTAGTAGTCAATGTTCAGTGAAATTAATTCAGACCTTACAGTGTATAAGTAATGCATTCTGATTTCTTCTGAATCATACAGAAATGAGGACTTACTCATATGTTAAACTTTAGGTGTTTGTGGTTTGTTTTCCTTTAACAATTGTCTCAGAGATTGTGGCAAAATTATATATTATAAAATCATATATGACCTTTAATACTGATATACTGACAATTTTATTTTAATTTATATCATATCCAATAATACTGACATTCATTCAGACCTTATAATATAAAATAAAGAGTTGCAAATAGTTGAAAAGAATAGTCTAGCAACACAGACTGATCTGATTTCTTTCTAGACATATAGACACTGACTATAGATTAGAGCTCACTACCTGCCTAAAACCATATTTAAAAAAAAAAAAATATTTAAAACAAGAATATCCTGTGTGACCCTGTCTATTTCTCTGCAATGCAGACCATCCCCAGTTCTTATGTTTTAGCCGTTTGTGAATGTGTATCCCTTAGAAACTGCAGCTGTCCAAACCAAAACTGAATTAAACACAAACATCACAAAAATCCCACAACATTTCATTTGTCTTGCCACTCTCAAGGATTTGTCGGGATTCATAGGAGAAGAGAATTTTAACATGGAACTTGAAGGCCAGAGGTATCTAACAACCCAGGGCTCCGCACTGTTGTCAGAAAGGTCCCGTACAAATGCTTGAAACAAGATCAGGCTAGTTTTTCAAGACCAGTAGGTAAGTGTTCATGACAATTCATCTTAGGGATGCTTTGATGAGATGTTTCCCAAGGTTTGCCTTTCAAAATTCAGTGAATTATTCATGAACTCTACAGGTTGATTTTATCTCTGCGAAAAATTGATGACCTCTTTATTCACTTCTTTGCTACTGTCAGACTCCTCAGGGCCCAACAACTGTTTTATTAAAATGTCATTCCAACTACTGTGCGCCATGGAATATAAACTTTCCTGGAGCTAAGAAATGAGCTAAATCACATTTTGATTTTTCCAGTATTATCGGATATTATATAAATTAAAATAGAGCTGTCATATCAGTATTAAAGGTCATATATAATTTTGCCACAATCTCTGAGATAATTGCTAAAGGAAAACAAATCACAAACACCTAAGGTTTAACATATGAGTAAGTTTTCATTTCTCTGAAATGAAATCAGAATGCTTCAATTATAGGGAGAAAAGATTTATAAGTGTCTATTCCAAGATGTTACCTAATGCGCTTGTCCCATGTATCATAGTTAGACAGAACTCTGCCTTATTTAATAAAAATTATCTCCCTTTAATGGCGGTTTCATTAAATGGATAAACATCAAAATAGCCAGAAAATACTTGCTTTTGAATGTGTGGTCATAGTTTCTTACTGGAACACAACTTACTTGCCCAGATTATCTGAGAGAATTATCACAGTGTGGAGAAAAGAAGGGGAGAGAAAATTATATTTATAAAAAGTCTTATTTCAGCCTTAACTTGCTAATATTCAGAATATGAGCTTGTGAGTTAGAAACCTCAATTGTCCCATTTCCTCTCTAACTTTCCTGCCTCTGCATCATTCTCACAAGCTGTTGTCATTCTTGGTAAATAAAACTGGTGATTAAAGAGCCACACTCTAGTAACTGCTGGAACTTAAACCTCTCATTTGCATGAGAATAAAGTACAGAAAACAGAAGTTATCGCATTCTCAATTCTACTCACTAGTGCAGGGTTGTGGGGGTTTTGTTTTTGATTTGGTTTTTGTGTGTGTGGAGGGGTTGTTTTGTTACTTTTTTTTTTTTTTTTTTGCTTTGTTTTGTTTTGTTTTTATTATCATATAAGAAAAATCATGTACAGAAAAGAAAAAGCATGAGGGCTTTAATTTTCTTCTGTAACAGCTTAGCAAATTCAGATTCTGGTTGGGAAGTGATAAGGGTTTCCTGTATGGGTTCCCTGCTATAAGCGGAACAAAAAATTGTTCAACGCAGAGACCTGTGAGGCAACAAATCCACATGATGCTCTGGAGAGAACTTATGGAGATAAAGACACATTTCTATTTACTGTGAAAAAATATTGTTTCAAAAGATCTAATTTCCAGACAAGATCACTTCTGCAGAGCATGAAGATGAGAAAAATGCCTCAGGCACCAAAACAGATTAGGGCTCAGAGTTTATGCTTCTAATTTGCGATCACATAGCACTCACACAACTTTGCCACACTCCCGCTTGCTGTTGCTCAAATGCTATGATTGAAATAGTTCTCATTTCTTCATTACACTGCCAGTCTGAGCCCTGTAGCCAGCCAGCACTTCAATAGCCAGTATGTAAAAAGATGCAGGTCATCTTTTAGATTGGTCAGGCAGGTTTAGATCAGATAACAGGAAAAAAATCTTTACTGAAGGGGTTGACAAGCATTGGAACAGTCTGCCTGGGAAAGTGATGGAGTCACCATCCCTGGAAGGGTTCAAAAAATATGTGGATATGGCACTTGAGGACATGATTAAGTGGCCATGGTGGTAGTGCTGGTTTGACAGTTGCAGATGTTGTTGATGATCTTAGAGATCTTTTCTAACCTTAATATTTCTATTGATTCTAGATCCTCAATTCTATGATCTGACTGAGTCATGCACTGTATGCAACCTTCTTGGTCAATAGGTATTTGAACTCCAAGTCTAAAATCATTAGCTCCCCGCACCATTGGACGAATTGTGACAGTCACAGCACATAACCTTTGGAGATCAGGATCTGGTGGACCTGGAGTTTATGTGAAGTGAGTTGTGTTTCAGGTGTCTGTCCTCATGTAACTATTGAAATGCTGTGTGGCACTGTGTCCTTGAGTCTGAAGTTGCAGAAATCATAACTGCTCATTTACTCTTCCTCAGCTGAATCAGTAATAGTCCTTCAAGCCATCTGCAATCAGTTATCCATGGGTGATAAACCTTGGATTAAGAAAAAAAAAAGGAAAGTACTTTTTTATATGTATTTTTAAGTGATCTGCATAAATAACATGCTAACAGCAGAAATCAGGCTTGAAGATATAATAACATATTGCACGGACAAAGAGAAACCAAACAGCATGATCCACAAAGGGATTTGGATTACTAGAACTAAACAGTCGTGTCATTCAGCTGCTCTTCAGTTCCACCTGGGGGTATTTTTTTTTTTCCTAGTGCTTTCACACTGGGTTCTTTCAACACTTTTCAACAGAAAACTAAGAATTGATGGTATAATGCTGCCTAGAGAACCCATTAGAGTGCATCTTTCAAATGCACAGCTGCTGAATCAGACATCATAAAATCAAAGAGAAAGGCAATATTTCAATTTCCTCTCTTTTCTTGACATTATGGCTTCATGGCTTGCTACAGACTTCTTGTGTAGTGAAACACTATGTTTTTCTCTGATACTTTTCCTGTTTCTGTGCGTGTGTATTTTAGTGAGCTTTAAATTAATTTTCCAAAGGCGGCTAGCACCATTTACTAGACCACATAGACACAATTTGTCAGGAGACTAGTAATTCTGGGTTCATAAAGAAGCATCCAAAATCAGTTGGGGACTGCATAAAATATCCATGCTTATCCAGATTCTATTAACATCTGACAAAACAGAGTTGTCTGCTGTTCCCTTTAATTCAGAGTGATTGTTTTGCCATGAGCAGCACAATTACAGCATTCCTGTGTCCCAGTAGCAAGGTAATGTTTGTATCAATATTAGGAAATACTGTAGAAAAGTTTGTCTTATTAGGTCTCATATTGCCTGCTGGCTTTGAGAGTTCTGAGACACCCCTGGACAGCAGTATGATGATCAAGTTGAAGAGTGCAAGTTAGTTCTGAGTTATTCAAGGCTTATTTTTGAAAACCCCGCATGTTTCTTCTAAGTAGCTGATGTGAATAAGCAGAGTTTCACTGCAGCCATGGGGACTGCATTGATTTGCCTCGTCTGAGGACACTTAGCTTCTGTGTTACACTGAACTAAAACAACACAAAACAAAACAGCAAAAAGGCAAACTTGTGGTTTTGTTTTTTGGTTTTTTTTTTTCCATTTGCTTTGGATTGGATTCTTTTGTTTCTGTTATCCACTACAACTGTTACAATTACTGTGACTTCGCCGGCTCAACATTAAGTATTCACCTACTAGAGAAATCACTGTCCAGTCAGTGACATGCAAAACCTCCCAGAGTTTTAGGATGACAGATTGCTCCAGAAAGTATGCCAGAGATCAAGGAGTGGGCAGTGCATGCAAAATCGTGCCAGCTACTGAAATTAAGTGGCATTTTTCCTTGTCTTTCTATGTGGGCATCATAAAAGGTCTCCAGGAAAGACACTTGATGATTGACAGGAAGACTTCACATGTTGTGTACAGCACATGTATTGGATGACCTTCATCTGCTGTTCTATTGAAAGAGCAAAGTCATTATCTCTTTCAAAAGGCAAGGGTGATAGATAAAATCTCATTTTGCACTGAGATGTCACGTGCCTCAGAAGAAGTATCTTCTGTACTGGTCCTCGAAGATGGGACTTGTCCTTTTTTCCCCATGTTTTAAAGACAACAAAGGGCATTGGATAAAAACACAATGGCTTAGAATCCAATAAGGATTCTTCCTTTTCTCTGATAAAATTACAGGCTTTAGGAAAGCTGATATTTTGGTATAATTCTGATTTACATTATGGATAAATTAGCAGGGAAGATTGCCATTAGAAACCACTTGTCAAAGGGTGGTGAATACAAGCGCTGGGTGCACCTTCCAAATTTCAGTAACAAAACTTTTCATTACCTCTAACAAAAGTGGGTAAGGGTGCAGAACTGGAAAACAACAAAAAGATTTGCATTTACTGTAAGTGCAACTGTATCCTTGAGACGTGGAATACAGAATTTTAACACATAAGCAGACACACATATGTTCACAGGTGTGTGTGTGGCCTTTTTGAGGATATAATTCCCTATTTCTTCTGCTGTGCTGCTGTCCAAGGTTAGGTTCAGCAAATTCTGGTGAGTCTAAGGAGCAGTGTCCCTTGGGCCTTGTGCAGGTTGGGTGTCTGGCAGGAACATCTCTGTGCTGTCCTTGAAGTTCCAACACAGCCCTGATGCATTTTTTGTGCTATGTCTGGTCTCCGTCACTGGAGGGATCTCTGACACTTGTCTTTAAGCTTTCCCTGGACAATTTATTTAATTTGGATTCATGTGATTTATGTTCAGGCTTTGTTTCTAGGCAGACACCTTTCTACATCTTAGGCTAAACAATAAAGGCAATAGTGAAAATTTAATCACACTGTATCATTAAGCAGGTTATCATCCTGGTTAGAGGTCAAAGACTTCCCTGGTTTTGGGTTGTTTTGTTTTTGTTTTTTGTTTGTTTGTTTTTTAGGACAGGAAAAGTGTTTTAACAGTCTAGAAGATTTCAAACGCCTGAAGCCTTTCAGAGGTATCTTCAAGAATCTGAAAAAAGGAAGATACAGCACTTATGAAAATATTTAAATGTTCTTACCTTAGGTGTCTTAGAAGGCAGATGCTATGAAAAATTTATCTGATTATCAAGTACCATGATTGGCATTGCTGAAAAGAGCCAAACAAATTTATGATCCTTCATCTGATGTTTGTTCCTGTATGAATATCTGGTGCATCTGATGATGACTGATGCTGCTGAAGCAGGTAATGTGGAGTAGATCTCTTGAAAAGTTATGAGAATACTTAATGTGAAATTATTAAAATACAGACTTTTGAAAAAGAGCCCTTTAGTGTTAGGATGCCCAATGCCATGTCCTACTCTAGGGAATAAGTCCCAAAATTTCCATTTCTTGAATATACATAAGGATTTGATATTTTCTGTTTTCAAGCTCTTCTGAAGACTGATATTCAGACAAAATTAATCACACAAGTAAAAATTAAACTTTCTAAATACCATCCCACGAACTTGCACTGATCATTTTCTGCACAGCTCACTGACCCACTTCGACACGCTTCATGTGTAACTCAGAATTTCAACTTGAAAAATATTCATAGGAAAAAAATATCTAGGCAGAAGTCACAGTGGTGGGTTGTTAGAGCAGGGAGGGTTGAAGTACAGAAACCAAATCACTGTTCCATAAGAAAGGTTAGTCTGAGATGCAATCAATTCTAAAAAGTGCTTTGGATGAGGAATTTTGCAGAAGCCATGATAATACCTCTGCTTCTCTGGGCATTCTGCTAGAACTAAAATATTTCTATTGATAAGCTCTGGCACCTCCACCTTGTTTCTGTATTTAAATTTATAAGAATTGAGGGGCAATGTGAACAGACTTTTCAGCAATTGACATTTATTCAGACAGTCTGTTACAGTGTGGAATGGAAGGTGTAGGTTCAAAGCCAATATGTTTTGGTTTTGTTTTTTTTCCCTCTAGGAAGAAAAAAAAAGAACCAAATCATGCTCCCCGCACTTCAATTCACAGACACATACCCTGAAAATCAAAAACCAAAAACAAAATCAAAAAAAGACAACCCTCAACTCTTTAAAATTTTGACTAGAAAGGTGGTTACAAACCCAAGCTGAATAATAATAATAAAATAAGACATTTCTGGTATTTGTGTTGTTTTGCTTTCCTGTAGTAGGGATTCTTGTGTATATTTTAATGGGAAAAATGCAAAAATAAAATTAGAAAATGAAAATTTTTGTTACAACACTGTATATATATGTGTGTGTGTGTTGGTGTGTGTTCAATAATGCTTTATTCCTAACAGCAATACTTTAGTGTTGAGGTGCAAAGATTGGTTTACAGCAAACTAAATCTTGTGTAGAAAAGACAGGAAACTACCAGTGATAAATGTACCTCTTCATGAAGACTCAGGATTGACCTGTAAATCAAATCATGAAGCCCCCTTCCTTTCTGCACTCCACACAAACTCTAGCCTGATCAGGGAAGCTGGATTAAAAGGCATTGCTATGTAGTGTGGTCACATAAACTCCTACCACAGGGAGAGGCTGGACCAGAAAAGAATAACAAAGGAATAGAGATACAGGGACAAATCTCAGGACCCTACAATATGTCAGACAAGCAGGACATGAGGGAAAAGAAGCAGGCCCAGTATTTGTGTAGGGGAGAAAGATGAAGAATTAAACACATAAACAAACAAAAAATAGCAAAGTAATTAAAAAAAAAAAAAAAAAAAAAAAAACAAAAAAATAAAAAAAAAAAAAAAAAAAAAAAAAGAGAAGATAGATAGATAGATGATGATGATAGATAGATAGATAGATAGATAGATGGAAAATTGAGAGAAAGTTTTCAAATACAAACATGAGATCATGATCCTGGTGTAAATTATTGGGCTTTAAAATTAAGCAAATGCAGATGTGGTGGATCAAGGACTTAGCAAAGAGAATTCAAAAAGAGAGAACTTGATGGAAAAAGAAGAAAAATTGCTAGAAGAGCAGGGAGTTCTGTGGAAAGGAAAAGAAAGGAAAGCACAGGCTCGAATGCTGCCTAGCTACCAAGTAACCCGAGGACTGCACAGTGTTGATTCTGCTGCTTCTTTATTTTGCTTTCTTAGGTCATTCCTCCCTTCTTTATGGTAACAGCTGCAGGGGTGAAGCCCTGAAGGTGTCAGTGGAAATGTAAGGAGGAAACAACATGTGGGCAGTGGCTCATCATTACTCCAATGGACTGAGGGAGCAGCTGAGCAGGACAGCTGACACACTTGGCCATGTTTTTCCAACTTTTATCATTTTCTGCCAAGGACTGGAACAAAATCCATCATACCTGGGGGAAAAATGGTTTTCACTGCTAAAAACTGTTTCAGTGTACCTTAACCAAGCTCGAGTCTGGGAGACAAAGAAAGGAGAGTTCTGTCCTTGAACTTTCCCTTTCTAAAAAGGCATTTAATAATTATTACCCAGTAAGATATCACACCTTGTAGTGATGGGGTTTTGTTATTGTTTGGGAGTTCTTTTGGTGGTGGTTTTTTTGGTCTCTTTTGGATTTTTTTTTTTTTTTCTTTAAATCTGCCACTTAATTCTCATGAACTCACAGGTTTGGAGTTAGATACTTTGTTCAAAAAATATTGGCAAAGGTTGTCATAGGTATTTTGCTACCAAACTAATCTAATTAACATCTTTATTAATTCTGAGTTTTGTTCGTAATTAAATTGCTCTTCACTCCAAACCTCGACAGAAGAGAGTACTTATTATTCTTCTGTTCATGAGAAGACACACATACATCCGAGTTACTGTTCTTGGATTTTGAAAATTATAAAAACAGAACATGTAAGGAAAAAAGAAAATAAAGAAAAGGCTAGAAATAAATGAAGAAAGGATAATCCTGCATGTAGAAAGACATCCAAAGAGCTATCACAGAAGGCAGCTTCTGTTGAAGGGTTTTGGTGTTAATTTATAACACCATATTTAAGGTGATTAGGAGTAGGAAGACTTGGTTTTGTACATTTGCAGCTCTGCAAACCCTTTATATCATGGTTCAAACCCTTGTTCTGTGCCTACACCTCCAGCTTTAAAACAGAGAACATTTCCCTTTCTGTCAGGATAAATGGATGAATATTTAAGTACCCACTGTTAAAAGAGCCTGATCGCTGAAAGCAAGACACTGCCATTTCCTAGTTAGACATGTATGTATAGTGCTCTGATACCAAGATTGATTTTATCAAGCAAAATTATCTTGTTTTTAAACATAATTTTTGTAAATATGAAAGCATTCAGAGCTACGCCCTCTATAAACAAAAATGGTGTCTCCATTTTGTGAAATTAGCTGAGAAGTAATCCTGTCTCCAACCTCACCTCACTCAGACCTGTGCAAATCCATCTGTCAAGAGTATTGCCACCTAAAAGCCTACCAGTCTTTGCAAACCCCTGCATCTTAAGAAGGGAAATCACTTCACATGGAAGATTTCCATTATGCAAGCAGGCTCCTGATGCCAGGTGTTCTTCAGCCAAATTAGGAATGTGTACAAGAGGGATTGTTTATAATTACTTTTAAATAAATAGCATTTAACCTGGACACCCATTCACTGTGACTGTTTAGTGATTTACTAAACAAAACATTGGAGACTTGTTTTGTTCTTAAGACTGAAAAAACTCTTCAGCCCAGGGGAGTACTCTGGCAAGTAGATTAATATTCTGTCAGGTCACAGGCTGTTTGCATCATGTCTGAGGCTAAACCCAGCTGAAGCAGGAATGGTCAAAAATCAATCTTTTTGTAGAGGTTGTAAAATCCAGAAGCTTAGTAATTGTATACACAATTATTCAAAAAGTATATGAAAGTATTTTTCTGCATAAATCCAACATAAATCAGCACATGATTATATGCCACTGTCAGTTCTTGGAAAAGAGTGGATAATGTATTTTATGAAACAACAGTGCCTTTGCTTAGATTGCAGAAGAACAAGTCCTTTCCAAGATGGGAATAGAGTCATACACAAGATGAATACGTAAAAGGAAGACAGGACTGTCACCTGCTGCATGCCAATGTTTCTCCAGTGCTGTCCGTCACGGGCATTTCATTTCAAGGGCAAGGAAAAAACTGAAGAAAGGACACTTCTCTCAGTCACCAATGCAAATTAAACCCAGGATGGAAATATTGGTACTTTAATAATCATCTCTAATTATGATATTATGATATCATTACAGTTGTTAGATTTTTTAATGAATTTTCAAATCTCCATATTACTCCCACAGAATAAAAATGAATTCAGACTCTGAAAAAGAAAAAGTAGGAAAAAAAAAAAAGGCTTTCTACCTCAAAGTTTTAAAGTATTGGGAGTCTTGTAAAATAAAGTTACTGTTTGTCAAAAATGGGGTATCAGCTTGTTTTAGGAGCTACCTCACCATCATTGGTGCATGTATCAAGGAAAATGCATGGCAAATGATCCATAGATCATGGTAGGTCCTTGAATAAATTCAGAGATTTCTAATATTTGTGCTGGCAAATTTTTTTGAATGACTAAGGACACAGTCACTAGGCTTGAGGCAAAAATACATGCATAAATGTTTGTTGAGTAGCCAAAATGTTGCCCCAAAGCAGAAAAAAACTCTTTTTTGTAAAAGAACTTCAAGAGGATAAGGTGAATAGAAAAAAAAAAAAAGCGAGGAAAGCCATCTGTTACATTGGTTTTGGGTAATCCTCTTCACGCTCATGTGAGATGAGGGAATTTTTTATATAAGGATCACATAGCATCTTCTTTCCCAGTGTTAGACACAAATCTAATCCCCAGGAATCACAGAGCAGAAATGGGTCTTCCTACCAGATTTTTGTAATTGTTATTATTAATCATTAATTATACTGTATGCATTATTAGACATCTCAAAACTTTTAAATAAGTAGGTCTTCAGTATCTTAGAAAAACCTATAAACTATTACTTGAGTTTTCAGAATATCCGATATTGTATGTGCCAGTATCAAAACTCCTACTGACAGCATGGTCACACCACCAGGCACGGCCAGCACCTCCTCAGATCAGATACTGAACACCTCAACCTGTTGTTGACACCACGAGGGTGCCAGATATTATGCAACTATTCACAAGAGGAGTGGATTCAGCATCACCTGCATCTGGTGGGACTCCCCAAACCTCTGTTCTGCTGAATTTCTGCGTCTGCATTTGTAGCCTATGGTCCTACATGATTGCTGCTGGGTATGCACAATCTCACGTTAGTATCCTTAAGTTTGTGCCAAACATAACAAAACTACTTTATTTTTGTGGTTTAACCTCTGTCATCAGCTCAACCTCACACAGCCATTTTTTGGAGTAAATGTTTTCCACTTACTGGAGCAATGGCTTAAACAAAGCTTACACTAAAGACCATTATTTTACTATGAAGGGCTCAGCCTTGGAATATGAAAGGTAATTAAACTGCATTACTAAGGAAATTTTTGCTTATATCCTAGATTCAGGCACAAGCATTGTTTTTGGCATGTATGGTAGTTAAAGCTTGGGGAAAAAACCTACAACAAATTGATCAGAAAATTCTTGCTTTTTATACAATGGCTGTGTGGGGAGAAAATGTCCTCTGAAAAAATATGAAAAAAGCTACTTATCCAGAATCAAATGAGTGAGACACATTTTGCAATTTTTTGAGCAAATGAAGTGCAAAATACCTCTTTGGCTTTGGGAAAAACCAAGTAGATTTGAAGTGCAGGAAGAAAGGTCTTCTAGGGTCTGACAGTTTCCAGCTTGAAGCTTGGATTATTATTTCTGCTAGCTAGCTTTTAGGACACTTTGTATATTCTCCTGGGAGAAGGTGAAAGAACTAGAGGAGGATAAGCAGTTTTATCCGTTATTTAAGCTGAAGGTTGTCCCCGTGAGGTGCTAATCTTATTCACTTGTCGTCGTCAATCAATTTATGATGCAAGAGGGAAAGCTGTGGGTGTGGGCTTCTAAATCACTGAGTATTACGTGCCTGGGAGCAGCTCTGGCTCTGTAGGAAAGCACTGTAGCTTCTTCAATTGGCATCACTGTCTATAGAAAGAAACGTGAAATCCTCTTTCAAGCCTGTCTCCTTTAATTATAATCTTCTGAAAGCTTTGCAGATAATAGTTACCATTTTTCCGTAGTAAATTGAGTACAAGAAATCTGTGTTGGCTTCCCAATTCCCAAGAAAAATAAAGCTTTCTCCGTCTCTCCTCAGAAGCTTTGTCTCTCAACAGAAATGTGTTGCTCTTACATGTTGCTGTAGAGACTTCCATTCTTGGCTTGGGGAGGTGAGGGAAATACAGACCCTCCACATCCCAAGAGATTGATTGTTAGGAAATCAGTAAGAGTATTGCTGGATTTCTGTCTCTCTCCTTTTTTTTTCTTTTTTTTTTTTTTTTCCCTTTTTTTTCTTTTTTTCTTTGAGTTGCTTTACTGCTTTTCCGTAAAAACTCTGAGACTTTCTGGTCTACAGCTCATTGAATTTCTTATCAAAAACTATCCCTTAAAAGCAAGAAAATGTAAAACTTGTTTGTGGTGGTTTAACACCAGCAAGAAATTAAACTCCAAATCAGCCACTCCCCTTCTCTCTGCCCCTTCCAGTAAGGGAGGGAACAAAAGCAGAGGCTATGGGTTGAGATAACAATTTACAAAAAGAAAAAAGCAATGGAATAAAAACCAGCTCAATAACAACAATAATATTAATACTAAAGGTATACAAAGAGAGGTGTTTTACCCACAAGAAGGTATTCACCACCAGAAACAAAAACAAGATCGAGGTCACATCCACACCGTGCTAAACTCTGGCCCCACCTCTGCAACCAGGACAGTGCTGCTTCAGGACAAGAATCCATCTGGACAAAGCTCCTGTGTCTACCTGGGCATGAGCAGACCCAAAAAACAGAATGAGCAGGGCAGACATACTTGCCTGGAGCATTCTCTTAGCCTTTTACTATTTTCTGCTCAGGGCATTTCTTGAGCCAAACAGTGAATACCAACCCTCAGAAAATTTATTTTCCTCAGCCTTCCCTTTCACAGTTCTAGCTGTAGGAGATGTGTCTGCATTACTTCTGTTGTGCTTAAATCCATGATTAATGACGAGAATGTGATTAAGAAAGTGGTCTCCATGGATGTACTTCTGGAATTTTCCATCCCCAGGAAGAATTTAACAGGTTTAGGCTGTCATTACTTCTGAATTGGGAACAAGGATAGGTTTTCCATTTCTAGGGGTGATTTCTCAAAGGTAGAATGATAAAAACATAGATCATAGAATCACAGAATCACAAAATATTTTGAGTTGGAAGGAACCTTAAAGATCATCTAGTTCCAATGCCCTACCATGGTCAGGGACACCTTCCACTAGACCAGGTTGCTCAAAACCTCATTCAGCCTGGCCTTGGTAACCTTTGATCTCTGCTGGATGGAGGGCAGGGTGGATTTCTCCAACTACGCATACTCTTACATTTGCAAAACAAGATTTCAGAATAGAGGTTTTTTTCCTTCCTTTTCCTTCTCTGTAAACACCAGGAACAAGGGAGCCATATCACAGAATCAAGACATCTACCGCCAACGACTGGAAAAATAATAACCTCTCTCTCTTTCCTCTAAAGAATAGTACTTACATTTGGTAGAGATTAACTGATGTTTTTCCAGGTAACTTTGAATGTTAAAGCATTCAGAATTTAAATTTTTTAAAAATATTACACGTTGGGATAAAACCGACCTTTTTAACCTTTGAAAGTTTTAAGAGATGTGACAATGCATGTCACATATTTGTCAGAGAAAAAGATTTTCTAGTCAAGTGATTGGCATCTACTGAAGATCCAAATCTGTCAATGTTTAAGTCTTTATTAAAATATTAAAATTCTAACAGAAGAGAATAACTGGATTTCTGTAAATAAGTGTCCCAATTTGAATTCAAAGGCAAACTTTATTTTGGATTATCAGTTAGATGTCTCCAAGGGAAATCTCAAACACTGCATAAGCTTTGGTTTCCTCCCCTTCCACCAACTTCCCAGATTCCCTGTCAAGGTTTCATATTCTCAAGCGCCCTAACATGGAAGGGCATGCAGCATATGGCTTTATCTATTGTTATAAAAATACAAGTCTGGTGGTCTGCAGTGAACACAGCATCATTGTTCTTGTTTTCATTTAAAACAACAAACAAACAAAGAACCAAATCAACCAACCAAACAAAACCCAACAAAAAAAACCACACAAAAAATGTATTAGTTTTATTTTTGGAGCTAATGAGGCCAAGAGGAGACAGAAGGTTAAGGGCTGTATGGTGCAAGAGTAGTTAAATCATTACATGAGTAGTTTGCTCTAAGAGAAATAACCATGAACAAATAGTCAGAAGTCCATGCCACTTGTTCTCCTCAGAACCAGGGATCATTCTCTGTCTCCCATTTAATTTAGGAGTAAACAGTAAGTAGAAGTTGTTTACAAGGTAAGGATACCTTAATAAGTCACAGGAGCAACCTGAAATCTGCTTTTGCTTGTGTATGATATAAGCAATCGGGTGTATTTCCATCAGCAAAGGTCCACATGCTTGTCCAGAACTGCCATCCTCAGATTAAGAACATTTTTCCAACAATGCCAACCTGTTGCAACCAAATAAACTGCTTTCAAGAGCTCGCTGTTTCTCTGTATGGAATGATTCTAAGCAAGTGGGATAGATTAAAAGCCTGATTTTTGGGTCTTTATAGTGAAGTAAAAAGAATCTTAACCTACATCTGCCATTAATTTGGTACATTTTTAGTATTATCACCATTACATTTGTCTTGGGTAAAAGTGCCAGATTTGTGGTTTTTGTTGTGATTTGTTGGTATGAGCTACACATTTCACTGTAGCCATCCAGGCTGTTTTGCCATGCTGACAGAGGACAATTTTTTTTGTTGGCAACTATATGGATAAGACTTTTCAGAAGACAGTGTGTCCATAAATTTCTTGGATACCATCTTTTACTTTGGCTTTTTATTTCTCATTGAGATATTTCCAACTCCCTGTTTTGTTTTAACACTGGCAGGCTATCACCCTGCCAGCCTATAGTGGTTTTGGTTTTGGTTGTTTTTGTCCACAGTCATGTCATTGATAAAGTCTGGGTGTTTGAGGGAAGGAAAAAAGTGATCAATAACCTTTATTCATCTTTACACTCATGCTTATATTATAAAGGTACTATTTAAAATACAGAGATGAGCCACATCTTGTAGATATGTTTTGGATTTTTCGATCTCACTTTGTCCCATCATCCATAATTATGTCTGGAGACAGAGTTTCCTTCTTCCAATTCACTGTTCTCCCTGCAACACTGAGGATTTAAAACAGACCCAGCCTACTGAAGTGCAAGTCCAGAGACATTGTAACCTGCAGCAGGTTGTATTTTGCATGGCAGAATTACAAAAATCCCCCTGGATGCTTCAATGGTCCAGTGCTGAGGCGGATTCCATAGGGCTGCAGAAAGCCTCCCACAGAGGATTTCAGGTCTTAAATGGTAAAGCAGCAGAAGGACCAGCCACATCAGCATGGCAGCTTGAGGGTGGCTCAAAAAGTGATGTCTGCTGCATTTCAAATTTGACCAGAGATGCAGAGCCGCAGCAAGGGTGAGACAAGAGGGTAGCCCTCGTTTATGGTGCTGATACACACTGCATAGGAAAGAAGACACAGGACCGTAGCTGTCACAGTGTCGGTCAGGAGGTCAGGAAATCCAGTACTGATGGGGGGATGCAGCAGTATCTGCCTTAAACATCAACAGGTTCCACTGGGAAGTCATATCTGAACTGTCTAAAAATTAGGAAGTTCAGGTACTGCTGGGCAGTGGTGTGCACAGAGGTCAGAGCTCACACCGGCTGCACAGGCTTGCTGGGATCCTGGGAAAGCATCTGAGCTGCAGTGTAGTGCCAGAATGACACTGCCAGCAGCAATGAGCTTAAAGCCAGGCTGGGAATGCCCTCCTGCTCTGTGGTTGCACTCCTTTGAGCTGCATTCACACATCCCCCAGATCCCATGGTGCCGTCAAGTGTCAGTGCTTTGACAGAGCACAGGTTCCCCTTCACCGTGTTTGCTTCTCCTCTCCCTTAGCAACGTGCGGAAAGGCAGCTGGTGAGAGAGTTGTTTGTGCTGCTAGGCATCAGGTGAGAGCTCCTGTATGCCACAGAGAATTACACACCTTTCAGCAGTTCCCTGAGCAGTGTGGAGTGGCAGGAAGGGAAAGAGGGATTCTGGCACATGGCTGCATGCACTGTCGTCGTGTCGAAAAGCTTGAGCTGGAACAGCCACTGAACACAAGAGTGAGCAGGACAACCTCTCTGGGGTGTTAGGGATCATACAGTTATATGAGCATGGGACAAACCTCTGCAGAAGAGCCGGGCAGAGACTCCTATACATAGGAAAAAAAAGTAGTTAAAGAAAAGGCTTCGGGATTTTGATAAAAACCTTGTGCAGTTCAGACATGATTTTCCCCATCCTGATCTCAGCAGTTGTCTGCTCCCCCATTTCTAGCCTGCCTGGGTTTATCCTCCCAGCATTGCGCCATACCACTCCCTCTAAATCTCTCCCACCGTTCCTACTTCTCTCCTTTATTCTTCCTCTCAGAAAACATAGTTTTGGAGAGATCAGGAACAGGGAGTTACAAATAAATAAATAAATTAGTAAAGGAGATAAAAAATTGTGAGTGAAAAATTACAGGGCAAATGAGCCTCTCCGGGAAACTTTCATTCTTAATGACTGAAGAGGTGATAAGTTAAGTGGTATTTAGTTTCCTTATTCCAGGCATATTTTAAAATTCTTCTAGGCAGTTCTCAAAAGACATATCATTGCTTTACATGAAACACAGTGGGGAGATTTTACCAAAACAATAATTTTTGCTCCCATGTTTTCTATCCTTAACTCCTACAGCAGTTGAGACTCTCTTACCAGCTATCTAGTAGCTTAATTTACTCCAATTTAGTCCTGTCTTACTTTTGATGGCTTAATTACTTTCTAATCATTTTTGGCTGTGGGAGGAAGCCAGGTGAAGGCAGAAGAATGAGCTGTTATAAATTATTTGTAATCTAGTAAAGTTACAGTTTCACTCCAAAATCAAGGCTGTCTCTTGCTTAGCATGACACTTAGAGTGATAACACAAACAGACAAGGGAGGAGGGAAAGTGGTATTATGAGCATCCCTGTTTGAACTAAAGAGGTGATTAAAGATCAATTGATTTATTGCCTGTCAAAATATAAGTTCCTTTCAGAAATAGTATTCCAGTCCTTCCTACTAGCCCCCAACAGACTCATACTCTCTGTACTTCTATTTTATTATAAATAAGAGGCCTTGTGTTGCTGTTGATCTTATTTCATTCATGAGTAACAAGAACAACAAACAGATTGAGAAATCCCTCTACTGGAACATCAAAAGTTATCAGCCAGGAGCCGAAGTGTATTCTGATTTTTAAGTTCTTTTCCAAACCCTGGTTTTAGTAGATTTCTCATATAGGTTTTTTTTTTNTTAGTTTTTTTTTTTTTTTTTTTTTTTTTTTTTTTTTTACAAATATTAAACTATTATTTTACAATTATGAATCTGATTTACCTGAAGTTAGCTATCTAATTATGTTTGAATTTTCATAGGGAATCACATCCAGTCTGTTTTAGAGCAAAGATTTTCTTTCCAGGTTACTTTGACTCACACCAGTTACTCCCAAGACTTCCATGGCAGTTTGCGGTTTGCTTTCATTAGACAATTCTTCCCTCCTCCTGTTCTCTCCATTATCTAAAATTCCCAAGCACAAAATCCTCCAGACTTCATAAAACAAGCTCGAAAACAGTGGAATATTTTATCTTCCATAAAGCAAAACCCAGCAGTAGTACTTCATTTAGTAAAACATAACACTTGGCAGTAATGTTGTTCAGCATACAAATATTTCGTCTTCATCAGTGTATGAACATGTCCATCAATATCTAGAAAGATATATGACATGTTTATGTACATAGATACATAGAAGATTTGAAAATAATACAAATTAATCTGGTTTTTTGGGGGATTTGGGGGGGTTTTTTGGTTGTTTTTGTTTGTTTGTTTTTTCTGAAACAGCAAAAAAAAAAAGCATAGATTTTGTGCTAGGTATTAGCTAGCGACTGCACACACGTAGACACAAACACTTTCTGACAAATAACGTAATATTGTGGCAATTGGCTCATTCACATCCAAGAAGACAAAAAAGTGCATCGCAAAAAAAAGAAAAAAATTTAAAGCTTCAGGCATCAGGCTCCAGGCCAATGATACAGATTTCAAGAAAAAAAAAATGAGCTGCAGGCCAAGCATTGCTATGTTTGCCAACTTTGACATATTGGGTGACAGCATAATACATTTAGCCCTAATCTAACACATAATCCCTTTATAATTAAAATCTAGCATATTTTGCACAAGGTCACATGTAGCTTTATTGACCACTGTGATGCTGGAAAAAGATTTATGAAGATGGCTTAAAAATTCTCAAGTCCTAAAGCAAATAGATGTAAAATGTTTCCCACTTTAAAGCCAGATAGGTAATTGTCCTTTTCTTCTGTGATTTCTGAAGAAATCTCTCTTTTTCTGATGTCTGTGATGTACCAGTCAGAAAATTCTCTGTGCCATTATCAGTAAGCTGAAGGTTTTTGAAATGTCAACTATAAAGTAAGGCTATAAGTGTGCTAAGATTTTTTTCCCATAGGTAGCAAAATTTGGTAGATATTCTAACAGCTTCAGGACACCAACAGAAAATATATTTTTTCTCCTGCCTTCTGATGTGATTCCTTTGAATCCCTTACTAAACTGAGCATGGATAAAAACTGGTTTTCTTTTTCCATTCTTAATGGAGACAGAGTGGATATGCTGTAGCTGGTCAGGACTGAGATGGAAATTGAGTAGGACCTATGCTGGCTTTGTGCAAGACTGGTATTTGGAAGCTGCAATTGTAATTGAAAAACTTTGAATTCTCATTTATGTACACCACTTACATCACTTTAGCTAAGTGTGTAAAGCTTAAAATCAAAGCTGCAATGCTGAATATCTTTCTTATGAAATATTAATGTTACTTTCAGCTTTGAATTTCATTGGAATACCCTGTACTGTCAGGGTCTGCTTCAACCAATGGAAGTAACCAGATTATAATGATAATTTGGTCTCTTTTTCTATGCTTACATACTCAGTAACAGAAGAGAAAGCAAAAAGTAGTTAATTTTCTAGCAACTATCCAACTTCTTTAATAAATTTGTAATCCAGTGATAGTGATTGTCAGTATAGATTCTTTTTTCAGGGGAGGAGAAGTTTTACCTTTCAATATAAATATTCTGAAATGAAAAGTACTCTTTAACCAAATCTGTGTCACTTAAGGCAGTAAGAATGAATTTCAGTTTGAGGTGACATCATATAAATTTAGGTATCTACATATTTGTGTCTGTAGGCATTATGGATATTTTCTAAGTGTGTTTGAATGAGTGTTTAAACTTTAATTGTATTCAGCAGAATTCTAAACAATTTGGAGAGTAGATTTTAAACATCTTATAAAACATTTCAGTTTATCTTAAGGTTTACAGAGAGTGTGGTTTAGACTGGCTATTCAGTTTCTGTTGTCTATGCCTAAATGTCTAACATTATTTTGCTAAAGGCTTATGTTCTACTGGCTTCCAGATCTGGGAGATGGTGAGGCCATCTGAACCAAGAATTTGTGGAATTCATACCAAAGGATAAATTACCTTGCTAATCACAGTTGTGTCACAATAGTTGCATGTTGGAAACTTCCCATTTTCTGGCCATGAGGGTTAAGGGAAGGAATGGAAATAGTATAGCAAAAAAATCTTTAATTGCTAAACTCTGTCTAAGGCTAAAAGTTTTTACATAGGTAGTTACAATGCTCATCTACTATTAAATAAATTTTAGATCAGTAATAAATTGTTACATTTCTAAGTTTACAGTGAACTTTAAAAAAAATGAAAATAATACACAGGCTAAGACAGAATGTTTGTACTTCAGAATTAATACTTTTCAGAAAATAAATATGCAAATTCTGTATTTCTTAGCTTCATGACTTGATCTTGAGACTCTCAGCTTCGAAATTGTTTTACCACTGAGACAAAGAACACGCAAATAAAATTATCTTCACAATTCTGTTTATTCAGGGACTGAATTTTAATGGAAGGAAATATGGAAGGGATCCAGCAGATGGACCACACCCCCTTGACTGGTGGCCACAGCTACAAGGTGTCTCTAAAGCAAAGCTCATATGGACGGTCTAACGCTAATCATTGAAGATGAGGGATGCTGGATGGTTGCAGGGGAGGTATTGTTGCAATTCTCAAACTTGCTGGCAGGAAAGCACTGTAAACAGAAATAATGAAGCATTTGGTACTGTTTAAAAACAGAGAGAACTGGGAATATGTGCTAAGAGAATTAAGGGCATTGTCAAAGCACCAACAGTCCAGCATGCTATAGATGAAGTGACAACACAGGAATCACATGCAAGACAACAACTATCATGGAAAGCTGGAACAATAACAGAGATCTTGGACACAAGCAGCTACCTAAACTTTGTTTGGAGCTTCATGAAAATCTCCAGGGAAAATTGCCTTGTTTAAGCGACTAAATTTCTTGGGATAAGCATTAAAGATTCATATTGCTCTGTGGAAATAACAGGCTTCTCTGGAAGACAATAAACAATGCTCAAATTACATCTTCCTAAGAAACATTCCCAGAAGAATCTCTATTGACTAAAGTTTAACTGTGTAATCCTGCCATACAGAACAGCTCCTGGCAGTAAAAGGTCATAAGCTTTGCAGTGAGTTTGCAAGGCCTCAGGACTGAGGCTTGTCAGCTTTGCTCTGTCTGAACCTTTCCTGACCTGGTTGCAGCTTTGTTGTACTTGATTTATTTGTGACAGCATTTTCTTTAATTAACCAGGTGTCTGTAATTAATTTGATTTACTTTTGTTTATCGTGAGTCAGAGTTTTATAGAGGGGACAATAACAAGCAGTTGTTCTGTGCAGAATGCATAAATTATGATTAACACAGTGATGATAGGTAAAGAAATACAGGTCTTGTAAAAGAGTGGAGGCCTTGGAAAATGGAGACATGGATGAAGCTGAGGATCAAAGGAGGGACCAAATGGATAAAAGCGTGTTACAAAACACTAAAAATTACCCCAGATAGATCCTAGAGAAGAAGACATTAATATCATATTAATCCCAGTGGAAGATTCTGGATGCTGACAACTATCCATACTATCCCCATCAACATTGCCTAATATCTTAGGTATCTTTTAATCACCCATGAGGAACTGAAGAGAACATTTCTGACTTTTTTTTCACTGGCATTGCCTTTACTTTCCCTATTGAGCCCTATGTAAGTACCAGGGAATGGTTGGCAGGGAGAGGGCTAAAGCAGACCCAGTGTGAAAAATGTTCTTTGCCTGGCTTGGGAAAGGAGTTAAACAACTTTGAGGGATTTACCTTAAGCAGATTTTTGAGCATTTCATTAGCCATGGGGTACTGTGAAGATCTTGGCAGCCTTGCACATACGAGTTAGGGAAAATTAGGAATCCAATTCATTCTACATTTAGACATTCACTGAGGTGTTAGAATCATGAGTATGACTGTTTCAAATTGTCTCATAGAGAGAGAAATCTGCCTCCAGATTGATCTAAGACCTAAATTATTTTCAAAGTTTACTTTTCTTTACTGTAAGCAGGGTCTGAGAAAACCAACAAAGACAACTCCTTAAAATGCTAATGTTGGATGAAATTAATCCAGGTGTAAGGTTGACTATTAAGTTAGGTTCTGGTAAATTAAGGCTATGAGGATATCAGCAGTGCTCAATATGGTGGATTACCTGCTAAAGTCATTATAGAGGTTGAAACTTCAACATCATTTGCAAAATAAGTGGAAGTGTGACTTTCCAGGGCAAAACTCTTAATATGATTGAACTTCATGCATATTAAAGGATGATACAATGAAGTTGTCTTCAATTTGATAAGAATGTGTCCGTTTCAGCATGATATTAACCAACATACAAGCTCTGGCCATTCTGTACCCTGAGGTTAAGTCTTGTGATCTGTGCTGGTTCACATCCTACCTGTTTAGAGCAAAGATAAATCTTGCAGATGACACAGGATGAGACTGAAATTTCTCACTGTCTTAGGGATACTGGAAAAAGGTTTTTAATGCATGCAAATGATTAAAAACAAGTCCTTTGTTTATAACACAATCTTCTTACTACTTGCAATCATCATATTTTTGGGTAATATACTAATATTTGATTTATTTTCACCTCGTTGAGCAACTAAACCAACAGAAGAAAAAACAAGGAAATAAGAACATGGGAACGTAACTTCCATTAGTCTTCAAATCTTTCATTAATCATTTCCTTCTGTTTCTAAAAGATGTCATATATGTATACAAAAAGAGATTTATTGTAACTCGAATCACATAATCTGATCTTTTCATGACCTTATCACAGACAGTCTTACAATGGCTTTGGTTATGTGAACAGTGATCTATGGATGTATTAAGTAGTGCAGTTGAGATTTCCCAGACCAGTGATTAATGGCGAGTTCAGGGTGTCCATTGTATATCCTCCGCTATGGCATAAACACTATATTCCCAAGTCCAGAACTATGCTGTAGATGTACAATCATAACATAACTTGGTATCATAGCACTGACAGGAGTTTTTAGCTGTAATTAATTACCACTTATTTTGACAGAGTTAAGGTTGTAGTTAAAATAATAGGAACAGATTAGTGTAGGACCTCAAAATAAAACACTCTGTGGGAATGGTCGCTCAAGCAAACAGCCACCAATCATGAGCTAAATTAATATATTATAATAAAATGCTCTTGAATTCCAATATTTAATATCTGGATCTGAACCCAATACACTTATCAGATGTTTGATCTGCCTGAATTCTGTTCTACTGCAGATGAGAACCCTAACTCAGTCCTGCCTTTTTAACAGTTACTGTTTCTCCAAGACATAGTAGTGAGGCATCCACACCTTCTCTGGTCAAACTGTTCCAGTGTTTCATCACTCTCATCACAAAAAATTTCTTCCTCATGTTCAATCTAAATCTGCCATCTTTCAGTTTAAATCCATTGCCCCTTGTCCTGTCCCTGGAGTCCTTGGTATTTCTCTGTCTCTCTTTCAAGTTTCTTTTATATATTAAAAGGCCACAAGAACGACTTCCCAAGACTTCTCCTAGCTGAACAATCCCAGCTTTCTTGGCCTTTTCTCACAGGAGAGGTGTTCCAGTCCCCTGGTCATTGTCATGGTCCTTCTCTGGAACAATCTGGACAATGTGCATGTCGGTCATGCCCTGGGGTCTCCTGACCTCCTATTCATTGGGATGGGGGTCTTTTGATCTTGGAGGATGTGATGCTTGAATATTAACCATCTTTTCTGGACCCCTCTTTCCTCCAGGGCTTTATCCCATGGGACACTGGTAAGCAGATCTCCTTGCCCTCAGGATCCAGAATTCCACCATCTCGTGGTCACTGCAGCCAAGGCTGCCTTTGATCTTCACACCTCTGAGGAGCCCCTGCTTGTAAGTGAGTGTGAATTCACCATGATCTTTAATGTTAGCTCCCAAACATGTCTAAACATTTAAAATCAAAGGCAATTTCTTCTTGACTTCTGATCAAAATGTTTAACAGCATTAGTCCTAGTATCAATCCCTGTAAAAGTCCTCTCCTAGTAATAAATATTTTTGGAATGTTGACTTTCTATTTCTTAATAAAGCTAACTTCTACATTTCATATTGCAGAGGTTTTTTTCTACTATTCTTAGTTTTTCCTGCTTTCTTTTTCATTCCTGAATAATTTCCTTGCACTCCCAAAATTCAGTGCTACAGCAGTCCAAGAGATCTGATCTGCAGATTGCTTTTTACATTTTCTATCACACTGATGGAACAAGACTAATTAGAATATAAAAGAATATCTTGCAGCTACCCAAAAGTCCCCCCCTCCGATTCAATGAATATTTCCTGCATGCCATTGATTTATACTGGAGGAACAGCTTACAGAGTGTGGGGCTTATTATACCAAAAAAGAAATAATTAAATAATATTTCACCTCACTTCACACAGAGGGTTAAACCACATAGAACTAAAAGAGTAATGCAAGAGCTTGAGAAACATTGATTCTTAAATGGTGAGAAATTAAAAGCACTACGAACTTCTGCTAATCTAGATCTCATTCGGGGTCACAGGGTCTTGCTCCAAATATTATAGTACACTTAAATGTAGCTGAGTGGCTATTTAATCCTTGCAGAGAGATATAGTAAAAATTACAATAAAGAACACATGAAAATGTGAGCTAAAGCAGGAAATTATGATCTGGGAAATTTATAGAATGGATGAAAAGAAAGTTCATATTCCCCTTACTTTTTCAGTAGTACTAAAGGCACAATTTTTTAGCCTTAATAAGAAATACGGGGATGAGAATTAACTTTGTCCAATGTGTGACTTGGAGTAATTCCAAATTTTACAGTACCATTGCTGATTTTGATCGGACTGGACTAATTTCTTTGTAGTGGTAGACTGTGATTATTAATTTCTCTTTAAAAAAGAAGGAAGGGAAACAAATGTTAGCTGCATCCTTTTATTTAATTTTGTCATCTCCTGTAGTGAGATCATGCTTTTGAAATGATTTTCTGACAACATTTCAGTAGTAACTGCATATTACAGTAATTATTTGGTTGATATACAGACTTATCCCGCTTCCCTACATTGATGCAGAACAGACTATAGACAGAAAGAAACACAAAAGTTAGGAAAGGAAGTTTCTCATAATCATGGATTTTACAAGTTTGTGTCAGAATTCCCAGTAGCAGCCTTAACATCACCAAACTGGTCTCTTTGTTCTTTTATATGTATTTGCGGGGATGAGCACTGAGATGAAAATATGAATAAGCAATGGGCAAACACTGACCTTTCTCAAGTAACAGTGCCTTATCACAGCTCAGTTCTCCTGAAAACTGGGTATATTTCCTCATGCAGAGTCAACACACAGCAGGAGAGGTTGCTCTGATGATAAAAAAAATCTTTTTATTTTCATATGGGACCCTGAACAACCTGATCTAGTGAGTGCCATCTCTGCCCGTGTGAGGGGGGTTGGAATTAGATGATCTTGAAGGTCCCTTCCAACCCAAGCCATTCTGTGATTCTATGACAGAAGAAGGCTGGAGAGTGTCTTTTCAGAGGTGTACAGGCTATGGGAGAGCTCTTCCCACTCAGAGTGTGAGTGATACACAGCTCAGAAGTCCTGCGTGCACTTTGCTGCTGCTTTCTCCCCAATAACATCTGGTGAAATTCAGAACTCAGACCATGAGAAAAATCGCTGCACTTGACTGAGCCAAGAGAAACCAATTATATTAATAATGGGAACATTCTGAAAAAATGTTCTGCTTCACCTAGCTTTAAATGGGTCTGTTTTCCACAGTTCATCACATTTCCTGCTGTATCCAAGCTGATAACTTCATAGTTGTTGGGGTTTGGGGTGTTTTTCTGTTTGGCTGATATTTTGTGGAGTGGGAGGTTTAGTTTCTCTCTTGCTTTTGGTTAACATAGACCTTTTCAAATATCATGTTTTTCAAATAAATCTATAAATATTTTAGAAAACCCAAAATACTTCATACAGCTTTCATTTTTCACGTAATTATGTGATTGTTAAAACCTCATTAAATCTGCACCAGAAAATGTGATGAAAAAGGGAAAATCACTGTCATTATTATTCATAAAAAAATCTCAATTTTTGAAAAAGACCTTCTTTTCTAACAAAATTTGTCTTGCATGAAAATTGATGTCTGATTTTTCAGTCACTGTCATATAGTTATTTATTGCTCACTTCATGTATTATAAATGATAAATTGAATTAAGCATAACAGAAATTCATATAAACAGTTAACTAAGTATCCTTTTGCTTTATAAGAAGACTTTGCCAATGCACTGAAATTACTTTTCTTTTATCAAGGTTTAATAGATTATTTTTTGCAATGCTGTCCTAAAAGAAAACAAAAATAATTCTGCTATCAGGTTTCCTGTTAATTAAGTAACCAAAGATTTATTGTCATAACAGTTTTCTCATGTTGAAATTTTTAACTTAACAGCTTATATTATTGCAGTCTGGTCTATATAAACACATCCTTGTCTTATCTCCATCTGTGACTAGAAGGTTTTATTTCTGTTATTGCAAGTTGTTATTTTTCTCCATTCCTCAAATCAGGTAAGAATAACTTGTTTGTTTGTTTGTTTTCTGTTGGCATCCTCTTACACTCAATTTCCTTTCCAATCCAAATGATGCATATTCCGAGCCTGCTTCCTTCACACTCTCTGAGTCTGCCAGTTGTGATTATTTAAAATAAAATTAATTATTTTCCAGTGTTTTGAAGTGGACAGCTTCTGTTCTCACTTCTACTTTGCTTAAAAAGAAGGAAACTTGAATAACATCAAACATTCCACCCTATATAGAAATGATCAGACAGAATGTAATTCTGTTTGCAGGGTGCATTGACACCTTGGTTTTGTCTAAATTCTGTTTGAAGTTTGGATATGATGGCGTCCGTCTGGACTTTATTATTATTTTTATTAGAACAGAAGGATTGGATTCAGAGTGAGACCGGGTTGATTTTCTAGTGGATTATGATTTTTTCCCCTTTGCTGCCCTTCTCCTGTTTGATCTGCTTGGTTGTCCCCCCCAGTTCTGCTCCTACAAACAGCTCCTGGGCTGCCATGTGAAGTGCACCTGAGAGCCAACCCGGGCTAACCATGTGTGTTACAGGGTAAATGGACTGCTAACAAAATAGATCACAAACATTCCCTCTGGCAACAGTGGGGATGGAGGGAATGAGAGGATCTAGTGGGAATGAACAGTGAGCCTGGGACATTTGGTGGACAGAGGACAGGAATCTCCTAAAAGCTGTTGAAAACTGGTACACTGACTGTGCTCTCCAGGCTACTGTGGGCATTGGTCTTGAAAAGGAGGTGTTAGATGTTCCTGCAGGTTTTTCAAATTCTTCCTATTGTCCAATGAGAGAGGATGAATTCTCAAGGGTCCGAGCTGTCATTTCTGTTCAAGGCTGAGCAGGAGGCTGCCAGCCTTTTTAACTGACAGACTGAGATAGGCTCTAACTGAGATTACTTCACGTTTTGAAAATTACATCAAAGTATTTGCCTGTGTTTTGTTTTTTTTTATTATTATTTTTGCTGTTGTTGTGGTTTGTGTGGTTGTCTCTAAAATGCTGGGTTTATATATTCACATCTTGTAGCTGAAAGCAGAGTACATCCTGCAGGCAAATGATATAAAAGGTTTTCCTAATGCTGCAAAGAGTCAGAATCCACAATCTGGAAATGGGAACTATCCTAGTAGTTTATCCCAGGTGTTAGGGATAAGGATATTTCCTATTAGTTTGCTCATCAGAGTAAAGAAGGAAGGTTAAAGGTAGAGTTTACTGGGAACATGGTGTGCCCTTCCAAAGATGGAAGTCAGTTCGAGTCTAAAGATGAGTAAAATTTAGAAGAGCAATTCAACAGATGTGTATTTGTGTATTGATCAGGATGGAGACAATAACCAACCAAATGTATGCAGCATATGTTACCAACCCTAAGCAAAGATCCAGTGAGGCAGAAGTTCAAATGGGCAACCTCAGCACTATATTTGAGACAGTGATATTTATACCGACTTGTTTACGACTTACAGTGCTACAGAATTACCCAATCTCCATCTGCTGATCTCGGAAGCAGACGAGCAGAAATAGCAGAGTACCAGACACGCAAACCATTTCTGCTGGCATCTGTGTGCCATTCGCGAAAAAGGAAGTACAGAAGACATGAACACGTATCCTGGCAATGATACAAAGGAAAGAGACACCAAAATAGGCCTGGATATCACATCTTAAAATTAGGCTAAAGACATGCCAAAGTCTCTAACTGACCCCTTAATATAATTGTCCAAACATTGCATTTCACTACAGCCATGGACAGAATTGTAGAAGACTAACAGGCAGAAGAACAAAAAACATGTAAAACAGTAAATATCAGTAGAGGAAAAAAGGCTGTATGGGGAGATACAGCTTGTCAAACTAAATAGCTGAAGTATTTAAAACAACTCAATATTGGAAAAAAAAGGTGTTTCTGATTGTGGTTTCCTAATTGACACTCCACTTTTAAAAATTAGAGTATGTTTTTCTACTTACAGGCAAGTAATTAAGACAGATGTGCATTCCACTTGTATAAGGTCTCTTTGCAATTTGCAGTCAGAGTGATGGGACATTATCTGGATACAAATGTAATCTACAATGATTGTAAAATAGATTCCAGGCCACCAGCACTGTTTTCATGGATGTGTCATGCTGTATCATGATCTTAGCACTTTCTTCTTGTTTCAGTGAAGATAAAAGTTTAATTACTAAAGCATTAATTTCATTGTTTAAATTGAACTCAAGTCAAGAACACAAAATTAATCATAAATTACAACAGACCTTTGCTTCATGTCTAGTATTCAAGACCAGAGAGTTATTTGGAGACTAAATAATCCCTTGTTTGGAAAGAAAGTTGATTGCAAGGTTCAGCATATGAATATGTAAAGCAATTTATTCTGAGACCATGTCATGTCTTCTATCAGATGAGATGTATCTCTCTCATCAGATGAGATGAAATGTACACTAGTAAAATAATCTGTAAGCATGTTAATAATAATAAACTGATAACAAAAAAAGCGGTTATAAAACATTTCATCCACTAAGAATTTTATATAATAATTCTACTTACAAGTTGTATTAATTAGAAGGGTTTTAACCTGGACAAAGTAAGGAAAGACAAACAGCAATCTTTAAAATTAAGCAAGAAAATTTTTGACACCTACCAGAATTTCTTCTGAGGTCTGGAAGAGAACTTATGAAATATACTATATTTATGCCCACCCAGTTACTATACTTAACTCTTCACATATTATAACTTTTGCAGGAAACTGGATATTGAGGAAAATGAACTTTTGCTCTGACTCAAGTACTGGCCATCCTTATTTTTGGAAGATCTAATCACTGTTGAAGGAGATGGCATCCCTCTATTTTCTTTACACAAAAGGCATCTTGGATCAGCTCTGAAAATAAGAGATCTTACACCTCCAAAATGGGTAGTAGTAGGTGGTTAACCTTCAAGCTTCTGCTACAAGCAGCTCCACATTCATATCCTGCTAAAATTTGAAGGCATGGGAATTTCTTTGCTTCAACAGGCTGCAAGGATTTCCATGGCCATTAAAACAGAGATCCTCCAGGGAAGGACCTGTTTTAATAGGATGGAGCAGCCAAATGTACAACACACACCACAGTCTGGGTAGGTTTCAGAAATGAGGGGTAGGACCCATCAATCTCACCTGGCTTTCAGCACAGGCACCTACCATTTTAACTGGTTATTTGTGCTTCCACTATCATCAGCAGAGATCTGATCCATTCAGTTAATGGCGTTTAGGATGCAATTCCTCTGAACAAATGTAGGCATCTGTTTAGGATGAGATGAATCACACTCTAAATTCCATTGTCTCTATTACTAGATCTTCTCTGTCAGTAAAGGGAATCGAAAGTGATTTGCTGAAATGCACATTAGCACCCACATTTAGTCAGATGAATCTTGCCATAAGGGATGCCACCTGAAGAACTCAATATTACAGATGTTCCAACAATTTGTCTAACCCAGCTTGATAGGACTGAGCAGGTCACCAAACAGCAGCTCTCTTTTCATCTTAAGATAAAGACGACTTTCCTCTAACTTGTTTTCTCTGCAGTGAGGTGGAAGAAGAGATGACATTTGACATGTAAATTGGGAAAAATTACACTGCATAGCTATCTACAAACAAACAGAATGGCCATGTGAAAATCTGAGGTCAGGCTCTCTCAAAGAAGTAACACATTTTGTTCTGACTTCTCCAGGGGGAAATTTTCCCCTTTGGAACAGGGCTAAACAACTTCTAAAGGTTTTACCACATATACACAGATGCCTTCAGAAAATCAGGTCAGCATAATTTCCATGAGGCCAACTTGCATTATAACGTCCGTGCCCATTGCATAAACAGGCTGACAGAGCTGCTGAGAAATTATATGATACAGGGAGCTCTGAGATGGACTGATCCAGGGATCTGAAGTAGCACATCATGTCTGACAAGCTGAAAGTCAAGCTCTTAGCCCAAATACTTAAGCACCTTGTGCCACACAGTGTGGCAGATTTAAGCTAAATTTGTGCTCCCATGTCATTTGTACTGATCCATACAAAATATCCCTTAAGGACTGTATAAATTGCACAGCCTGATAAACTGGTAACAACTCACAGTTCAGCTGAGCATGTTGAAAACCCATGCTCATATTCCCTCTAGGCCATTCAGTCCTATTGGACATGAATATCAGCAGAATAATTTCATCTCTGTTTTCATGTCTCTTTCTTCCCCCTCCACCTCCTTTTTCTCCTTAATTCATGAGGTAGTAAAATAAATTGGAAAACACTATTCTTTCAGCTGCCATGTTCACCCTCCTTTAATGTGTCTATATTTTGAATACTAGAAAGACTCTGGAAGTGAATACCAGTGATTGCTATGTTCATTAATGCTGAAATATTAAAAAAAAAAAAAATCCAAAAAAAGCCGCTGAGGTATGGCTGGATGTACAAGGATATAAATATCACTCAGCATTTAACCAGAGCTTGTGTTGTCCGGTGTAAAAATCCAATAAACCTCCTCTTTAAAGGCAAGTTATTTACAGTGTTTTTCCTCCCTTAGGGGATACATTTACAAGCTCAATGCCAATAATTCTAGGCAGGAAACATTGTGATTACATCTGAAAATAGTGTTCAGCAACAGATGAATTAGCTGTCCTCTTTGCTGGCAGATAACTTTATTTGTGTTCTACAGCTATTGTTTTAGTTAAAAAGTAATTTTTAGCAGTTTATCAGGGATTAGAAGAACGGAGTATCATAGACACATGGAATAACTGTGGCTGAAAAGGATATCTGGATATCATGTGGTTCGACCTGCATCTTAAGCTGGTCTAGTCTCAAAGTTAGTTCCACAGACACCCAAATATTAGAGCTTCAGGTGTTCCAAAAATCTGTCAAAGACCTGTAACTGTCATTAGGTCAATTTCTACTTTTAAGACTTATTTGTATAAATTTCTTTTGGCTTTGGAATCCAGTCAGCTTTCACTCAAGGATGAGGGCAACTGACTGCAAAGGGCACTGCTACTGCAAGGTGTGGAACAACTTACACGTCTGGCTTAGTCTTCCAATAATTTTGAGCTTCCAGATTTGTTTCTGGAATGCATTTCTGATTTGTACTCAGCAAAAAGAAAGCCTTACATGGCAAATCCTAAAGAAGAACCTGTGAGTAAGAGCATGGAATATAGACTAAACATTGGTTGGTGTCCTGAGGGAAATTCTCTCTACTGAATTTGGGTTTGATATCATTCTTAGCGTGCAAAGCTTAAGGGTGAGATAATGATGCCTAAGGTGTCTCTAAAAAAAAACCTGAACTGTTTACATTATTCACACTCCTAATGAGAAATGCACAGTGATGCAGTCTGAGAATCACTGGAGACCAGCTACATGACTACAGCTGCTTTCATTATCCTTATATCCAGTTTCCAACTGTGACACAGGTGCACCTGGAAATAAACCTAGTATGGAGGCACATGATGAGTATTTTGAGCTGATAGAAGAGCAGAATGTAAATGCTCTGATGCTGAGTAGTCATTCCCAAAATGCAGGTTAGGTTGTGATAGAGGTTAATATCAGAGTAACAGATATGAGGGTGTATTTTTGTATATGGAAAGGTTTAGGGAGTGGGGGAAGGTTTTGTGAGAAGAGATCAGGGGCTCACCCTATGTTGGACACAGCTGGTTCCAGCTGACTCTGAAATGGCCCCACCACTGGCCAAAGGCTGTTTCTCAGCAAAGCTGGTGATGTCTCTGCGAAAACACATTTTAAAAATGAATTAAAAACACTGTAGCAGCTGTGAGAGAGGAGTGAGAAAACATGTGAGGGAAAAAAACCCTGCCTTCACATCTTTTCTTCTGCTGTCCTGTTGAGGAGGAAGAGGAGTGAGAAAGTGGCTAGGTGGGCATCCAGAAGCCAGCCAAGGTCAAACCCAGCACAGGGAATCTGAAATAAGCTTCAAGAACAGAAAAAAGACCAGTGGCATAGATTAACATGAAGCTGTTTCTGCTGATTTTCTTCAGAATCAGCCCCTTACCGACCTTCAAAACAATATAACAAATGTCATGAAGCCACAGCCTTTTTGAAGCATCCATCACCAGTTCAGTTACCTCAGCTGGTGCCAGATAGTGGGATTTTAAAGGTTTTCATCCTGTGCTATTGAATACTATCTCCGTAGTTTAGAGGTAGGAAATGGTGGCATGCAGGCTTAAAACCCATTTTGATATATAGTAAAGAAAATTAATATAAAAATGCACCACTGAAATTCAGACTTTTTAAATGTGTTTGGGATAAATTGAAAGTATTGCATATGATACACTTGAGTGAAAATAGTTTTTTTACCTCACATTTCCACTTTCCTGGAAGTTAGGAACACTGAAGAAATCTACACTTTCTAGAAGTGACTATTTTTTCTTTTCATTTACAAAGTAGCATGTGAAATTCTTGCTTAAGTCCTTTTTTTAAGTCTTAGCTCCTCTTTTTAATCTTAGTTCCTCATGCTTATGGTGATGGCATATTTGCCAGAAAGAATAAAAGAGATTATCTAGAAATGTGAGGGAATTACCTACAAGAATGTAAAGGAGATACCTGTTTTATATGATTACAAAACACAGTACCTCAAATCCTTTACTCACCTAAGATTACCTTATGCACAGGATTAATCTTCCTGATTTACACAGTGTCATAGCATGAGCAAGACACAGGAGAGGAACTTTTGTAGGATTGGGCCCTCAAATGACCCTCAATGGTGATTGGTTTCTCCTTTGGCAGTAAACTTTTGTGAAAATAAATTGCCCAATCTACAATTTGTCCCGGTAGTGTTCCACAGTTTACGGATCATTTACAACACTCTTGTGAGCACCTTGCTAAAAGTACTTTGAAATATCAAAATGGACATTATTTGTGTAATAAGATTTGGGGTTTAATAGCTTCATTCACACATGAGGAATCACAGGCTTTCCTGATAGGCATCTATTAAACAAAATGGTTTGCAACCTCTGCTTGAGGGGAGAAAACCTTTGTGTTACTGCTCTGGACTAAGATTAAATAGGCCTTCTGTCTGAGAAGGAGGGGTTTTTTTGTAGCAAGAAAAAGCAGCATATTTTTAGTACAATGCTTTTGTTAGGGTGATGACTGAAGTGGAAAATAATCCATGCTGCTGTCAGAGAGAAGAAAAGGAATGGGCGAGACGTTTAAAGCATAAGGAAACCTAATTCCTGAAAGTATGTCCTTAGGTCTGGTTTCCAATTCTACTAATGTTCTTTAAGGTGGTGACCAGGAGAATTTTCTAAAATTCTTCTTTTTTCATCTTCCTAGCAGTCAAAGAAATTCTATTCTTAAACCATTTGTGGCACCAATGGCACTCATCAAGGTGGGATGAGCAAAACTATCTCTTTCAGGTATAGAAGCCATTCATTGTCTATATTATAAATCTCTTCACTGTCTTTTCTACTTAATTAAATAGCTTGAAAGAACATCGATTGGTTCTGAAGTTTCATTCTACCTACAAGTGAAATTGTGATTAACTTTGGCATGATTTTAATCTGGGACAGCCTTAGACAGCCTCATTTTAGGCCTTCATGCAAGCTTGAGATCATTCCCAGTAGGCATTTTGGATGTGGCTGCTCTGATCTGGAGGCTAAGAGAGTTTTACAGCAAAAGCAGAGACTATTCTGTTTCACTGAAATTTAGTGCCAGAAGGAAATTCTGATCAAATTTATTTTAAATAATTTATGGCTTGCTGCCCCAGTTTACCATACAAACTCTTAATACTGGCACTTGCTACAATATTTTAAGAGATTTTTTGGCCTGATTCAGTTTTTCACCCTGAGCTATCTACTGTAATGTCAGATGCTTTAGAATATCATGCATGGCTGTCACTTTCCAGAAGGGCCTACGTTCTGTATTATATTTGCCAGTTCAATGTGAAGGTTTCTGGCAGCTTTAGACAACTCAGGTGGTGACAGATCTCTTTGCATAGAAAACTGAACTCCAACTCTGGTGAAAATGCATTCACTTAACTAACAATAATGGAAATCTACTGCTTGACTTACACCTTAAACAGCTCTGATTTTCTCTGGTTTATTTTCCCTCAACTCATATGTCACTGCAGAATGGCACAGGTCCAATGACAGATCTCCCTATCTCCTTAGCTCTCAAACATATATGACATTTCACATGGCTTTACATACCAATATTTAGGCAACAGCCCATGTTTATGTGCTTGTGTAATAGATATTTTGATCTGAAGCTGAATTCTGCCCTCAGTGACTGTTAATCAGAGAGCTTGTCCTGAAAGAGACACTAAAAAATCATTGCAGTGAACAGATGTGACTGTGTCCATACTAATAAATTAAAAATGGCCAGGCCAACGGCTTGGGTCAATTTTCACTTTATTGAGTAATGCCCGGGGGCAGTCAGGAGTTAGATAAGATCAGGGACTGCTGTAATTAGGCACTTAGGATCTTACCATTTTGAGTAAAAGGACTGTTTTATGTGTGGACAAGAAAGTTGCCCCAACGTGACCTTTGTTTCCTGCAACCCTGCTCAGGTGATAATCCTCAGTGACAGTTGTAATCTATTTGTCTGGTCACTCAAATTGGATTCAGGGGAAGCAGATAACAACATAAGAGCCAAGGGCTAATTTAAGCAGTGCATCTGCTTAACCAATAGTGCTGGTCAAGGTTTGACTCGAGCCAGGTTGGGAGGACTCTGACATTCATAGTCACTACACAAATATAACTGGATCAATCATCTTAGTCCATAAATAGTGGACATAAATAGTATGGCAATGTGCTGCATACCAGGATGTCCCCTTGAGCAGTGGCACCTCTTGAGGTTACTCCTCAAGGCCAAGAGAGTCTTTATTGTGTTAAATACTCAGGGAACTGGAAAACTTTGAAATCTAAGATAAGTGATATAAAGGATTGATTGTGCAGCTATAATCCCTCAGGCATAATCCATCAACCAAATCTGGGAATAAGTCTGCATCCAGCCACACCTAAACTCCCCACTGAGAAGGAATTCAGAATGCACGATTCAATGAAAAGCTCTCTCTGACCCCATCCTCTATGCAGTAAACACTCAAAAATGCTTTGCCATTGAATCTTGTTAAATCACTGACACATTTACCATCAACTTTGTAAAATCACTCTTTTATATCAATAAATGTGCTACTTCTCTCTTATAGTGTGTCATTTCACTCACAACAAAGCTGCTGTGCTAAATGATCTCAGTGCCAGAGAATGTACTCTTTTCTGCTTTATTTGCTAGTTTGGGTGTTTTCTGTGTGAACAGTTAAGTTGCAGTTTTGTGTCACAGTGAAAGTGATGTCACACTTTGGTGCCTCTCTGCCACAGGATGGTCTCATTGCCTTTCTCTTCAGGCCCTGAGTAACTTTCATTTTCATCTCCTACTTCACAGCAGTGCTGGGGCTTGTTTGATCTCTCAGAGAAGCAGTTCAGAGAAAGCTGTACATGTTTCTACTGTACTTATTTTATGGGTCACCTGAGGGTTTCATGCCTACAGAGATCACACTTATGGAAGTGTTTTCACAAAGGAAACAACCCATGGGTGCATCAAGCCACGGAAGGGAAAGAGAGAAGAGCATGACTAGAAGACATTAAATCAGTATTTCCTTAATGCATGCTGTCACAGTGCTGCCTGTGGGTGCAGATACCCTACAAAACTGCGCTAATTTAAAAATGGTGGTGCAGCAGTGAAGTGACTGAAGTGGTGTCCCTCCTTCTGCTTCAGAGGTGAGAGATTTCAGTGATATGTTTTAGCCTCTCCATAGGGTGACCCAGATCAAGGGTCTGCTGGTAGCTAACTCTGCCTGGTGAGTTAACCATGGCCCCCTTCCCTGGACACTCTTTCCTTCCCCCTTCTCACCAGAGAAGAGGAGAAAAGAGGGTGGAAAAGCTCAAGGACTGAGATAAAGACAAGGAGATTATGCACAAGTTACCACCAGAAACAGACTTAATTTATTGTCAGTTAACATAGATTCGGGTAGAGAAATAAAGACAGAGACTAAAACATCCCTCCCACCATGACTCTTCCACAGGCCCCTCTTCCTTCCTTCACTCCCAACTCGTCTCCCCTGGGCTGCAGGAGGTTTTCTGCTCTAGCAGGGTCTCTCCAGATCTTCCGGGGGGAAGATTTCTGTTCTGGGCCTGCAGCCCCTCCTGCCCTCCTCCTCCTCATGCCCCCTCCTCTGCTCCCTGTACCTCTGCCACAGTTACCTTTAGCCCTTTCTGGAATCTGTTTTCCCTGGCTCCCCCAGCTTGGCTGAGGAGCTTGGCTGTACCCTGGGTGGGTCACTGGAGCTGGCTGGGATCTTCTGCCTCCAGAACCCTCTCCCCACACAGGAAACACCTTGCAGCCCCACTGCCAGCCCCTGGGCACAGACATCTACTACACAGCGCAAGAAAGAAGACCCAAACAGACTTTTGGGGATCTGAAATTTTGTAAAACACCTCACACGGTCACAGACTACCCTGAAACTGACTGGCAGGAGCAATGGCCCCACTGCCACCTGAGCTGGCTAATTCAGTGGGATGTTACAATAAGAAATGCTTTCCCACTGAATACTTGGTGCTGCCATTTTTTTACAGATTCCATGTCACAGGGAGTTGCCATTTTATGAACTGTCATATCATATGTGTTTTTTGTATGTATTTTCATACTGCCCTTGCATTGCCTGGCAGTGACACCTTCCAGTGGAAGAGATTGTTCAAAGCCCCACAAGGGCTCAAGGCCAAACAACCTGGTCTTGAACATTTCGAGGGTTGGGGCATCCATGCTTTCTCTGGGCAGCCTTTTCCAGTGCATCACCACCTTCCTCATAAAGCATTTCTCCCTAATATCTACTATAAACCGTCCTTCTTTCGGTTTAAAGCCATTCCCCCTCGTCCTATCCCTCCTTGCCCTTGCCAAAACTCCCTCTCTTGCTTTCCTGTACGGGCCATCTTTAGGTTCTGGAAGGTGGTGTAAGGTCTTCCCAGACCCTTCTGTTCTCCAGGCTGTACAGCCCCAACTCTCTCAGCCTGTCCTGATAGGAGAGATGTTCCAGCCTTCTCTCTGATCATCTCCATGGCCCTCCTCTGGACTCACTCCAGCAGGTCCATGACCTTCTTATGTTGGAGATGCCCAAACTGAGCACAATAATCCAGGTGGGGCCTCACCAGAGCAGAGTAGAGTGGCAGAATCACCCCATGACCTGCTGGCCATGTTGCCTTTGAAGCAGCCCGGGATACAGTTGGTTTTCTGGGCTGTGAGTGCACGTTGCTGGATCATGAAGAGCCTCTGTGTATTCCTTCCAGGCTCCTGTCTTTGCTTCTACCCTCTCTAGGCTTCCTTTTTGTGTTCGAGTTTTGTTTTGCGATTCCACTTTTAAATAATGTTCTAAACACTCTTTCATTGAGTTGTCACAATACTCTTTAATCAAATGTCCTGCTACTTGTGTATCAAGGGCTACAATATCGATAAAGTATGACTTTATAGTTCATAATTGATATTTCAGCTGACAAACTTTTGAAAATATCTTTATCCATATTCTATATTCATAATTTATTATTGGGAAAGGCAGCTGATTCTCTCCTGAGATTAGCAGCATAATGATCAGTGCTAGATGAAGTTCAGTTCCACAAATCCCTGTTATGAGAAAGCCACGATGTTGAAAAGAAAATGGAGCCGTGCAAGAATCAGGCAGGTGTATTTAATGAACACATACTAACAAGAAGAACCTTGTTTTCTGCACCTGGTTGCCTCACAGATCATATTCATACAATATCCAACACTGAAATAGAACTTCAAAAAGCACACAATGTTTGTATATTCGGTCTTACATTCTGTTAGGAACAGCTGGAGGAAAAAAAAATGCTGGAAGTGGAAGAAGATAAATTATTCAACTACATTATAATCAGATGATTAAGATAATTTGGCAAATTGTTTCACAACCATTAAAATAATCATGAAAATCTTCTGATAAAAATGGAAAAAATAAACCTTCAAAAGCAGACTAAGTACCTAAAGAACAGCCTCTTCAGGATATTTTCATGGTTAGGATTTCTGTCTTCCACAGCAGCCCTCATACCAGAGCCAGTTTCAAATACTGTGGTTCACATGAAAGGAAAATACATAAAATAAGTAAATAATAAAATTGTGTTCCATGTGGCTCTGCATTTCTCTAATACATATGCTGTGCCATTACAGCCTGTAGGAAATCTCAAAACCAGAGGTATTTGCTAGACCAGCAAGAAAATTCCATTTTGCTGAATTGTTACATCTGAATAGAATACTGACTAGAATAAACCAGCTAAATAGGTAAAAGGAAATATTGTCCCAAGACAGACACACAAATGTGACAAAGAGAATACGAAGCTAGGGTTTCCATCGTGTCTTTAGTCCGGTCCTGTTTTCTCTCAGACATAATTCCTTGTTCACTGAGGAAGGAATTAGTACTCAATTACTTACTGTAGGTCACAAAATTCTAATACGGGGAAAAAAAAAACCACTTCATGTAAAATGATGTATCAGTTGAAATATCATGTAGGCAGTTCAAACTGCTGAAGAGTCTAGCTTTATTCACATATGGTGTACAGCTCCTGAAATCAACAGTATGGCAGTGATGAATAATCTATAGTTGTCTGAGCAAAACATGGAGAGCTGGTTTGAGACCCTGGGTTCATCATAAATGATCAGGCCAAAATCTCTTTTAATAAATCTTACCTTTGCATGCTATGTCAAGATAAAAATACTCACTGATAATCTTTATGTAAACAATGACATTTTTATGTAATCATCAGAATGTGGGAAAAAAAGGAAATAGAAAAAAGTAATCTCATCTAAAGAAACTCTTTCAATATTCATTAATATATGACAAACATCAATATTTATGATGGAGAAGAATTCAATTTTTTTATGCTAATCCTTTTTTCTTTCAAAGCACTCTCTTGTCAGCTTTTGTGAACTTTGCATGTCCCATCTTCCAAGCCAAATTTCCTTGTACCTTCTGTTCAGAACAGCAGTTTGTTTGTCAGCTGTTCCAAAGAGGGGATTTGAACCCCCAAGTTTCCCACCTCCCTGGGAGAATAATCGGTGTTTTAACGGATGTGATCTTATAGGCATGTCTGTTGACGTGCTGCTAACCACACACATGTGAGATATGGAACCCCAAGCAGTGTGTAATTTAACTAAAGCACAGAAAAATGTTATTAGCAGGCTGTAATGGGCACTGAATACTGGCCAGGCTCATACAGCCTTTTTCCTTCCTTCCTTGAATTCCTAAGGTCTTTCTCTTTCCTATGCCTGTTTCAAGTATGTGAACAGATCACAGAAAATGTTCGTTTTCTGCCTCCTTCATCACAAAGACAGAGCTTTTTGAAGCTTTCCAAGAGGTCATTGACTTACGGATAAGGATTTAACACAAGCCTCCTCCCACATCCACCCTCTCTGTGTACAATTTATCTCAAAATAAAGCTTCCAGTTCAAAGGCTCTGAAGAACTGGTCATAGTTTTGATATTCTTCTAAGATGTTTTGTACATTATATTTGGGTGATGGATGTTGTCGGGCCATGGAGGAGCACATGAGAATTCCTGAGAGCTTATCCTCACAGCCTTCAAAATACTGTGAATGTTATATTGCTTTAAGAGTTTGTTTAATGGATGGTTTAAAAATTCTTTTTCTTCATCTAGTCTTCAATGTCTTCAGTGCGTACCATTGCTAGAAGTTGTTTTAAAAGCCTTGGCTGTTTGGATCCATTTTTAGTTCTAATCCAACTGCCCAGGCACTTTGTGTACATGTGTACATTATGATGTAGTTAACACCGGTGCTGGTTGGCATGCCAGGTTGCCATTTTACTTCTGATCAGATTGGAAATTCTCCTGTTAGATTTTCACCACCCTAAATCTTTCCACTTTCATGGAAGCTTAATGTCTTAGAAGAATTGGCACAGTCATGTCTACTAATATACTGCTACTTGGCATGTGTAAGAAATTGCATTCTGGACAATCAATTTTGCTCATACACAGAAATGTATTAAATATTTATGAAGTGTGCGGGTAGCTGGTCAGAATTCTTCAATCTTTTTCTTTCTTTCCTCAAATGCTGCTGTCCCATCTATGCCTTTTTTCCTTTGAAGCCTGTGGGCCCAGAGAGCAACACAAACAAGTCATGACACACATCTGTCTTCTCAGGAGTTATCCTGGCTTAAATTCCTCATGAAGCTGCACCAAATTTGATAAATTTGGGTTCTATTTGCTTTGGAAGTGAAGGAGGGAAATTCAGTTAAGTCTGCTTTTGTTCCATTTGGAATAACCACATGGTAATTTAATGTGCTTAAGCAATCCATTTCAAATAACACCTTTAATTCAGAATAATTTTATTGAAAGTGACTGTGGGGGCAAGCTTAATAACTCAATAGAGTAACTATTAAGAAAATCAAGGAAATCTGGAATAATAGACACACAGACAAAACTGTATCCTTGAAGTTCATTCCATCATTGAAAATAGGAAACAAGAAAAAATTGCATATGCACATGTACACAGATAAACAGAGCTGCTCTTTACTCTAATGCAATGCATTGGCAGATTACAACAGAACATACCAGAACTCTCTTCATCTAAAAACACTGTGAAAAAGTAAAGCATCAGGGATGATGACAGTGCTTTTACATGATCAAAAAGACACGATGACAAAATGAAGATTTCAGCTAAAAAAAAAAAAAAAAAAAAAAAAAAAAAAAAAAAAAAAAAAGAGATTGCTTTGATATTGTTGTAATTGAGCTGGTCAGAACCTGAATCAGTCATGCCAACACACTGTCATCAATATCTCAAAGGAGTGTCCTGTGCACTTTGTAATACTTCTTGGCCAAGGCTGAACTCAGTTTTCCAGGGACTCATTTGTGTGTTTTCATTTTCAAATAGCTGCTTATTTTTTTAGAATGAACAGGACACTTAATCGAGAAAAGGTTGCTTATGTGTAGATGAAATTGAGTAAGAAAGAAGGCTGCACTGGAGTAGCAGAGCTACTTCATTAGGTTGTAAGAGTCTCCAAAAGATTTCCTTACTCTGCCTAGTGCTGAGCAGTGAATTGAATGTTGGTTCTGCCACCTGAAATTTTTCCAAAGTAGTCTTTAATCCAAAATAAGCAGCTTCATTTATATAGTCTGTCAGATTTCTGTTTTCTTTGGTGTTGTGGTAAGCGGGAAGGAGACTACAGTTTAAATTTCTTGTCTGTTGTACTTGAACCTGTTACCCCCTTGAGTATTTTTGACTTCACACCCATCTTCACATTTTTTCTCAATAACAGACTTTGAAAGATGTGGCTTTTCACCTGATTTGGAAGAAAATCTTTCAGGGCTGATATTTTGAAGTAATTTTCTGCCCATCTGTAACAGAAATACCTAGATCTGTCCCTAAAATAATGTATGACATAGAAAAGGTGAAAAGTTTTTATTAAGCCCAGATGAGTAAGCTTTCTTTCTTTCTTATCCCCTTTCTAGACGATGAACTGCTATACGTGTGTTATTTAAATAACCATCTCAGACACTTTAAAACCCTGAGATGAGGGATATTCCTGTGAAGACTCTTCACATTCAAAGGTAATCCTTTGTGGAATCATATCTTTAAACAGTAAGAATAAATCCAGGCAGTCCCAAATATGTGAGGGAAGAAGTTACAGGGAATTAGTAGGAGCTCTAAAGTGGTTCTGTCAAAGCTAAAACAATGAGTTAGCAAGTAGATGTCTATGATATTTTGAGGAGGGTGGAGAAGGGTATGTGAGACTACAGATATCAAAGAGTTTTTTTCTACTAATGTATTTGTATTTGAAATATTTAATTAATACATTTAAAAAATAAAATAAAATTTAGATGTTTGTTAGCCTAGACTATATTTTCACTATAGAAAAGCTCCATGTTGAGACTTTGTGTTATCCATTATAGCTAAACCAGCCCTGCAAAAATACCAAGTACTCTAAAAGTTGAGTTGTCAGTGCCTCATGTTGCTCATTCAAAACTACTCAGCGGTTGTGCCTTTCATCTCCCAAGCCTCCACTTTGCAGCACATTGCACAGTGCAGACAAAAAGCGACCGATTCACACACACGTGAACAACCTGTAAACCAAAATGTTAATTGAATAAAATGACTGCAAGGAGCTGGTATGCACCAAATTTATTCCTCACTGAATTAATTCTACTTCATAAATAAAATTTAGTCTTAAAGTGGAATAAAAATGGCAAGGCTAGTAAACCGAGATAATACCTTTAATTTAAACTCTCCTAATACCTAGCTGTTGCATAAAAGTCAATTAGTCACTGTCAGACGTATTTTTTCAAAATACTCCTCTTGGTAAATATATTTAAAGGATAACTGTGATTGGCATTATGTATCAACAGATGGATGTGATTTTTCAAAAATTGTGCTTGCAAGTGTTGTGGGAAAGAGGTTGATGAATAACATATATCACCATTTTATTATGAATGTCATAGAAAATTGGAGCGTAGAGATAAGACCTTTGTTTCTCTCTTCCCTTCATTTATATTTTCAAATGTTATTTTACTGTTGAAAATAAATGCGTCGAAGAATCTATACTTGCATGGCCAGTCCAATAAATAAATAAAGTAAATTTTGCCCCAGATAAATAAAAGTAGATATTTACTATGACTTTCATTTAAGAAAGAGCACTTTCATTTTAAGTTTTGTCATTGCAGCTCAGAATTAAGCTCAATTTCATCCATATATTCATTGTCCATAATGTTTTGGTGCACAAAGAGTAGCACGAGGTCCAGGCCTCTCCCTTCCACAAGTTAAGACAAGACCCTGATCAGCTACTTAGATGTCTTTATCTGAGGCACTCTTTGTCTTATAAATCAGGTTCCCATTGGCAAAAGGAGTCAATATTCAACATATCATAGAATCAAAGAATATTTTGGGTTAGAAAGGACATTTAAGTTCATCTAATCAAATTTTCTTGTAATGAACATTGGCATCTTCAACTAGATTAGGTTGCTTAGAGCCTCATCCAACCTGACCTTAAATATTTCCAGGGAATTGGCATCTACAGTCTCTCTAGGCAACATGTTCTAGTATTTTATAACCCTGATCATAAAAAAAAAAAAATCTTCCTTATATCTGGTTTGAACATACCCATTGCCTCTTGTCCTACTGACACTGTCACACTGGAACATAGATTCTATATAAAGGCACCTTGAAAGTGGGCTTGTAACAAAATTTTCCTGTACAATTCAATGGGCTTCTTTCTGCTTCAGAACCTCTTGGGCATAGAACCTCCAGACAATGGGCATAGATCTATTATTATCTGCTGACAAGAAGCTTTGGATATTTCCAGGCTTGTGACAAGCAGGAACATAACTCAGTAATTCTCAGAAAAATATGTGCAAGCACAGCTTTGCTTTGTTGATGACCTAGTTATGAGATGATCCTAAAATCATCTGATATATTTGATGTCAAATAAAATATTTTAAAAAATCAAGACACATTTTCCTTATTAAAAAAAAAAAAAAAAAAAAAGTTTGGTGTGAATTAAGTGCAGCCATTATAACTTTTTCCCTACACAGAAGATCTTAATACTAACAATTTCATTACTCTGATCTGGGAACTTCTAATAAAACACAAATACCCCCACAAACAAATAAACAAACAAATAAAAAACCCCACCCCAACCTTTTTCTCTAAGTCATATTTATCAAAAGGTTTACTTCAAAAGAATCACAGGTGTCTCAATTTTATTTTGAAAGTTTCTGCAAAGTTGTAGTCACAAACTTATTTGAACTAAGTTATTTTCTTCACTTGAGTAGATATTTCTAAGATCTTTCTCCTCCGATATTATCCAAGTTCAAAAAGGTACAAAGACTTAATAAGGCATTGCGATCAGATTATCATGGCCATTCTCCTAAAAGAGGCTCAAGAATGGCGGCAGTGTATACAATTATAGCTCAAGCACCCAGAAAGGTACCTCAACGTGTTTAACAGGACACGGGTTGCCTCCATTCTGCGTGCAAGAAGGAGGACTTGTGTTTCCAGCCCATCCATATGCAGGAAAGTTTTGGAAAATGCTCAGTTATCCTAATACTGTAGTTAGTCCTTGGATACAATTCAGAAATCAAGTTGTTTTAGCTTTTTTTTTTTAATCTTCTCTTGAGTTTTCTCATTTCTAATCATATTCTTTTCACTTCAGAATTTTGTTCTAAAGTTAATAAAAACTGTGTAGAATAAAACATCAGGACCCAAATTTTTCACCTGGTATTTCCTTCGTGAGCTATGGGATTTCAACAGGAGCCAAATTTTCCACCTTGTGTCTCTTTTGTGAGCTATGGGATTACATACAATTAGGAAACAGAATTGAAACACCTCCATTAACTCAGTATTGGTGTTCTAAAGTCCATATTTCTCATCAGCAGCTTTTATTTCTCATACTGGACTACAGCCCAGATATTCAAAGGTCTCTGTGTATGCAAAGTCCATTGATTTCACAGCAAACAGTTGCTTTCAATAACACTGAAATCCCTCTTGAAAAATATGGGCTTCATTCGTGCCAGAACCAAGTCTCTGAAGTACAGCAAGGATCTGAAAGCTCAACAAACTTTGTGGTAGTTCTGCAGGGTTTTGTAGTGTAAGAACAATAACCTTTAGCTTTCTCACAGCTCCTTCAGGAAGTGCTTTCCAGGTACTGTCTCCCTGGTACCAATTGACTTACACTCCTGATTATTCTGCTGCTCCAGAGTAAAAATGATATTCAGCCATTCTGAGAGAGTGCTATATTGATGCCACTTCACAGAGTTTCAGTCATCTGAATCCACTTCCCTTTTCTGTTCTTTATATGGAGCGTGGTAAAATTAGGTGTCTGTTTGGTCTTCAGAAAATCAAGATGCTCCAAGATTTTAATACTTAATCCCTTCATAAAAATGATTTTAAGCTCTTCCACACTCCTCGCTTGACATCCTGGCTTCTGGCCTGTATTTCAATTGAGGCATCATAGCTTCACCAAAACTGTTGTGTCTCATCATGGTTTTGCATTTCATAAGCAATGGAGCTGTCAGTTAAATTAAAGAAAATATTTGCATATTTATAGAGCTACTAAAGGAAGAACCGATGAAACAATGGTGATGGGACGGACAAGATACCTTCCTGGTGCTGCAAGGACCCGCATCCAGGATCTTTGTACCAGTAGATAAAATTACGGCCCACATGGCTCGCTTAGCAGCATATTCCATCCCAGTCTGAGCAAGCAGAAGGCAAAGTCACAACCACCACATCCTCCTGTGCTGACAAGATGAATATCCTCCTGCTTGTTCTGAGTCCAGCCGCAGTCACCTGCCTCACCAAAGAGACAGAAGCAGGTTACAGTGTTCACATCCAGTCTTAGCTCAGCACTATGTGCCTAGTTATACCTGCTGTATTCTGAAGGAGAAAGTCTGCATTTTCCAAAAAGTGGCATTGCTCAATAATTAAGATGCATGAGGAGATCGTGTTTCAGGTGTGTTTATTACTCTCTTATTACAGGAGAGATAGCAGAAGGTGGATTTCAATTACAGGAGCATTTTGATGTCACGATGTCTTTCTCTTTAAGGAACCAGACTCTAGTTATGACACTGGTTCAAGAAAAGAAACTTACATTCTTTGTTCAGCAGCATATTTGAGTTATCCATTTAAACTGTTTTTTCCTAAAATTTCTATCATGGAATATATTGATTAGAATTCTCAGACAACCAATGGTCAGTGTAGTTTCAGATTGCTTGAGGTTCATTAAAAACATTATCAACAGTGGATATAGGACATCACAGTCCTCTGTGTCAGCTTGTTCTCTGTTTCAGTATTGCATGGCTGAAAGACATAATAACAGTATAAATAAGGTAGAACCAGTCTCTGAACACAAGTTTTCTCCATTTCAAATCCTCTGAATCATCTGAGATCCCCATAGCTCCTAAGCAAATAAAGCCTGTGTTTATTTATAACTTGGTCCAAGTTTACCACAGGGATTTTGAATATTGGAGAAACTTCAGGTTTGTAACAAAGGGAAAGGTCAATATCTTTCACACTCCCTGTAACATCTATCTATGGATTAGCAGGGATAGTTTATTAAATTAGAGAACTAAGAATAACGCAAAATAGTCACTGCCCAAATGACTTCAAAATCAAACTCTGACAACTTTCAACCAGGCATTGGTTCTGCTAACAGACATCTATTCATTCATGGACTTATATGTGTTTCCCTAATTGAGAAAAAATACCTCAGTATTAACAGGTGTGTTTCAGCCCCTGCAAAGCTGGAAACCATGATCCTCTGTTTGTTTCCAGTCTGTCCTAGTTATTCTTATATCTACTTTTGTAATATCTAAGTGGGAAAAAAATATCCATGTTTAAAGCTTTCTAAATCTGGAAAAATGCCACTAATGATTCAGTCTCTGTGGCTTAAGCTTATGTAGTGTTACAGTGTGTAAATCTCCTATCTTCATTGTATTGTGCTTTATCCATGTAAATCTCTTCATCATCCTCCCCTCACAGATAAGTAGTTGCTTCATCCAAAGCCAATATTAATATAAATATAAACAATTGCAGTGTGCTTACGTCTGTCATGTCTCCCTAAATACTCCTTTCAGGACCATTTTCTAAATCATTCTGGCTACATACTGTGGACACCTTGCTTAAGAAATGCCATCTCATTCCATTGTTTTGGGGAACTTCGCTTGGTCTGTACAGCTGAAAGTATATTATGAATGGAGTGTAAGTCATGTTTTTGAGAGGGACAAGCTGATTCCCTGAGATGTGCATGGGTTTTATGTAAACATCAAGAAGAGTCCCAGCAGATCACTTGTGCAAGCAGATCACTTTTGGAATCAAAGTGGTCTTATTTTACATACCTCTTACTTCCTGGACTGGTCCGGCCCAACAGAACTAAAACTTGTCTTGTCAGTTGTACACCTCCTTCATCTCCCAGTTACTCCCTGAAAGTCCTTGCGTCCCATCAGAGTCCTTCAATCACTGGCTTTGCATGAGCCACTGCACATGGTTAAAGCACCTCCTTGAACAGTCAACCACTTATTGTGTGCTGAATGTCCATTAGTATTGCCACAAATTCTACCTGCTGCGCTTATCTAGTCCAATAGATTTTTTTTTCTTTCTTTTAGTTGGCAAATAGTTTGAAGAAGAAAAAATTCCTCTTTATGTAGTCTGAAGAATGTGCCGCCTGCATCCCTGTCAGTGGCAAAATGGATAGTGTTGTATGCCACATGCGGGTTCAGATCTAATTCTAAAGTCATACTAAAAATGCTCCTGTTTTTCTTAGTTAAATTGATAGTCTGGTGGATCTAGAGCATTATATTGTGTTTGCCATATTTTCTCTTGGTGTGCCATTAGCAAATGATGCCAGCCTTAATTACAGCAGTCTGATAAGGAGCCTACACTCAGGACAAACATTAGATCATCACAGCTCTGCAAAAATGTTTATTTCTGGTAAACTAAGATTAAGTGTTCTCTGTCTAGGATGAATCACTCTTTCTACATTATATATCTATGGAATATTGCCTGCATTTTTGCTATTTGAACATACAGGTTATATCCATATGAATGCATTCAATAGGTTCAAACCATACACTGGCACTGAAATCTATCAGCACAGAGCATCCTGTTTTCATGTTGTTAAACTTTTAGTCTTCAAAACATAGCACCCACACACAAGCTGCCTACTGGGAATAGTACATGGCCTGTATTACCTCCCAGAACTGTGCTCTGAGAATGCAACTTGGTCTGGGTCAAACTGCACCAGACAGTCAAAGCTGGCACATAAAGGAAGGTGCCCTGATACTCTTTTAGTGATGAGATGTACAGGTTTAGGCATAGGTAGAGACGGATTTTCTGCATGAGAGAAAAATTGCCAACTCTAGGCAGTAGATTTCTTGCTGTATTTTAAAGCTTGTAAAACAGACAGTTATAATTTATCAACAAACACCAACTTCACTATATCACTGCAAATTAAAGAACCCTTGGTGAAAGCCAGCTTTGAAAAGCCATGATAAGGAAGAATTTACTTAAAATTTTCACAATCACGCTAGCAGATATGTAAATCGTAGCCACAATATGTTTTTACTCTTGTTGTGTTGTTTGACCTGATGGCCAGTAGTATATCATGGCAATATTTTTTGTTCTGTGCAGTGCAGAGACAAATGCAGCTCTAGTTTCAAGCATTTCACTAGTGCTAAGAATTTAAAAGGAACTTCAAGAAAGTCGTTGCCAATTTCTCCCTGACGATGCAGTTTGTAGATTCTGCAACTCATTTGCACACTGCTTGAATATTTTCCGTCCTGAAGGCAAGTAAATTTCTAGTCTGCTTTATTTACATCAAAAGAGGTCTGAGCTCTCAAGAGAAACCAAAAGAAATTTATCTGAATTAAAACAACAAATTTGATGGCTACACTTCTGGTAGCACTTTAACCAATTAATTCACTATGGGAATAGTGTTTTATATACACTGGCTCTACATACAAGTGCTGGTAAAATTAGTGCATCAAACAGTGCCAAGGAATGTTTCTGGATATGGAAATATAATTGTTCACACTATTAAAATGCATCCTGTGATGCTGTTGAACTGCGACAGCTAGCAGTCTCCCCAAAACTGCTGGGAATGGTTTGGGACTTATGACAGGCCAGGAATCATTCCCTGAATACAATTTGCATGTGGCCATGTGGTTTTGGAGACTAAGATAATTTATAGCATTAGCCAAAGACATTTCCTGCCAACTGGCCTTAGAACCAGAGAACAGCCCTGGCAGATCTAGCAAAGGGGTGGATGAGGAGAGCTGTACGCCTACTTCTGATTGTGTGACCCAATGCCAGCATCACTCTGTGCTGCAATTAGTGGGGTGGAAAAGAGGGGAAGAGCCATCTCTTTTCTCATTTCCCTGTTTGCTGGTGAAACTGGGTTTGAATTTGACAAGGCACTGCTGGTACCTCGCTTGCACACTTGGCCACATCATCTGGCAATGTCTTCTACTACAATATTTCCTGCTCTTTGTTCTGAGGAAATTATTTGGAGTTTTCTCCCCCTTCCTTCTCCTCTATTTCCTTTGAAATGAAAGTCAATGTAGGTGCAGTAAACAAGGATAAAAAGCTAGGGCATGGAGAGGAAACATTCTGTGAAATTAAGTTCAAATAAGGTAAATCCAAAGAAGCACCACGTATTTATGTCAGTGCAGCGATGTTAACAACTCACCGCTTATGTGCCCGGGAAGGATACTACTCCTTGTCACATATCTAGTGTTCTGTGTCTCTGTCATATCTTGAAATATCACTCTTCTTTCTAAGTGTAAACCATTTTTTATGGTCCTTCTGGAGCTACAGAGTAGTACTTCAACCTAACCAAGAGAGAAGAAACCTTGCCAGCACTAATTAATCACCCCAGCAGAAATTGTTTTCAGATTTTGACACTGCCTTTGTTAATAGCATTTAGGAATATCTGTCTGGAATTACTGTCACCATGCTAATTTTTGACAAATTACCGCAGGATCTTGGTCAGCCTCCCCTCACAGCTGGATCTTATTGAGAAGGCAGTGACTCGCTCAAGTCTGGTTTAACAATGTCAGGTCCACCCACCGACACACAGGGAGTCTGTTGGTGACAGTAAAAGGAACAGAGCTGAGAGATGAAGCATCCTCAGTACTAACAACTACATTGATGCAGAAGGCAAAATGGATTCTTAACGTGTAATTCTGACTGGAATAATCCAGTTGACATGCTTGCTTCATCAATTTTGTGACATTGCTTTAAATTCAGTATAGCCTGATTAATATGAGTATTACAGAGGTGAATGCTATCTTCATTACAATAAATATTCTAATCTCATAACAAAACTTTTCTGTTAGTATTTTCATTCAAATGCCCAGTCCAATATGTCATTTCAAAGTATAAAATTCATGTTATGTTGGTGTATGATCTTGGGTCAGACGAAATGTCCTACAACTTACCCATTAGTCTTAAAGCAGAGGATCTGATCCCATGGAATTATTTGGTTATGTTCAGAGAAGGAGATTATTGTGAATTTTATATAAATAATATTTAACAGATGAAGAGATAGCTGGAAAAAACTCAAACAAATAGTCCAACATATGCAGTGCTTAAGTGCGAAGAGAACACAGACAACATGGGTGAGAGGAACATACTGTTAAGTTAAAAGGTAGAAAGAAATGCTCAAGCTTTTTTTAAAGACATCTAACCTTTATCACCTATCTCTCAGATCAATTAGTTTAGGAAATTACATTATAAAATCTTGGAAACTCATGAATTTCCAGCTGAAAATTGCTTTACTGTCTTCTCTCTTGATCCGAATGTACAGATATTCCAGGACTTTAAAATTTAACAAATTAGGTTCTGGTATTTTAGAAACTTTTAAAAGTGTGAGATACTGTATTAACTGGAATTAGGGAAATAAATTACCTTTTTAATTTCCCTCAGTGTAATTGAATGTGAATATGTTAGATTGAATGGCAGAAGCTGAGCAGCCCTTCATTTCATCGGCAGTAGACATACCGTTAAGCTCTGCCAGACACCCATGGTCTGATCACAGAATCACAGAAATCTCTGGTTCCTCTTGATCGGTTGTCCTCAAGATGCATCAAATAAATATCATTAAGTAAAAGGAAAGAGCACAGGTTTTGTCGGTGCAAGAAGCAACTACAGCAAGGCAAGAAGAGGAGACAGAAGGGAAAAGCTTCTTATCCTGGTACTCATTGCTGAGTGTTTCACAGACATGATGGTGATATGGAATCTTGAAGGAGAAAAGTAAGCTTGTGGGACACAGATTTTTAGAAAAGATTTTTTCTGCTTTTTTGTTGTTGTTGTTGTTGTTGTTGTTGTTGTTTTAACTCCAAGTGGTTTTTTAAATCAGATTCTGTAAATTGTGTCATCGTTAGTGTGATGCACTCACTCTAAGTACTGTGCTGTTCCCTGTGCTGTCAGCTAAACCACCATTAATTCAAACATTCTTCAAAGAGCGTGGCACTGATGGTGTGCAGTTATCCTACATCCACACAACACTAGTACTACTGAATCAAAGGCAGCCAAGTGAATGGGTAACATGGGACGTGTTTTGGGGATCTATTTCAACCTTCTAATGGCTCAAGAGTTCCTTTATTCTTCATTCATTTATACTAAACTAATTAGGAAGAAGTTCCCTGACTCGTCCTTGGTTACACTGGTGAATGGCTCATTTAATCAGAGTCAAGCCTCCCTGGTTGTATATTTTCATGCATACAGAGCCTTAGTGCCTCAAATACTGTGCAAATGTCATGCATATAAACATAAAAATGTATGTACAGACACACTTAAGTGTACATATATCAAATATATCTTGGAGTTCAGCACCAAAAATTTTTGTCTGGAGGAGTCTGCACATACAAATAGACTGTGTGCCCATACAGACTCTGCAATAAAAATACAATTAAAATTTTATTAATATTTTCATCTTAGGTATACTGAAGTGATAAAGCACAAAATTTGATCTGAGTCATAAACCCAGGAAAATAGCCTTTCTACTGCTGTGGAAAACTCCCATTTGAAATCAGAAACACCAAGATGCCCATGAAGAATAGAATGTATGTCATTGCAAGAAAGTAAATTGCTCTCCGTGCTTCAGCATCCTTCTGTAATGGAGGAGCAGGTTATACCCTCTCTGTCAACCACCTTGTTAAGAAAGGAACTGTCTGTGTTTGTGGAACAAATACCTCCTTTCATCTGTCTTTGTTTCTGGTCATGAAAGTGCCATTAGTACTTGAATCCAGGTAGGCAGAATCATCCCATCTATTTTTCCTTACAGTGCTTTCAGAACGACAAAATAATCAAAAAGTGTCTTAAAAATTAAAAAAAAAGTAAGTGTAAATAATACTTGTACTATAAGACAATGGTATAGGTCTCCTCATTGTTCTTTCCCTCTGTTTTTCAGAGAATATATTTTCTCACCCTTTCTATTAGTAGAGAGCAACAAACTAAGGACAATAAAGGACTTGCTCAAAAGGCACACATGGTTTGTCATAGTTATTGACAAGCAAGGAAGGTTAAAACTTAGATCTCACTGAATGTCTGGGTGAGATGGCTCATGTGTACCCAGTATGGAGAAAACAGAATGAACTCCTCCTTGCTGGATTCCCCCTCCAGCTGCAGTCCCCTCTGCCTTTCCACTGACATGTTCATTCCAGCTGAGTGACATCCAGGCTGCTGTCAAGGGCAGAGTCAGCTGTTTCCAAATAGGTTTCCTGTGTTTTGAGGACTGAGGACCACTGCCCAACTCCTGGGGCCATTTCTGGAGACAGGAAAGTGATCCTGAATAGCCAGGCACCGTTGGATTAGCATTGCTATCCCAATCCACATGAGCCATTTTGACAGTACCCAAAACATAGGTCTCTGGTGAATCATGAATCATATCAGATTAATAGATCCATTCAAAAAATTTAAGACTATTTATCTTCCCTACTGTCCCCTAACCTCAGCCCTTCCAATGCAGATCTGCATGATGTCACCAGAATTCAGAACATGTCAGCTGTCGAGGGGTAGGTAAAAAGGCAAGCCAGCTTGCTTTTTATTGCAATGAATCAGGCATGCCCTCATGGTTTATTACTGTGTCTCAGTTTAGAACTGATAACATCTTGCAGAGGAATGGCAATTTCTCCTAATGAGCCAAAAGGATGGCCAGTCACTGCTGGAAAATACCTGAAAACACCATATAGGAGTTTGTGAACAACCTGTTGATGGCCCTCTTGATCAGGGAGCAGAGTTCAGAGAAGATTGTCCAGATGGTAAAAAGGATAAAACAGGCTATTCATGCCTGTTTGAAAGGCATGGAAAGCACTACTTCCAAACAAAAGGCTTTAGCTCACTTGATCAAGATGACATTGGGAGAGTTTGTTTGTTGTTTCCTTTTACAGGTGATAAACATGAAGTGGAAAGCACCAGGTAATGAAGAAACTTGAGCAAATTGCTTTCTTTTTCAGCTCATGTGCTGATGTCAGCCTCAGACAACGAAACAAGCAGATTCTGATGAAGAAAGCAAAAGTGTTGATCCTAATTAGAACAGACAAAGGCATTTTTCATCCTGAATCCCTTGTTTAAAGGTTGACTCTTGGCAGGCATGTGATTGCTCAGTGCACTAACGGCACTGTTGACCAGGGCGTCCATCACATGGGGAATGTGCAGCAAGTTCAGGACAAGAATTCATGCCTGGAACTGAAATGCCTGCCAGAAGCAGAGAGGCCATTCTCTTCAAATGATGACAGAATAATTGCCTCCCAGCGGATGGCTAAAATCTGCTGGCAGACCTTCTAGGGATTCTGCAGATATTCCTTATCTGCCTGATTATTGCTGAATTTAAGGAGACCTTAACAGGTTACCCAGGAATCTTCAGCATGACACTAAACCCAGAAAGAAAGTAATTTTGGAACTTAGATCAAAGACTAAAACTTAACACCAGGGACCAGCCTTTTTTATTTTTTTTGTTCTTGGGGTGTCCAATATTAGCAACTTCTGGCCTTATGTCATTGGCTTGAAAGTGGTATAAGAGACAAATGCAAAAGAAATTCAATATGAGAGAACATTAATCAAAAAATATAGTTGAACAACTGCCCAGTGTTATTGGGATGACTCCAAATGTAAATGTTCTTTCTCACACTTTGTTTAAGGTCAGAGATATTCTAGAGGTTAGCTTAGATTAAATATTTTTTGTCATTTTGGCTACATTGAAGCACACCCTGTGACACATTTTATGTCTGGAGTGGTTGCACAAGGGAAGCTAGTGAGGCAGTCTTGTTGTGCAGATGAGTGCTATAAAAAGCTACTCTTGAGAGTGTAAATGTGGTACTGGATCTTGTCTTCACAGTTTGGCATCAAATGGAACATAATGCATTCTGATACCCAGGGTTAATATCTTCACATTTTTTAGGACAGTTTATGAAGTAGAAAAGAAGGCCAGATACAGAATCAAAAGACATGTTATAAAATCCTTGGGGTTGGAAGGGACCTTTAAAGGTCGTCTAGTCCAACCCCCAAATAAATGAAAAGACAGATTTATTCTCTTTTTCGGATCACAGTCTGGTACTATAAGCAGAGCATGGTTTTGATCTGGCTGGGGAAGAGGGCAGTTTCACTGTTGCCTGATTGCTGTTTATGGGGCTGATCCCTCTCCACCACTCTGGTGTCTCATATGCCTCTGCTCATAACCGCAGCCACATATTTGTGATTTCCCTTTCTGTGAGTTTCAAGGAATTGACATTTTTCTGATGTTCTTGGAATGTAACAATATAAAAATGGAATAGAGGTTCCACCCTCTGAGGACAGTTTGAGATTCAACCTCTCAAAAATTATGTCCTGACTCTGATACAGTAGGAAATTACTTTGTGCTCTTGGGGAGAGGCAAAGGAAGGCTTTGGACATTTACTGTAGTATTCCTCGGTGTGGATCTGATGTTCTGTCAGTGACAAAACCATCTGAAATCTAAACAAGGTCAGATACTTCATTTGTACAGAAAGCAGACCAGCCTAATGTGAAGTTGTAGACATGAATTGACAGATCTTTCAATGTTCTCATATTCATTTGCATTCCTAAACTGACTGTGAAGAAGACCATCTTAATTTTTGGGAGGTCATAGATTTTAAAGGTTAAACTAATATGATGAAGTAACTGATATTTTGGAGACAATGCTTAAATTCAGTGGCAATGACTTCAAGGAGGAGAAAGTGCTTAAAGAGATGAAATTGTCCATTGGGGAAAGAGATTAGATGAATACATGCAAATAAGTCACAGAGAAGTTGCAAACTAAAATTTCCCTCTATCTTTCTTTTTCTCTATATATACATATATATAAAGCAATGTGAGTAAATGCAATCTCAGGATGCTACATCATTACCTGATGTAAATTGGCTCAGCTTCATTGATTTTGGTAAGACTATATGCATGTATTATAGAGGAGAACATTAACTAGTGGTTTATTTTATATCAAGTCTGTCATCAGTCCATCCCACACTCCTGCAGCACTGAACTAAATTGCTGGGTAGCACAAATTTCAATCAAGTACAGAAATCTTTTCAAAAGTTAAGTCAACACCTAGCAAAAAAACCACAAAAAAAACCAAATGTGGGAAATAATGTCAAATATTTTGTCGACCAGAACTTTTCACAGTGAGGAAAATGACAATATGTATCTAATATTTTGAAATTATCAATTGCACACAGCTTCAGTTACAACTTTGTTCTGAATTACTCGGTGTAGAAAGAAGTGAGTGTGTTTTATGACCACCATAGAGAGTTATGCTAGTATTCTTCTTGTATTGCCCCTCTTTTTTAAGTAATATTTCAAAGTGTTTCAGTTTGAGTGCTAAAGCTCCGAGGCTGTCATGTTTATTCTCCAAGGTATTTTTGTATGTGATTAGTCAGGAAAAGACAGAATCTTTATTAACCCCATTTACTGGAAAAATAAGATAAGATAAGATAAGATAAAGTAAACCCACAAAACTCATAGGATAAATTAAGTGCACTACTTTGTGGGTTATAACACATAATTCTTGATAAAAAGAATTGCAAATATGTAGTTCAAGATTGCTAGTCCCAGCTGCATGGTACATGGCTCCAGCTCGAACAGGATTCACAGGGAGCTGTATGGTACCTCCCAAATGGAACACGCTGTTACTGAGATCTTTGTGGGACATTTTTACCCAAAGAGCACTTTTGAACAGGATTCCTCATTGCCTGTTTCTGCATTTGATACACAAGAAGGAGGAAGATGAGGCAATGCTCAGCTGCACTCATATCCCTCTCTGACTTCCTTCTCTCTCCTCCATTTCTCAAAGCTGTATTACAGGAGGACACAGAAACAGTACCGAATCCTGAGGACTTCCTTCCAAACGTGACCAGGAAAATAAATCTGTGACCTCAGCAAATATCAGTATTGAAAGAGAAATTAAAATGATTGGAGGTTTCTTTTTTCCCCTCCCTCCCTCTCCATCACCACCCCCTGAACTAAAAGAGTTTTAGAGATTCTTTTTGGAGAAGGCAAATGGAGACTTTTGTATCTTGTCAACTTCCTGCCAACTGAACACTCTGGTCAATTTCACCTCCTGACCTCTTGTCACTTTAATTTTCTGCCAGAAGGCAGCGAGTGACTCTGATGAGAATCTTCCAGGCAGGGAGCCAGAGCCAGATGCTGCTCACCTGCTTCCTCTGCCTCTCCAGTTCTCAGCATCCCCATCTGTACCAAGCCTACTTCCAGTTCCCTAATTCTTCACGTGAAGGGTTTTTGACAATCTTGTTTTCTTTTTTCCTATTTTTTTTTCCCTCAGGTAGATAATAGCAACCAAAACTGTAATCAGAATTTTTCTACAGAATACCCTTAGGATTTTTTTTTTTTTTTTCCCTATGGAGAGTTTATTATTTTTTTTCTGAATGGATTGTTCCCTGTTTGAAAATCATTCTGCCATAAAATTGGCTATCAGTCCTATTCCTTTTTTCCTCATCTAGTGCCTAAAAAGGAGCTTAGCTGACTCCAGAATATGCAGGAATGATGCTTCCTAATGTACTCAGCATGGCTGCTTGTGTTGGAAATGAGATGAAAGCACTCGAATAATTTTCCTTTTCAAATGGCAGGCTAATTAACATATAGATCAGCTGGCTAACACTTCCATGAAATATGTACAGTACTTGTTATTAAAATACAAGCACTCTTTGAACTTCAGCAGTCACTTGAAAATTTTAATCTTCCAATTCTGCCTTTGTTTGTAATAGTTCAGATAAGAAATTGGACAGCCAGGATGCTAAATCTAAGGAATAATTTGGACACTCTTAATGTCGTGGTTGTGCCTCTATTTGTTTAACAGCATATATTATGCATAAGAATCCCAGTTCAAGAATTTATCTAAATTGAATGTGTTCTAGCAGATGACAGCAAGAGGATTTCTTTCAAAATTAGTGTGTGTCTTTTTAGGCAGAGTGAATTATCCCCAGGCCCTGTGAAATCAACTACAATGGCTTTCACTGTCCCTTGGCAGCAACGGTGCCTTCTGCTGAGAAAAGCCAACCAACTGGAATATGCTTTTGTTGCTGGACCTGCATGAGATTGGATCATGGTGCATGAAAATTGGGAAAAACCTGAGGGTAGGGATGCTAGCTCCAGACCTGTACACCCTAGATGTAAAAGACATGGTGAGTTGAATGCTTGATTCATGGTAGGTGAGACGGAATCCACACAAGGAAATAGTTGTTAAAGCCTGAAAGTGTAATACAACAGGTAAGAGAAAGCAGAATCTTGATTTTAATGCTTTAAATAGCCTTTCTTTTTAATAATAAAAAAAAAAAAATCCCTGTTATAAAATTACCTTCCTTGCTCAATATTTATGATTGTTCAATTTACTTCAAAATAAACATGGGCAACAGATAAAATGATTGTAAAATTGAAAGATTGTTTTGCTTAAGCTCGCTTTCTGTACATATTGTGATATTGTCTGTGGATAAAATATATGGATTGTTTTTGTGGTTAGGTGGCTTGGGGTTGGGTTGCTTCTTTTTGTACCTGGTTTCAACAATTTCAATAAGTAAATTACAATGTGTTTGGGAGAAAAAAACCCACAGCCCCCCCCACCCCCCAACAAATTATTTTCCTTTTCTTTTTTTTTTTTTTTTTTTTTTTTAATACATATATGAAAAGTTGAGTAAAGTTAGCTATTGGCAATTTCAGTGGACATATTTCCGTGCTCAACAGACAGATAGGGAATTTGGTGATGTTCTTCATTTGAATTCTCTGGGATTTAGACATCTGGTAATATTGATATATTGTGCCATTTTGAATATTTTTTTCTTTAAGAATAAACTTGGCCTTGTTTTTCAAGTTGAATCTTTATCTCTAGGACCAGTTTTGTTCATAGTTTTCCACTATGAATCTCAAGGGAAAGTGATGAAAAAAATGACAGCTGAAAAGCTGGAGAGACCATTCATTTTACATGTCAGACTGGAACCTTAGTTTGAAACCTTCAAATCCTTTAGCAAGGGTTAAAATTCAGTCCAGTTTTTTTCAGATTTCACTTTTCCAGATAAACACAAAAAGACCACTAAAAATATCCTTGCTGAATTTAATCACTTTTCAGTGTCAAAACGTATTTAGGTTTTGACATTGAAAAGAGACTAAATTAAACAGGAATTTATCTCTCGCTTCTGCAAATCTTCTAGGAGGTGTTCCAAAAGGATAATCAATATACAACAGATAGACACTAAATATACCCTGAATATCTGGCTGTCTTTTATCCCTCAGGCTCACTCACCCTCGGTGCTGCCTGTTCATTGCTGGCAGCATGAGGACCAGCTGAAGGGTTGAATGCACACTTCCTGCTTTTCACTTCTCCCTCTGCAAATGCAGAAATCTCATTGTAATCAAGATGGTGAAGATATTCTCTATTTAATAAAATCCAAGATGGGGAAAAATCCTGGGTGCCTCTTTTCTCTCAGTAAAATCACAGACAACACTATTTTATAGTTATATTTAAGTAACCACAATTATTAAATCAAGTCAGAAAGTTTGGGAATGATAGACCCAAGTCAGAGACCAAATGTCCATGTACCTTCCTCCATTGACAGGTGGGGGAAAAAAAAATCCACGACAAACATTTGTGCTTCTCAAATCCAGACCTTGTATTTCCATTTCCTAGGTTCTGCCTTTAATCTGAGGAGAGTTAGACTCAAGCAAAGGACAGATATGAGAACTAAAGTTAAGCTCCTGTTTTAAACCTCCATCTGATGGTTGTGAATCTCACTGTTAAAGCTTCCATCTGGAGACAAAGACATCTCACAACTAAGACTGGATATCATAGTACCAGCTTGGAATACCCTGGTACTTGCAGTGGAGGAGAGCATTGCTCTAATTAAACAGTAAATGAGGTTGATCTGTTTTTTTAACTGATTGGTAGAGAAATGCATTGATATAAATGACTGCAGATGAATTGTGGTATTGGATAAAAGTTATCATAGCTGGCTGTGAATTATTTTAGGCTGGAAACTAGTGCTATATTCCAACAACATGAAAAGAGGAGACTTAGAATAGAATTTATATGGGAATTATGGGAAAGGGAGGGTCTAATTAATTTTATGTGGAGCTTGAAGAATTTATGAGTCTGAATAGATTATGTGGTTCCTTGAGCTGGCAAGGAGTCTGTTCAGCAGCCCATGAAATAAATCCTTGATGCAGGCTCTTCTGCCATCAGCTGAATCATGTATATTCACCAGGTTTTGACTTCATCTTTGGTTGAATATCTGTTATTGTGAGGAAGGATTAGTTTGGATCAACACTTTTTGTGGTGTTACTTTTAATTTGTCAAAGACATGGTAGGCGTTGTGTGTGTGTTGCAAATGAAATATAAATACATGACTTGCATTAATTACTCTGTATTATTATTATTTTATTAGCAACATTCTTTGAAGCTGTTGCAGACCAAAACACTATCATCTCAGCACTTTTTGATGACCTATTTGTGCAGAATTTAGGCAATAGCCTAAAGGATATCAGTCATGTACTACAGTAAGAATAATGGCAAACACACTGATTAAACAGAACATTCCTCCTCAGCTTTATAGTTCTATTTTTAGTAAATCTTTATAGCCAATGGGAAGATAAAGATTAGCTTGATCAAATGTTCAGTGGTGCTCTCCTTTCCACCCTCAGACAAGGGTTATGAATAAATCCCTGAGTGTTTAGGTAATAGCTCTCAGAACATGTTGGCAAGCTGCAGAGGATTGAGCTCTGGCAGTCTGACACTTAGCTCTTGATGCCTTGGTTTTACAAGATAGTTGTGGCTGGAGATGCTTTTCACTAAGTAGTTTTGAGTGAATTAAACCAGAAGGTGAGGGGACCATAAATTAACTGAAGAACTTCTTGTGTGTCTTGCCTTCAGAACACCACATTTCTGAGTTCTCCTGTCAGCGCTACTTGGGGCTGACAACTTAGGAATTAAAAAGTACTTAACCTGTAAGGGTTAACAAAGGAAGTTCAAATGAAGTGTGTCACTCTTCTCTGGAATGGGCAGAGAGAGAGAGAGAGCAAGATCTGTTTTAGCAGAAGGCTTCCCTGTGGTATCAAGTAATCTACCTGACCTGAATGTCATAAATCACTCTTAAAAGGAGACAGACCTAAAAATAATTGTATGACTTCAAAAATATGTAAGACTTAGATGGTCGCAACAGAATATACTACATAGTACAGTTACAGCTGATGCTGCTCGTAAGATTTTTTTTATGTGATTATTTTCTGTGCATCTGCATTTATTCTCTCACATTCATATTTCATAAATGCTAAGCAGTGAGACAAATTTTCATAATGCTTTTCCTTTAAATGAAGGAAATACAATATAAAGACCAACTAGACTTCCTCTCCTGCAGTATTTTTTCAATAACATTCCTTCTAGATCATCATGTCATATTTCATAATCTGTATCAGACAAAAACTCTTAAAGATTTTAATTTCTGTCTAAAGACATCTGGATTTCACAATAATATCCTGAACTGCTATCACAGTAATTGTAGGTTTAGCTGCACCAGCTGATGCTAATATTTGTATTATCCTCTGTTGAGGGCCACTATCCTGTTACTAGGGAGAGCTAATTGGAGTATAAAAACCCTTCTCACCTTTCATGAAAACCAATTAATCCTTTGTTTGTTGTGATTGCTTTATGCACCCAGCTGTAGGGTGTGAAGGCTGAGAAAAGAGCACGATTCGTTTAACCAACAAACAGACCTTTAAAAAAAAAAAGCAGAAGTGAAAGAGATTGCTTAAATATTCTCCCTTGTTAGCCATCTTCAATTTGAATTTCCTGCACTGATGTACTAAAACCCATGGTATCTCCTGCTGAAACTCTTCTATGTATTGGGTGCAATTAAATTTGGGGTAGAACAGAGATTTTAAACCACTAGAGCTCCTCTACTACTAGATGATCAAATCAAACTCTTTTCTTCACTCACTTTTCTTCTGCTTCTGACCAAGTCTTCATGTGGGGGGATAATCGGTTTTCCTCCACCCAAAGTCTAAAGTAGTGAATAGTAGAACACAAGTGTGTGCCTTGCTGATATAATAACCATCAAGCATCCTGTGATGTGGTTTTTGATTTTCTTCTCTTAAGGCATTTCTTCTCCCAGAGATGGTAAATTATAACTTCAGCAGGGACAATTACTGTCCCAATTACACATGTCCATGAGTTCTTATGATAGTTTCTGTTTAGTCAGACTTTCATGATATATAGTGTCGTCAATTCTCAACAATAACGCTCAGATTCTGGGCTGTTGGGTGTTTGGAAATACCCAGAGCAAATGGAAATTAATTAAGCATTTTGTAGCCTTCTATTTTTATTTTGTTTCCGAGCTATTTTGAGGTGATCAGAACCTTTAATTCTCCTTCTAAGATCTGTCAGTCCACTGTTAATATTACATGTTGGAATGAGAAGGCATCTGCTCGCCCTGGATGCCCTCATTGATCCACATCAGGGCTGATACAAAAGTTATGCATGCATAAGTATATAAATGTTCCAAATATACATGTACAGATAGACACATGTATACATAGATTTTTAAAATTCTCTACCCACAAAAGGTTCTTCTGTCCCCTCTGAACTTGCGACATTTCCAGTCTGAATCTCCACACGAGCTTAGATATTTTTTCTTCTGCTTGAATTATCTTATTCCTTATTTTTCCATACACAATTCATGATCTTCCTTTGTAGATGTATGACATTCTTCTTGATCTCTCTATCCTTTCTTTCCCTCTGGCTATTTACTGTCTGCTCCTTTTAACAGCCTCTTTTTCAAGTGTAACATAAGCGCATTTGTTCTTGACTTAAAGTCATTGTCTCCTTACACAATTGAAATTAAGGGAAATAAGTTCTCCCAAACCTTGTAATACTTACTTGTATCTCTGGTTAGTTATGACTCCTTCAAGTTAGTGATCAAATCTTGAATGCGACCTAAATATTTTTAAACTGATACTGTCTTAACATAAGTAGTCTTTGGCGGCTACAAAGAAAAATAAAGGAATAAAGGGCTGGTCCTGATTCAGTTGTAAATGTTTCTCGGAATGGAGTAGGAATTATGGCCCTGTAGAGAAGATGGTTCAGAACTAGTGAAAAAAAATCTAATTCTTTCGTCTGATAGTTTTGTATTGCTTTCTTATACTCTTGCCAGTGATGTCTGAGTTCATAAGTCTTAGGGATGAAAATGTTAAAAATCATACTATGTGAGGAAATCACTCCTTTTAGTTTTCTGTGGTTTCTTTATTCATGAGTATCATCACCATTTTAGTTTACTCTAAAGACAGTGGTTTTACATATATCACTTTACAATTGTTCATTTGAGATTTATATTCCAGAAACACAAAAGTGTCAAAGAGATACAAAGAAATATGAAGTGGTTAAAATTGGGTTAATAGTATAAGAATCCTCTAATATATAATATATATTACTTCAAAGGAAACCTTATACCAATTCCATCATACAATTTTATTATTCATTATCTCACTCTCAAAGCTTCATATACTTATGCTTAATTAATTTCTCTCAACTGTTAATTACTTTTAGTACAGATGACACTTACTCAGTCTCTTTTATCCATAGTTTTCATCATCTCTTTCATCTCACCTAGATTCCTCCTCTGTACTCACAGACTTATCTGAAAAAGCCTAACTGAAATTATCAGTACCGTTAAATTGACCTCAGAGGATCCCCATAAAATTTACTCCAAACATTAAACTATATTTTTTAATGCATTTTCCTAAGCTTGAATTGAAATTGATGCATTTGTTTCTTCAGTATGATACTGCTCTGAAAAAGGTGGGATCATCAAAAAACACAGAATCACAGAAAGGGTAAGGCTGGAAGGGACCACAAGGGGTCATCTGGTCCAACCTCCCTGCTCAGGCAAGGTCATCCCAAGGCACATGGAACAGGATTGTGTCCAGATTGTTCTTGAATATCTCCTGAAAGAGAGTCTCCACACCCTCTCTGGGCAAACTGTTCCAGTGCTGGGTCCCCTGCACAGGAAAGAAGCTCTTCCTCATGTTCAAAGGAAAATAAAAACCTCCTAACAAAGACTTAGTAAAACACTTTTTTATCATTCTCCTTATTTTCAGACGTGGATTTTGACGCTTAATCATCATCGAAACTCCCAGTAGGGCCCAAGGAAGTGGTCGAGTCACCATCCCTTGAGGCATTTAAAAGACTGTGGATGCAGTGCTTAGGAAAATGGTTTTGTGGTGGGCTTGGCAGCGCTGGGTTAATTGTCTGGACTTAGTGATATCTTAGAGGGCTTTTCCAACCTAAATTATTCTGTGATTCCATGACCCAGACTCCCATCAAATAATGCTCACAATGCAAATTAGGGAAGTAACTGGAGAATCTGTGGATGATCAAGATAAGTCCTTTCCAGAAAAGGCATTTCTGCCTTTAGCTGAGGGAATTTGGATGTCATTGTGATGTGGCTGATAGCACAACAACAGGGTACTGAGCATGGATTAGGAATATTCTTGAGCAACTACCTAGTGTTGAAATCCAGGCTGCCATCTCCTCCTGTTTGTCAGTATCTAAGTCTCCCTGCCTGGGAAGCAGGGCTAGGCAGGTTCCTTTTTTGTCATCATACCTTGTACACCTGATCAGCCAATCCACCAGCAACAGCAGAAGAACTATGACCAGCCAAAATCCTTTCCCCAGACCCAAGGGAGCAAAGGTCAGCAGCTCCCTTAGATTTGCAGCACAATCAAGAAAGTAACACAAAAAGGAACTGACAGCAGGTGGAAAAATGCATTTTCCCGACTGGAGATTGTACTGTGGACAGAGCTGCAAAACAGATGGGAGCTTCTCTGACCTTGCCTGCTCCAGATTTATCACTGGACATTTTTAATTAAAAACACATCAGATTAAGTCATTTTGTTATATGGGAAAATGTTGGAGTCCCTTAGGTGCAATCCCTGTTGGAAGAAACACAACAAGGACAAGATTTTTCATTGCAGCAAGAGAAATCAGCTGCAAAAATAGTTTAAAGCCCAGCCTACTGGGGAATTGGACAGGAGTGAGATAAGCAAGTGCATTGGCTTGTGCTCTTTTATTGTTGTGGTCAGGGAGAAGACAGAGTAACTTACAATAGGTGTGAAACACCCAGTTGAGACAAATTATGTTCATGTCACTCCTTTATTTCCCTATTTCCCTTATAGCTTATGTTTCTCTTGTATCAACCACCTTTCCCACTCAGTTTTATCTCTCTGGGACTGGCTGAAACTCAAATAAATTAACAGCCACATATGAGGAAGTTTTTGTAAACTGGGAGCTAAAATGAATAAGATTAGGAAACAAATCCTCGTTACAATAAATGCTCCACAATGTGTTTATCAAGAACACCAATTTCTCTCGAGAGATTTAAATGAATTTTAATTCAATCTTTAAAAATGAAGACTTATTCACATAGTCTGAGACTGGAAAAATTATTGTAAATTGCTAGTAATGGTTGTTAATAGTAGAATTTGCCATGTGTAAATTTCCCTTTAAATTCTTGTTAGAGGGATGCAGACCTTATAGTTAAAGCTACATGTGTATATCTGTTCACACACACACAGACTTTGAACACATACTGCACACACACACACGTATGTATGTGTACATGCTTGGTTCTCTGGAGGTTGTTAATTTATGAAGGCCTTAGAAGTCCCTGTCCAAATGCTCCTTCTCTGGGCAGGCTACAATCAAAAATGTGAAAGTATTTTAAAACAGTTCCTTAGCCACAAAGATTTCCTAATAGAAAATAAACATGTGGGCTTTAAGCCACAGCTGACAGACAGGAACAAGAGTAATGCTTGAATAAGATAATTGTAGATATCAAAGACATCTCTCTTTCCCAATGTAAAAACAAACAAACAAACAAACAAACCACAAAGGCATAAATAGTAGGAGTTACAAACTCCATGCAAAAGTCCATGGTAGAACTGCAATGGAAGGAGGAATCCACTACTGCAATTTCCTAACTGACCACTCTGAGCATAAGGAGACCAGAAGTTATCTCATTTTTTAACAAATGCAGTCCCTACTCTAACTGCAGTTCCTTCCTCAAATGAAATGTTGATGTCAATAATGCAGGGATGATGAGCCCACATACAGTTCTAATGACACCTTCAACAAACCTTATACTTACATTCATAAATATGCCTTGGGGTTTTTTTGGTATCTGAAATGGTCTTAAATTATCAAAGAAGCTCACAGAATACATTAGGATGAGACTCCAGAGATTATTAATATTAAACATGAAATGTCTGTGAAGATGACATTAAGGATATGATGTGAACTGACAAAAGCAAATGAATTTCAAGTTAAACTTGCTACCTTGTCCTTAATTCACTTTGGGGTGTCTACCAGTGGTGTCAGAATTGACGTAAAGTGGCATGAATGTTTAGGATGCCCATTGGTGTATTGTGTATTGGCAGAGGGCAGTGTCTGTGGGCTGTTCCCTTAGTCATGTGGAGGATTGCTCTGCTTCCCACAGATTTAACTCAGACTTTTAAATGTTATGTTATAAAGTCTCAAATATTTTCTTAAAGGTCAGTTCAAGCAATTAAAAACATAGGCTACATAGGACAGCTTTATTTTTTTTTAAATTAAATTTAATTATAATCATCTACCTCTTAATTTTTAATTCAATTTTCCAGATTTGGGTATCTTCAGGTTTTCAGCTCCTATTTTTAACTGGAAACAATGTTCTTCTCTTCCTCTTTCCCCCAGAAAATTGATTTCTAAGGCTGAGGTGTTATTTTTAAGTACTCAATTAACATTTGAACATTTGTCTTTCAATTACTGTCTTTCAATTTCACAATTTGATATGGAGAACATGAATTAATGTCCTCAGGCAGACATTAACAACAGACTCAAGACTGTTTTTAAAACTCTCCCATACACAGAATGCTTAAGGGGCAGGTCAACATATATTTTCTTCAGCAGCAGAGCTGGTTTAAGACATCTTCTATTCCCAGCCCCTTCTTTTTTATTTGGCCAACACTTCAATTTAGTGATATGATGCAACTGTTTGCTTTATCTTGAGAATTATAGAACTTTATTGAACTCAAATACTTCTTAAATAGTTTCTCCTTTCCTGTAATGGAGGGGTTTTCTGTGATGTACTGTTGGCGTCCACCTACAGCACAAGATGAGAAGGAAGGAGTTGAGCTGTGGAGGAGACAAAATTTTTCCACAGAAAGTCACCAAGAACCACTTTGGTGCAAAAGCAGGACTTTCATGTCAAGGAACTGTAAATTTAAGAAGATACAGACACCTGAGAGTGGGGATGCATTGCAACACAACCTCACCGTGTCGACTGCTGGCATGATAATATGATAGCCTCCCTCAATAAAGCAGTCAATCAAATTTAAATTAAATTATAAAAATCACCTCAGAAGGGGAAGTGAAAAGAGGATGGGGACTACCAAGTGCCAAATATGAGTATGAGGCAAATTAAAAGACTTAACATGATGAATCCCTGTGCAAATGGGCTTTTATATTGGAACCACTGTCAGTCTCTTCATTTTAACAGTGCTGCCAAGCCCCGCCATATGAAAGCATAAAAGGAATCATCTGCTGTGTTTGGTCCAGATTCAGCTCCCTCCTCCTTGCTTCATGGACCACATACAAACCTTTTCAGAGACCAACTGACATCAGTAATTAGACCCTCCTTTGCAAGAACACACTGACAGGTACCTCAGGCAGTTCTAAGTCATTCCGTTCAGATTTATGTACCCTCTGTCCTGAAAAAACCTAAGTCCAACCTTCCCTCAACCTACCCAGAGGGCAGAGCATCTCTGGAGTTTTAGTCAAAAAGTTGGGAGCTAAAAAAGTATTTCCCAAATAGGTAAAATACAGCTACAAACGAAAACATAAAAAAATAAAACCACCAAATTCATCAGTGGCTTCCAAGAGCCTGAAGTACCATGGAAGTGAATTAGGGTCACACTTAAACGTGTTAAAAATGCAAATCCCAAAGTTTAAACTAGGCAAAGTATTACAGAAAACATATGATTTTTAGAGCATCTCTCTGTCTTCACAGTAAGATTCTCACATTAGTCCTTTATAATAAATCATTAAATCAAGTTATCTCTTCATGGCATGCCGCACTGCCTGTGTCAAGAACAGGGGCTCAGAAGTCATAAGTAATGGGAAATATATGCCTGTTTGAGTTTCTGGGCATGCCTGAGCAGTCAGGCAGATCTCTGTTTCTCCTTCTACACACTGAGAATTGTGTCATCCTTGACTGATGACTACTAATCCCTATTAGCAGAAGCATAGCAAGGAATGGATGCTAGATGCTATGGTTAGCTCAGATGAAATACTTGTTGACTGGATTATCTAATTCCTAGTGAGAAAAATAATGGGAAAAGCACATGCATACTCAAAAGCATCTCACATGGCTGCTTAGGTGCCTAAACCATCTGCTCAATGGCTCCTTCCCACACGTTTCACCTCCTGCTGAAAACAAGACATTCTAGAGGCACCTTTGTGTCTAAACACAGAGAAAAATTCTTTAGGCAGAGAAAGTGTCCTGGTCATGGGGAAGCTCACAAAATTTTGAATACATATTCTATCCCTTTCACTGCAGTTTTTCATCAACTATTTTTTTTTTTTCCTCCCGGGGAGAACTTGTGTAGGAAGATGAACCAGATCTGTTGCACGGTGCTAAATATTTTACCCCAGCTCTGCCTTCTGCATTTTGTTTTAGATTGTCTTCCAGCTGAAGAGAATCACCTCTTTTGATATGTTACTCCCTTGTGTCCTGCCTGGCTGTATAACCTGACTGAGGATTTCACTGCATTTGGAGTTCAGCATTCAGACATGGGAAAATCTGAGGGTTTTCTGACGAGCCATTTTGAATGAAAACCTCCCACAGCACAGAAGCAGCATGTTAAATGCAAATATTCCTCGTGTAGCGTCTGAAAGTCCTTTCATAGGCTCCAGTGGGCTTTAAATGCAACTGTAAATAGAAACCATTTCTAGTGAGTTTGAATTCTGTGACTGAGGTGGGGCCCTGGGGTAGCGATAATGTCTTTTACTAGACCATTTTGTACAAGTGAGAAAGATGGAAATTGCAAGACTTTTTTTCTCAATGTAAACTTGGTCTTCTGTCTTAAGGGCTAATGATGACTCCAATAATTTCAGGAAAATTTAGCATGAAGTGTAGTGAAAAAAACAGGCTATTAATTGTCCAAATGCCAATAATTTTGGAGAGATTTCAAATCAGATCAAATCTATTATCCTGAGAAGAAAATATTTATACTGGTACACAAACTCTCCAGCTCCATGAAGATCAAGTAATTCTCTAAAAATAATTTAATGTCCTCTTCTTGCTATTATTGCTGCAGATTATAAGTACACCTCTTTCATTTCAGGACTGGAGAGACTAAGGGTTTTCTGCCTGAGAAAGGTACCCAAGAAGCTGCCCAACTCTCAAATCCACAGTGGCTCCCAAGTTCCTCACAGTCCAGCTATAAATGAGTTGATATCTGGAGATTAAATTCTTACATATTCAATGAAATGAAAGACAAGGGGATTGTCCTACATGAGCTGTAGAACTAAAGATAGCTTAGGATCTTTTAGCTCCATCTGATCCCATGCAGGATTAATTTCCCTTAATTTTGATTATGTGTGAGTTAAAGATATAACTTAATATATATTCCTAGGTTCTCATTATATTCAATGAAGAAAAAAGCAGCACATATACAGAATGATTTATCTGCCATAGGACAGGATGACTCATTCCTCAGAAGTAAGTATTTCTCTCCTTTGACTATAGATAAATGATTAACTTAGATTAGATATCTATTTTTAGATAAAGTTAGGGCAGGTAAATTACATTCTAAAAGCAAAAATTCTCAGATGGATTTCCATTAACTCTGAGGACATTGCCCTCATACACGGGAGTGTTTTGAATGCCTTTCAAGCTCTCACCAGTAGCTTAATTTAATATTTGTCTTGTGTTAAACATCTAGACCCCATAATGGTAAAGAAAGAAAATATGTAAATAGTTATCCAAAACGGAGAGCAATTTGCAGTATACAGAGAAGATGTGTCATATCTTTGTATAGCAATAAGATTAATCAGAACCTCCTCAGTGCTTTTCCCCTTGGGAAATGCCCTACAGTCTCTGTTGAAACTGATGTAGTAGACAGTAAGGGCATTCTTATTCCTTCCTGTTCCAAATCAGCACTGCATGGATTGTAATTATAGGGAATATCCTGGTCTTGAGGTTAAGAATGTCAGTTGTTGGTGTTGGTAAGGTGGAGGAAAGAGGCTGTTAAAAATAAATAAATGATGGAAAGATAAGTAGATGAATAAATAAATAAATAAATAAATAAATAAATAAATAAATATGTTAAACAGGTGTTACGACACTGTTGAGGGGAGAAGTGGCAGGAAGGGACAAGAAAATAAGATCTGAAAACTCATCTCTGGACTCAGAACAGGTTGTAAGTTCACACCTTTCTATCACCATTCACCAATTTTTGATTCATTTAGGTACCCATAAATGACAGCAATGGGTGCTTAACATTGGTCAGTATAAAAATACATGGAAAAAATGAAAATGTATTTCTGATTACAGAAAAATAATAATTTTCTGAATGTCTCAGAAGGGGGTCTCGCAATAAATGGGATAATAAATCCTGCCCCACTTCTGTGACCAGGCAATAGCTGAAGGTGTTACTTATATTTCTTTTTGCACATTATGAATAATTTTTTCATTTTGTTCAGATCCTCTCCTCTCCTCTCCTCNTCACAAAATTTTAACTGCTAAGCCCTTGTTTGTAGCAGCACAACTCCAAGGATAAAATATCAGCTGTCACTTAGTAGTATCAAAGTGTGGATTATTTATTTAATTACAGCTGTAGTTTCAGCCTCCAAAACACAAATGTTTCATGAGTACATTCAGAATATTATCTGTATTTCTTCCAAGAAAAAGCTGCACCATATCTTAATGATTCATAACAGCACTCTTCCAGTGTGGTATAAGATCAAATCAGCTTTAAACATAACAAATAGTCTCAGCAAGTCTTTCCTCAGAAATAAGAATAGTCTAGTGTTTTGAGACAAATGATCATGATCTGAGACATCTGTGTTCAGTTCTTTCCTATAGCCTGTGGCAATTTTTTGAGAGACATTTTAAATGGTAACTAAGGGTAGGATTCATCTGAACCAACTTTGGCCATTTAAAAATGGATATTTAATTTAATATACTGGGCATGCAAAATACATCTAAAGTCAAAGGAAAGATAGAAGCATGTCTAGGAACTTGTTCTGGGTAATTCATCAAGCAGTCTTAGAATAGGTGAGAAAAAAACCCATTAATTTAAGAATATTTCTCTTTCTCTCTCTCCTGTCTGTACAAGGAATTTAAGCTGCATATCTCATTCCTGAAAGACAAAGTTGGTAAAAACATATTCATTCCTTGACAGGTGCCAAAGGACTGGTGTACACTTAACACTTACATAGACACCTACAGAAATCGGTGAGGACTGAAAAGTACAAATAATTTTAGGTATCTGTCTCTGTCTTTTTCTATAGCTCAGTTTCTCATCTAAAAGACAAAAATAACAGATTCTTGTCCTCTCAAGGTTAGTAAGCACAAAGCTATTAAGGATGATAAGACTCTTTAGCATAAGTAGATCAAAGTTTCAAGGTATATCCAAAGCCAGGTGCTCTGAAACCAAGGCCACTCTTAAACCCAGGAGAAATAACCACGAGTGCAAGTGTGTTTATGCTTTGGTCATAGTCTACATGGCAGAAAAAACGTGGAAAAATCCCAGGAAAAATCACATCATAGCCTTAAGGCTATGAAGCGGTTTGGCAGTGTTAAGCGTGACTGAAGTAAGTATTTAGGATTCTTATTACAGCTGACGCACTGCATGTTTTACCAGATGTATAAGATCAGCTATGTAAGTAGGACATAAGGTTAAAGCGCTTGACTAGTGGTTAGCAGATCTGAGCTTTGACACTGCTGAGCTTTGACACTGATTCCATGTCTGCCCTGCATCATTTCCCATCTCTGGAAGGTCAGTCTCTGCCCTTGAATTTAGTGCCAAAGCATAGAGAAAAATCACATATATGCAAAGGGGCCATAGTAGAGATCTTGCTCATGTCTATTGTAAAATAAGTTAAACACAGGATGGGTTTTGCTGTTTTTTGCATCGTATGTTCATTAAGCCTGGCCATACACTTGAGGATCATTTTGAAAGACCAAGAGGCAGAGGGGATCAATCCATTAATGCATTACACAAAACCAGATATCAGTGAAGAAACACAAATTAATATCTAAGGAATTGCTGGCTGATGAAAAATCATTTGGGTAAGGATTGTATTCGGTGCTGAGAACCCATATATTTCTTGCTAAATACAGTTTGCAACATTTCCTTTGTTTCAACAGAGGGAAGGTGATTAAATCTCTCTTGAAGCAGGAAAGGTTATAAACCAACTCCCATTAAGGTTCAGTTCTGTGCCTCAGTAACTTGTCCTTTATTCAAATTGAACCAAGATGAGCACATTTTGCCTGCTTAGATTGCAAATCCCTTACAGCGCTCTTAGCAATATTTTGTTCCTTTATATGTTGCTGTAATACAAATAGCAAAAAAATATTAACCAATAATAATACTTTGATTCCGCTGGCTAATTCCCTTGATCGTGTTCCATATGTGAAAAGAAAAATAAAACAATCTCAGAAACAATAAAAAATAATGGAAGAGTATTCATCTTACGGATATTCAATATCTCTTTATTCCTCTTATGTAAGCAACTGCTAAATTAAATGACACTGAGTTTATCAGTTGAAAAGGAATCTGAATAGCTTTGTAGTTCAAAAACAGGATAACATTTCTTCTTTAAACAGTATCACAGCCTAATGCTATCTATACACAACAAGGACCTGTATTTATAATACAGTAATGTGGCATAAGTTGAAGGATGAAACACCTCCTCATTGATGAAAATGTAAATTCTTTGATGATTCTTCACTCAAAGAAAGTTTCAATCTGTTATTACACAGGAACAAATTTTGTCTGCTAAGAAGTGGTATGCTCATGGAAGGAGCCTTGTGCTGCAGGAGCTGTGCTGAAAACAGCACTCACAACCCCTGCTGGCTCACCATCAAGCAGAGTCCATAAGACGATTCCATAATGACTGAAAACAAGGATTTTCCTATGTTTTAAGTTTCAGTTCCCTCAGTGTAGCATCATCTTAGGCAGTCTTAAATTGTTCCAGGTTTTCAGCCAGAAAATATTAAAACACAAACAAAGAAAACACAGACTGGGTACTGAAACAGTAAAGGACATATTTCAGTGTCAGTGTCTGGTCTGGAAGGATCCCCCAGAAATTTCTGTACTTCAGAAACCCATATGAGTTAGAAAAATCTGAGTCCCAATATATTATTATAGTAGGTTCAATATGCTTAGAAACAGTCTCAGACATAGCAGCCAATTTCTTTACTGCTAGATTCTCTTAATCTCTAGAATGAGGGAGATGATTGCGCCCCAGTACTCTGCTCTCATGTGACCTCACCTGGAGTGCTTCATCCAGCTCTGGGGGCCCAGCACAGAAAGAACAGACACCTCCTGCAGTGAGTGCAGAGGAAGGCACCAAGCTGATTAGAGGGATGGAGCACCTCTCCTTTGAGGAAAGGTTGAGAGAATTGCAATTGCTCAGCTTGGAAAAGAGAAGGCTTTGGGGTGACCTAATTGCAGCCCTTCAGTACCTGAAGGAACCTACAAGAAAGACGGAGAGGGATGTCTTACAAGAACGTGGAGTTACAGGACAAGGGAAAATGGCTTCAAACTGTCAGAGAGTAGGTTCAGATTAGATATTAGGAAGAAATTCTTTACTGTGAGGGTGGTGAAGCTCTGGAACAGGTTGTTCCAATAAATTGTGGGCATCCCACCCCTGGAAGTGTTCCAGGCCAGGCTGGATGGAGCTCTGAGCAACCTGGGATAGTGGAAGGAGTCCCTGCCCATGGCAGGGGGGTTGGAACTGAATGATCTCTAAGGTCCCTTCCAACCCAAGCTGTTCTATGATTCTATGACTCTACGGGACTGGTCACTCGACCTTCTTATCTCCAACCATATCTGTGGTCTGTCTGAGAGAGTCGCAGTTTGCAGACCTCACAGTGATGCCACAGACAGTGTGACCAGTGTAGTGGTGAGAACAACCAAGCCCCAATGTCCAAGACCATCTCTTGGTTCAGTCAATTGCTATGGATTTAGTGCATGTAATGCACCCCCTCATATTATTACTTCCACAAAGATGAAATGAATTTTTTTTAAGTCAAGAAACCAGAAAAAAGAATTGGTTTAGTTCCTCCCTTTGTTGAAATTTAAATCAGGTATCTTCTACCACTCTGTTTGCAATAAGCTTGTCATTACAGTTCAGAGCAGGGCTTTCCTTGTAGGAAATGCACATGGATTTCAGGATGTATGAACTCATCTACTGCTGAACAGCAGCTTATGACCAGGCTTGGTGAAAAACAAGCTTTAATTATAAATGTTAAGGTTACAGGAAGTTGAAGGACAGAAAGGTTCTGAGGAACAGGATGGTCTTCAATTAGATGATAAAGGGTTTGTTTCAGTTATCTAAATGTAGTGCATAGGAAATGTTTTGTAATCCAAAATATCATTGTGGAAGGTATGGCAGGGCCTCCAGGAAACCTGAGCTGGTCTGCAGCAGCAGGTAGTGGTGACACTGAATATCCTGAATGATAGACATCTATATTTAGGCATCTGTATCTCTCCCACAGTGTCCTTTAACTCCACAGTGTGAAGCAGATAACAATAAAATCAAGCTTCTGACAGTTAAAATCAGTAAACATCAAAATGGAAATAGGCACTCACATCATGGCTGAGATGCATAAATGACATTTAGCAAAGGGCTGCTTCAATTCTCCCCTCACCTCTGCTTCTTACAAGGCAAAGAGCTTTTTTCTAAAGCAGGGCAATGTGCTGTTGTCTGACATCATGGAAAAATCATTGCGTGGAATTCCAAAATCACTGCTAATATTAAATCAGATTAAATTATTAGTCCTGCCCTCAGACTGCATTTCTGCTTGCTCTGAGGCAATTTCCATTTCTTTTGTGTATTTATAACAACTGATTAATTAATCAGCTCTAAAAACACAGTTAAGCAATCCCTCCTCTACTTCAGTAACCATTCCATACTTTTAATAGCATGCATGTACATAGTTCATTTACACACTGTGTCTTCCTATTTCTCCTTTTCCACCAAAAGGTCTTCATAAATACAGGTTTTGGTCTCTAAAAAAACCTAATCTTTTCAAGAAAGAGCTCATTAGTCACGAATGTAGAAAAAGTAACAAAAGCCCAATTCCATAAAGGTTAAAGCTCTTCCAGTTCAACTCTTCTTTTTTTTTTTTATATTCTTTTAATTAAGAAGCTGTTCTGATTCATCCATCAAAAAAGCTTTTATCTTACAGTCCATAATGAATTAAGACATTACCTGGCAATTCCTTAACTACAGCAGCCCATCTAAGCACTAACAAAAAATCCACAATGGCATAAACTGCGTTTTACTCAGACCTCTAACATAGAAAATTTATCGAATATTAGTTTGCATTGATGTAATTTGCTACTTTTTTCTTTTTTTTTTTTTTTTTTAATGAGGTTCTGGGTTTATCCTAATATAGGTAAAGGAAATATCTGAAATCTTAGCAACAAATTTGGATTAGAAAAATTCCTGTGCATTTCTCTGTATGTATCTGCCTATAAGTGACTTATGGAATAAAACATTACAGACCCCCACAAGGGCATCCAGACGGTCAGGGGTCATCACAATATCGATTGAGGCTGTGGTTCGGGTGGACAGAGTATTGCTATGTCCTGCATCCTTTTAGCATCCTCATCATAAGACCTTGTGTAAAGAGGCAGGACAGTTAGTGCTTGACTACCTGTATATATCCCTCTGGCAGTATCGGGGGCAACATTTCTCCATGAAGCCAATTCTTGATGCATTTGGCAGCACTTCAGTGGTAGAGCATATTAAACTGAAACTTCTTTAGGATCAGGACTGTGACACTTGACCTGCTATATTCCCAGTGTGCCAGCAGCTGCTCATCCCACCACACCATCCATGATGTGAGCTAGCAGGCACTTAGGGTCTGGCATGCCAGAAAAAAACAATGCTTGGTCCTCTTCCCTGGTTGAGGAGCCAACATTTTCCATCCAGTACACATAGCAGCTGTGAAGCCCAAGCTTATCTCTCTGGTCACATCTTTTGATGCTGTTTTTACCCAATACGGTCCTGTTCAAAACTGGATGCTGGTTTTGATGGCGTGGCCCAAGATGGAAGGCTGGCAAGTCACAGAAATTTGACTACTAGTCCTGCTAAAGACTTGTTTTAATCATTATTTATGTCAATATCTCTGTAAGTGGGACTGGAGAGATCCAGTAAGAGACCAAGTTCCATTCGTTGATTGCGGATGGCTCTAGATATGTTTTCAATGGTTTAGATCACTTTGAAGTTTTCCTATTTTACTGTCAATGCAGATATGCCTGAATTAAAGACACATGTCATTCTGGAATGATTGACCTCTGGTTGTAGGGAAGGAAAAAAACAGTAATAAGGTTGATGTGGGATGCAATTGACCAAAGATATACGAACCTTACAGATAACTAGATGTAACTGAGTCTTGGGTTCTCCTTTATACTCATGAAAAATAGGTCTGATTGGTGCAGTCAATCTCATGCTAAAGTAGACTTCCATAATAAATCAGATTAATTGTGGCCTTGAGATACTTATTCCTCTTCCTTGGCTTTAAAGGAAGCCTGAATCACCCAGTTCTAGCCCCAGCATTGCCTTATAGACATGGGAAGAAAAATAAGTTAAACCCACTCCAGTGATCTGGATATGGTATTGTAAAATAGGAGTTTCATGAATTATTAATATCTACCTGTACTTATAGGGAGTCAGTGACCTGTTTTGTCTTGGCATAAACATCATTAATACACATTGACTAATTTGAAATATGTGATCATGTGATCAGACCTCATTCAGATTAAGTTTATATTTCCCCACGACACCATGGCATTAAGAACAGAAGTTCATGTACACAGAACCATTATTCAGGTGGCACGTTAAACATTGCTGGTCTGGAATTTTACCAATAGTTACAAAATGGATTATGGGAGGACAACATGCTCTCTTGCAAGGAATGGCAGTCATCACATCAAACCTTTGAGTGTTTGCAATGCATTTTAAACATCTAGAATGTCACCAGTGCTAGCTGTGCCAGACTACCTTCATGTGAATAAAGAGTAGCTTCAAAGGGTTGGATCATCTAAACATTTCAGAGATGTGTCATGTAGAGGAGCAAGAACACAGCTTTGGGCCATCATTCCTATTAAGCAGCAACTTTTGGGGATTTGAAAGTCCTACATGTCCCTTTCTTCTACACTGTAGTTCTGGAAGATGATGCCCCATAGCAGTGTTATCTATACATTTTTAAGCAGCTTCTTTTATTTGCCTCAAAACCCCCAAAAATTATAAAAGAGAAACAAGACAGAAAGTTTTCCTATTCCTTTATTTAAAAAAAAAACCAACCAACCAACCAACTCACCAAAAAACCCAAACAAACAAACAAAACCAACAAAAAAACAAAGAACAAAAAACAAAAAAAAACAACCAAAAAACCCCAAAAAAACAAAAAACCAACCAACCAACAAACAAACAAACAAACAAACAAAACAACCAAAAAAAAACAAACAAAACAACAGAAAAAAAAAAACCCAAACCAAAAAAAAACCAAACCAACCAAAAAAAACCCCAAACAAACCCAACAGAAAACAGAAACAGAATTTAAAGGAATTTAATAAATCTTACAGTGTTTTCAAATCTTTCTTCCTTGGGAACTTCTGTATTTACTGATTACTTTGGCTAATCACTTAAAGATAGCTGGAAATATATGTGACAGTGAATTCCACTTAGACATTAAGATGGAGATATTAAATATGACATCTGTCTTAATCACTGCCTTAACTGTTTGTGAGGTTTTGCTTATATGAAGTTGTTTGCCAGAAAACAAACAGGTAAGAAAATAAAAAAGAAAAAAAATGAAAAGATGAGTAATATTATCAATTTATTTTTTCAAAAGAGGAAGAAATCCTCACCAGGGGCAGTGCAGAAGAATCATTTTATACAGCCATTGCTGATGCTGTTAGGTGTATTTAGTTCAATCAGAAATTATCCTGTGTTACAGTCAGAGGTTTAAATTGCCTTGATTAGAGGTGCGACATATTCAAGATGAAATTGTAGAAGCTTGAGGCTCGAACTCTTTATGTTGTATATTCTGAATGTATTTCCATGCAGTGTGCATCTTTTCCAGAGAAAATAAAAGTCTGAGGGTTTTTTTTATTTTTTTGTCTAGCACTCTTGGGACAAAAAGTAGACATGTGCAAGAACCTGCTGATTTGAGGTGGGAATTTTACAGAAACACAGAATGTTAAAGAAATAAATGAAATGACACTAAGGAAAATAATTCCACTCTGCAGAATATATATAAACATGCATAAGCTCCTGTTAAGTTACTGTACACCCCTGGGAAATTGTATTGACTTCTAAATGATAAAAGGTATATAACAGATATTATGGTATTTGACATAGAGAGATTAATTTATTTCTCCAGAAAGGTAAGGAAAGAAGAACCACTCAGAGTCGTGTTCTATGATAAAACAGGAGTAAATCTAAGATTTCACTCTGACTATACTGGTAAGTTAACATTTATGAAATGTCTTTCAGCTGCAAATGGAAATCCTGGTGTTGTAACTGCCAATCCAATAAGAAAACAGCTTTAGCAGAATCTATAAAGGATTTGTAATTCCTATGGTGTAAATCCACCAGTTTATATACAGGTGGTTTATTTTTAATAAATTCAATCCTAAAAAAGCAGAAAGCTTTTTAATAAAAATAAAAGTTACATCAAGGGGGAAGACAGATTTTAAAATCTTGACAGCTATAATGGATTTCACCACAAACAAACAAACAATTAAACAAATAAACCTCCCATGAATCTTTCTCCAGATATCTAAACAGGAACTTAACTAAACTGTATCCATCACAGAATAATAATGTTGCTCATTACATGTATCTTCATATATTCTCTATGGGAAAGAGTTAATTGAAAGATTTCAGAAGTTTTGTTAGGTATTATCATGCTAAAGAAATTGTTCTGTAATACTGGGCTTTTTGGCCATTTACAATTACACTCATTCAGCTTTTATCTGAACATGGACTGTTCTTTCAGAGTTCATTTGAAAACCAAAGGATTATATAAAAAGAATTTTTCTATTTTTGTGTTATAATGATTTTCATCCAAGAATCCCCTGGCAGCTTAAAATATTAATTGAATAAGCCTGTCTGTCATGTAGGCAAAGGTTCTGTCTTCTAAATGAGTAAACTGGAGCAGACAGACTGAATGGCAGAGGCAGACGCTGAGGTCTGAGCTCCAGACTGTCTTCAGCTAGGGCAGCATTGAGGCATGCTTATAATTTTAAGCATGTAATTAAGTGTTATTACAGTTAATTCAGTTGCTTATTTTCTGATTGCACTGGAAATTCTTGCAAATGCTGCTTAACTGCTGTCCCAGTTTGAAGTAAGGAAGGTGGCACACAGATTGAGAGACACAGTGGTAGATTCAGACCTCAGCTAACCTGGCACACTGTGGACTGCAGCAGCCAAGAGATTTCATTTCACTGCTTCTCCAAAATTATAGCCATGGATGCACACAGAAAATTACCTCAGCCTTTTGAGTTGAAGGTCCAAGTTCAGGAAAAAGTCCTTAAGTTTTACAGAGGTCAAGAGGCCTTAGGGGTAAGAAAGGAGTGCCAATGGAATTAGCAGATGAAAATTGAAAGATCATGATATGCATATGGACCCCTAGGGTAAAGAGCCCAGCTCTCTCTCTAAGGAGTGTGAAGGTTTGAATGTTTTCTAAGTACCTTTTAAATTACTGACACACTTCCAGATGCTCCTCAAATTATGTTATTGTTAAGATCCAAATGACCATATTTGGACTAGACTAGACTACTAATAGAATATTTTATTTGGAATAGACCTACAATGATCATCTAGAACCATAGAAGCATTTAAATTGGAAAAGACCCTTAAAACCATCCAGTCCAACTGTAAATCTAACACTGACAAGTGCAGTACTAAACCATGCTTCTAAGCACCACATCTACGCATCTTTTTAATATGATTCTATGATTCTGTGATGTCCAGGGGTGGTGATCAGCCACTTCCCTGGGCAGCTCTTCCAGTGCTTGACAATCCTTTCCATTTCACTCCTGCCCAACCTGGTGTCGTCTTCAAACTTCCTGAGTGTGCCCTCACTCCCCTCATCCAGATCACTGATGAAGATATTAAAGAGAACTGTCCCAAAACTGAGTCCTAGGGAACACCACTTGTGACTGGCCACCAACTCAGCATAATCTGTGATTCTGTGATTCATCAGCACTCTCTGGGCCTGGTCATCCAGACAGGTTTTTTTTTAACCCAGCAAAGAGGAAACTCTAGTCCAACTGCAGCTGGGTATTTAAATTATCTGGTCATGAAAGTACCAGAATGATGTTGGTCGCCATCACCTTCTTCATTGTTTTGTTTTGGGGGTTTTTTGGTTGGTTGGTTTTGGGGTTTTTGTTTTGTTTTTGTTTTGTTTTGTTTGGGGTTTCGTTGTTGGTGGTTTTGTTGTTGTTGCTGTGGGTTTTTTTGGTTTTTGTATTTTTTTTTCTCTCCACAAATTTTTAAACGTTGAGGCCTTCTCTTTTGTGGCAAAATATCACTTGTTCCTACATCTTACACTATTTTTTGCACATTTAGTTACAGGATTCCATCCCTGGCAATCAAAAATCTGAATGAATTTGCTTATCATTGTATTGATAAAGGAGGTAAAGGAAGAAAGGGAGAGATTGCACCATGTGACCAAAATGTCATCTTCACAGACACACCACATCATACTATTTATGGCTATATTCAAAGGTCCCTACAAATTGCTATTTCTTTACTTCTGTGTTAGCAAATTAAAGCAGTCTGTGGCACAGAGGACAGATGCTGTGGCATAGTTTTTATTGCCAGAGGGAAACTCATTCTGCCTAAAGCACATGGTCTTGTCCATGCACTTTGGTAGCAAAGGTGGTTTGTGCAGGTTTGTGTTGTGTTGGCTTGTGCTGCCCTGGGAAGAAGATCAGAGCATTGGGAGAGCAGGGTTGTTGTCACAGGGCAATGCCCTGCCAGGGGACATGCTGGAGGATCGTGTACATAACCCACTTACATCAGATTCTGGTTTAGAGACATATCTTTTCCTTTCTGCATTCCTGCAGCTGAACTTTGCAGGTGGGGCAAAATTCGATTAATGCGCAGGTAAAAGACAATACATAAACACTTCCATACTAAGTAGTGTTCTGAAGAGGGAAAAAAGAGAAAAAGAGAGAGGACGAACATCCCCAGCCAGCTTGCGTGTGTTGCATATAAAATATTATCTGCGTCAGGGAAATTGAGAAGAGGAGAACAGAGTGGGTGTCCACTTAATGGTATCTGGGGATATTTCAGATGCAGTAAATTGAGTTATTGCATCCAAAAGTGCAGAGACAGTGAGATAAATATCAGGAACTGATAGAAGAGTTTAACCAGTTTGTATGTGTTTATCAGACAGCCTCAGATTTTAGGTGATTTTTGAGAAAGTTATGCAGCAAATGTTTTCCTGATTCATTAAAGATGCAGAGACGCCTTTCAGTTCCATTTCTTAAAGTAATTAGATTTACTGCTTTGCCAGTTAGGTCATCTAGAAGCCTGTGAAAACTTTAGTTTCCTGTGATATTTTTAGAAAATCTTCTTTTAAACGTATGACTCACTGGACATGTTAAATGTTTTTTCCTGTAACAACAGCCATAATCTAAATGCTTTGTCTGGAATCCCATCAATGCTGTACAGTTGGCCAGCAAATTATTCTTGTTGCATTAAATTACATTTCTGTTTTCCTGGGCTGCCTCTTCAAATTTTCATGACACTTCAATTCATTAAGCAGATGGAGATGGAACTTGTGACTGAAATGTTTTGTTCAATAAGATGTAAGTTCATTCCCTGCAATCCAGTGTAATCCAGCATGCTTAGAGAGGATGGTTTCACTTCAGCACCTTTCCTAATAACTGCTTGAATGCTCCCTTAGAGAAATCCATTTCTGGCAAATCATGCACTGTTGATTAAATACCTTTATTTAACGCCGCCTTTCCCTTGGTAGATGCAAAGAAGCTGAAACTGGAAAGTTGTTGATTATGATGCTATTGGACAATTAATTATGCATTGTAATAATCTTTGACCCAAGCAAAGACTTCCTTTTTCATTTAATCAGCTGAAATGAAAAGTGATCAAATAATTACATGTTCTTGTCTTCCAATCAAGCTGCAGGTAGAGATGTTGAGTGGAAATCAAGCAGAATCTTAAAGAAAGTAACTATAATAATGAAGAAAATGCAGAAGAAATAAACCCATTGAAATTAATAATTAAATTATTTTTTTCACTTACTTCAGCAGCATCTAAACAAATAAAGCCCTCCTAAGATGAGTCCTGTACTCAGCTTCATGTCTGTGTCACTAGGACATGAGGAGTAGCTCCTGACCTCTGTGTTCATACCTGGGTCAATAACACCCACCATTTGTGAATAATTCTGGATCTGATTCTACAGAGGCTGTTTCTTTTGCCATTATTTCACACGGGGGGAGGGAAGTATCTCATGAAACCATCTCTGCACAGGTGAAAAAAACGGGTAAAAATATGGTTAAAAAAAATCAAGAATACAGTGTGTTACATTAAATGCCACCCAAGAAAAATGCTTCTATATTGTCAGATCTCTCAGTCTTTAGAAAGTCATTATCTTCTAAGAAATAACAGCATCAGCTCCAGACTTCAGTAGATTTTGGATCCTGAGAAGTTGTTTTTATCTTACTCTTCGTGGAGTAAAACTATTGAATTTATTAAAATGCCAAAATTGAGATGAGGATTCTGTATGGTCTTGGGGAAGTTTGTTGGTTGTTTTTTTTGTTTGTTTTTTTGTTGTTTTTTTTTTTTTAATTTTGGTGTGTGCGTTTAGTCCATAATAGTGAGTCAGCCCTTCTCTGGGTAAACCAACTCTGTCAAGCTGAGGCTCTTGATCAGCAGGAACACGAGTCTCTAGCAGTGAGGTGGGTGTAACACACATTGGCAGTCTTGGGTCACCAGTCTCTCTTCTTGCAGCTCTGGAGGAGCTCTGCTCGTCTCTTTAGCTGGGGGGTGAAGACTTGGCTGCTCATCCCCTAAGTGCTCTTCAAATTGTCACCTGAGCTGTTGCTACAGGTGCCCGTCCTTCATTTACCAGAGCAATGCAGGTACCTTGACCAGAGATATTGAAATTAAATGCTTAATGTTAGCAAGTCATTCACCAGCCAGTGTGACCTGCCTTCTCTGCATTGGAAAGTTGCACCTCTGTGTCTTCAGATTCAACCAGCTGTGTCTACAAAGTGGAAAAATTCAGAACAGAGAATAATAAACATAAATCAGCCTATTTGTTTAAGAAATTATTAAACCGGAAATGAGTATTATTTAAAATATTAAAGCAGCATAGGAAGAACTATTAGATTTTTGCCCCTAAATTGGTTAAAATTTGCTAAAAGAGATCTCTTTTGTAATTAGGTGAATGAACTTGGCTATCTTCACTTCTGAGCACTTCAAGTGTGAGGCTTTATTGTACTCAGTACGTATACAAGAATGAGATGTTATTGAAATGCCTCTTCAAGTCAGTGAGTGATCATAAATATTCCTAGTATTAACACTCCTTTTTAGTGCTAAAAGTTTTCTTTGACATCATTAACAAATTTTCAGAAAGGTTCTAGAGTACACTTTGTTTTATTTTGAGCACTGAAATGATAGTAACTGTATTATATTCAGAGTGTAACACACTATTTATTTGACTTCATATGGATCCATTTCTTCCTTTAATAAAATCCTCCTGCAGATATGAAAATTTCCTTGTTCTTTCTAGGAGTACTGGCAGGATATGCAATATATAGTGCTGGGGTGGGATGGAGCACATTTTTCTCTCATGAATATCACTTTCGATCACATCATTAAGTACACAGTCCTGCCATACAGATAAGCACAGTGTTTGTGACTGAGAGACGTGGATAATAATGAGCATCTTTTCTTGTATCTGACTTTGATTGAACTTTTCATCACCTTTCCTGTTTGGAGAGCTTTGCATCAATTCCAGTTAAATCCTTGCAGAACTCATATAATTTCTTTTACATGACTGACCTTTCTCACGCATGACTGGCTGTCAGAAGCTGAGACTGGTAGGTCTGGGTTTCTGACTCTTGAGTCATTTAATTGCATCAAGAGGCATTTTTCTGTAAGATCGGAAAGAATGCCCAATTACTTAACTTATTACATGCGTTAAAATTGATCCTGAGAGGTCAGACACAGAGTTTCTGAAGCTCTTGGGGGTTTTTTGGCTGTGGTTTGGGTAATTTTTTCTGGAGGGGAGGAGGTGTTTGCATTTTCCCCTCCCCTACCCACAACTTAATAATAAAAATATCTATAAGTAATTACTAATTCAATCAATATTCAGCTTAGATGCCCAGAACACCTTTTTATCTTCAGGAGGTACAAAAGAATAGACCCTCAACAACAGTTAATAGCCTTTGCTTACACCAGCTAGTCTTATATTCACTGGCTTTTCTAAAACAGTGTATGCTGTTCCCCTTTAAAATCAGATAGATTTTCTGGTGATGAATGAGTGAAGTTAGATGAACAGTTCAACTATTCTTTTCATTGCAGAAAAGCCAAACTGACCATATGTTTTATTAGTTCTGAAAAAATATAATTAGTACCGAGCTAGTCTAAAATCAAAGAAATTGTTTTAGGAATATTGATGTGTCCAATATATGCAAACTCTAGGTTTTGGGGTGGGGTGTTTTGTGGTTTTGTTGTGGTTGTTGTTTATTAGTTGGTTGTTGGGCTTTTAGTTTTGTTTTGGCTTGGATTTTTTTGTATTTTGGGGTGGGTTTTCGTTTGCTTTGTTTTTTTTCCTTTTTTGGTTGGTTTTCATTTTAGATTTGCATTAGGATCCATCTGACATAAGATAACATTTCCAGAACTTAAACATCCAGTCTAAGCTAGTCTTCACAGTCCCTTTAATGCTTGTGCAGAGAAACAGACCCCTCTAGAGGGTAATTTGTCCTAATTATCTTGGAAATCATAGGTTTTGATTAGTACCTCCTGATAGAAACTGTTCCTCTTCAAAGGAGCCTGGATGAGTATCTGAAACTGGATGTCTAAATTCCTATAGTTAAGGCTGGGCAATGCAGACTGCACCCCATGGGCTGTGAGTAACAGATTCTCTTCCTGTCGTACTGTACCAGGTTTTTTCAAAACCTGAGACACATAAACCATGTAAAGTTTCTCCAGAGGCATCTCCTCAGTGTCCTTCATGCTGCTGATCAATCTGGTAACTTTGTAAGCTTCAAAAGATATAACCACACTGTACATAAATCAGGCTCTACACTAATTTCCTGTGTGAGTTATTGAAACCTAAAGATGAGGACAATTTTTAACTGCTGTCAAAGAAAAGTCTGTCACAATAACTGATTAAGCACACCTCAACATCAGATTTTTTTTTGTTCTATTTGCATTAGTGTAAATGGAATAAAAATGCAAAGACGCCTAGAAGACATTTATGTGCAGCCTCAGTGTGATACTAGAGATAATTCCTTTTCATTTTCCACAGCTTCAAGGCAACAGGAATTAAAAACAATGAGATTCAGCTGGATGACATTAGTCAACTAATCATCAAAATAGTTCAACTGGAAGAGCAGTTATTGGACAATATCCAGGTAAGTAAATTCCCTATCTATGCCTTAATTTCTTACTAGAAACCTATGGGGACTCGTGTAGCACATTAAAAAAAAATCAAATACATTCAAAAACTGGCTTAGTTCCTGTCTCAATCGAATGGATGTTTGGTCACCCTCCACGTCACAAGTAAAATTAAAGCCTTGTTCCTCTATGAAGCCATTACTGAAGAAAATACTGTAGGGTGTATTTATGTTTTAAGAAAATAATAAAGTGTTGTGTGTGGCCTGAAGAAGACAGTGAGGTTTACACATTGGATCTGTCAGATATAAGTCAAAGAGACACAGCTTGATACTTTATTGAAACTATTTTATCTATGTTTTCAATTAGAAAAAAGACTTATTCAGTATTTTCTTAAAATAAATTATAAAACCACAGTGTACTTGTATTTGTATTTTTTTGCATTTACAGTGGGAGGGTTTAGCTGTTTACAAAATGGCCTGGAAAAACTGAACATCAATTTCATTGTTACAAAGCGAAACAGCAAATTTCTGGTTGACAAATTATTCAAAATCCTTCTGCAGTCTTAACACGGAGATGACAAATTTCTTTTAATATTTGATATAGGGGGATTTTGCTGTGATATAAATGACAAAAACTGCATAAGCAGGTGGAACACAGGTGATCTTTAGAGACAATCACATAATTTTTGTATAAATGGAAATTATTTTTGCAGCATCACAGAACATCTGGGGTTGGAAGAGACCCTCCAGTCCAAGCCCCTGCTAAAGGAGGCCCACCCAGAGCAGGTTGCACAGGGTCACATCCAGGTGGGTTTTCAATATCCCGAGAGCAGGAGACTCCACAGCCTCTCTGGCAGCCTGTTGCAGTGCTCTGTCAGCCTCACAGTAAAGAAGATTTTCCTCATATCCAGATGGAGCTTCCTGTGTTTCAGTTTGTGCCCATTGTCCTTTTTCCTGTCACTGGGCACCGCAGAGAAGAGTCTGACCTATGGAAAAGTTCAGTCTGCACATGACAGTTAACAACTATCTTTAATGCCACAGCTGGCATCAAGGAGCTCCTGGGGAACATATTCTTTTCTTCATGAGGGTCTACTTTAAAAGTCACAGAGCTCTGCCGTGTTTGTTATACTAACCTCCTGTTTCTAACACTGACCTTTTTCTCCTGCAGGTATTATATGTGGAACTGCGATTCTTTGACATGGGAAACTTCTCATGTGACCCATAAAGAGGGCAAATATTTGAAGAACTGTCATTTGTGGGCACAAAGCTGGGGTCAGATGCTTCTCCGTCACAGACTCACCATGACTCTGAATTCAGTGGTTTACTTACCTGCAAGGGGCTTGGCATTTCCTTTTCTATCATAATAACCTTAAAAGTAAATGCAACAGGAAAAAAGGGCCTCGAAGATGAAGTTTTGCAAAAATCTGATATATTTCTAAGAGTTAATACATCTGGAAAGAACTCACTGCCTCTCCTGGGACAGAAAGTGAGAGGAGAACTGGTCAGACACTGGAAAAGTTACTGGCAAAAGCCATTATAAAAAATCCCGGATCATGTAACCCATTAGTATTTTTGTGGGCTTTTTTTTTTTTTTTGGGGGGGGGGGGGGGTTTGTT